>JAFEMH010001400.1:0-480261 GCA_022495995.1 Adenophora triphylla var. japonica | reverse complement strand
CAATGGACCAATGGCATTTCATGTTGAGTTAAAAGAATAGTACTACTGCAAGAATAAAACAAGCAGCTTGCAGGTTGCTTAAAACACATAGTCATGCTTTAAAATAAAAACACTTTTGAGGGATTCCAATATCTGGACTTTCTTGAAAACCAAAGTCTATATAAACCCTACTAGAGATTCAAAATTCAAACAAGTGAGAAACACCACACAAAGAGATCTACAAGCTACTTGAGCAAATGGGTACTGCAGATGAACTCAAGAAATCTCCGATGGAATTTCCTGCGGAATCGCTCCGACGAGCCCCAACATCGAAACCTCCATTTACATTAGGCGATATCAAGATGGCCATACCTCCCCATTGCTTCCATCGATCAACCCTTCGTTCATTCTCCTACCTAGTTTACGACCTAACAGCAGTTACCATCTTCTACTACCTTGCCACAACTTACATCCCCTTGGTCCCACACCCTTTCCAATATGTCCTATGGCCTCTTTATTGGTTCGCCCAAGGTTGTGTTATGATGGGTCTATGGCTCGTTGCTCATGACTGTGGTCACCATGCCTTTAGTGATAACCAATTCCTCGAGGACTTTTTAGGTTTTTCCTTCATTCTGCTCTCTTCACGCCATATTTTTCTTGGAAAATTAGTCATAGGCGTCACCACGCTAACACGGGTTCTCTCGAGCACGACGAGGTTTATGTGCCTAAAACCAAAGAAAAGATCAAACAAAGGTCAATTATGCCCTTGACAATCCACTAGGCCGAGTACTTACCATTCTAGTAAAACTCACTCTAGGTTGGTATCTTTATCTATCCGTAAACGCAGCCGGAAGACCTTATGATAGATTTGCTAGCCATTATGATCCCAAGAGTCCCATTTTCAACGACAGAGAAGCATCCTAATCTTTATATCTGATATCGGTCTTATTGCGTTCGCATACGGATTATACACCCTAGGACTAGCAACGAGTTTTGGTTGGGTGTTTTGCATCTATGGTGGACCTTTGATGATCATGAACGCATTCATCGTGACCATAACGTATCTCCACCATACCCACCCTTCTTTGCCTCATTTCGACGACTACGAATGGAACTGGTTGAGAGGAGCGTTATCTACCGTTGATAGAGATTATGGGATACTAAATATTGTGTTCCATAACATTACAGATACACACGTGGCCCACCATTTGTTCTCGGGTATTCCTCATTATCATGGAACGGAGGTCACGAAAGCGATCAAACCGATATTGGGAGAGTATTATCAGTGTGATAGAACTCCGGTTTTGAAAGCGTTGTGGAGAGAATCTAAGAAGTGTGTTTATATAGAGAAGGATGAAGGTGATGATCAAGAGAAGAAAGGGATATTCTGGTTTGGGAATAAGTTTTAGGCTCCGTTTGTTTCGTGTAAAACATTTTCGGAAAATGTTTTCGCTTGTTTTCGGGTGTTTGTTTCAAGTAAAATGTTTTTCGAAAAATGTTTTCCTTGTTTTCGGGTGTTTGGTAACCACTTGTAAAACATTTTTAAATGTAAAACATTTTCCGACAATGTAAAAAAAGGGGGTTTTCCTTGTAAAACGATTTACCAATTTCAAATTCGTAAATCGTTTTACAACTCTTCCGTTCGCCCTAATAAAATAATAATGATAATAATAATAATAATAATAATAATAATAATAATAAAATAAAAAATAATAAAATAATAAAAATAAAATAATAAAATAAAAAATAATAAAATAATAATAATAAAATAATAATAATAAAATAATAATAATAATAATAATAATAATAATAATAATAATAATAAAATAATAATAATAATAATAAATAATAATAATAATAATAATAATAATAATAATAATAAAATAATAAAATAATAATAATAATAAAATAAAAAATAATAATAATAAAAAAAGTTAAGTTGTTCGGTTTGCAAACTCCGAAAAATGTTTTCCGGAAAACATTTTCGTCAAATTCTACCAAACAGCCGAAAACAAGACCATGATATTTTACAAGAAAACATTTTACAAGGAAAATGTTTTACATGAAAAATATTTTACATTACATGAAATCATTTTACATGAAAACATTTTCCGAAAAATGTTTTACGCGAAACAAACGGAGCCTTAGTGTCAAATTAAGAGGAACGGATATGCCTGTATTCATGCAGTTTCATTAATTCATGTTTTTTTTTTTTTTTTTGTGTGTGGGTGAGGGGAGTTTCTTGTATTTGTTTCACAAAAAAATGTACTCTATCATGAGTATTTGTTGAAAAAAGATAACTATATTAAATAATAAATGATGTTACTTCTCTATAAAATAAAATTCAAAATATAAAAAACATCCAATTATTTTTAAATTAAATTTAAAGCCAAATTCTTGTAAAAAACGCATTTTTTGTGAGCTTAAAAAAACGTGTTTTTAACCAAACGCAAACAGCAAACAGATTCCTCACCTTTCTCCCTCTAATCGCAAAGGCCATCTTCACCACCAGTTCCCTCTCCAATTATCGTCCTCACCTAGCCCTCACCCTCTAATCGGCCGGAATCGTATTTCACCACCACGACGATCTAGGGAAATGTTGATTGGATTGGGGAAAACGCACAACGAGCTTTACTTTCTTCTCCTTCCGCTCATCATCATCATCATCATCATCGTCAACAAATTCCGGCGGGGTAGATATTTCGTCTGAGTTAGGGTTCCGGCGAGTGGATCGGCGATTGGGTGTGTTGGAATTAACGGCGGATTTTTCTCTCTTGTTGTTGTTGTAGTTCAAGCTCTCTTTGTTGCTGTTCTAGGGCACGTTTTTGGAGATCTACGAGAGAAGGGCGTCCCTTTTTCTTGCGCTTCTTCGTCATGTGCCAGTAAACTAATGCCAGTCCATGTGTTTTCAAATGCCAGTCCATGTGTTTTTGAATGCCAGTGCTTATGTTTTTGAGAGCCAGCAAAAATGATTACCAGTATTTTTGAGTGCCAGTGTATGTGTTTTTGAGTGCCAGTGCATGTGTTTTTGAATGCCAGTGCATGTGTTTTTGAATGCAAGTGCTTGTGTTTTTGAGAGCCAGCAAAAATGTTAGTGTAACAAAGTGCCAGTATTAGTGTAACAGAGTGTCAGTGTGAAGAGTGCCAGTTCATGTATATAAAAGTGCCCGTGTAAAAAGCGCCAGAGCCAGTTTAACAAAGTGCCAGTGCCAGTTTACACTGGCACTTTGTTAAACTGGTACTGGCGCTTTTTTCACTGGCACTTTGTTACACATGCACTGGCACTTTGTTTAACTGGCACTGGCACAAACGGTGAAACACAAAACACGTTTTTTCTAAGTGCCAGGAAAAATGCGTTTTTTATAAGACCAACTCAAATTTAAATTTAAATCTTAGTCTTTATTAATATGTTCACATTGTAGGCCTGGTTGCCATTTTAATGTACACTCATTTTGTTGGACTTTTTACTTAGGCTTCTTAAGGAATTAACTGAAAAACTAACGGAAGAGAAAACGGAAATTGAAAACAAGTGAGAATAGTCGAGTCGTGTGTATCACACAATTTCCGTAAGAAGTATTTGCCCCGCACAGGTGCTTACGGTTGAATGGCAAACTCCTCGTGAGATAAAACGACTTCTAGTTATCTATAGGAGCACACCAAATAAATAACTCTAGCGAACAATTGGCTATTTGGAACTTTGGACTTGAAGGAATTATATGCAACAATAAGAAGATGATTAGGCAATGTTAATCTATCTCAAGGAGGGTAGGAAAGGCTCAATTTACTGTGTGTAACCATTGAAATTTGGAGGGGAAAGTATTTAAGGAGAGTGAAAAAGTTTTGTGGCTTTTCACTTGAAAAGTCACGACTTTTCTGCAGTTTAGGCCAGGGCACGAGTCGTCCTTGTGGGCACGAGTCGTCCTTGTGGGCACGAGTCGTGCTCACGACTCGTTCCCAAGGACTCCACTCGTTCTGATCAGTTTGGAGCAAATGTGCATTGAGCCCCATTCGTGCTCACGAGTCGTGCCAGAAGCCTCCACTCGTGCTGATCAAGGCAGTGCAGAAAACACAGTTCAAATTAATCTGGACCAAACCCAAATTAATTTTGACCTTTTATTTAACTCTCGTTAAGTTACAAACCTTTGTCATTAATTTCTCATTCACCCGGAAATGGTTTTGAGACAATAAATGGTTTTTATAATCTACACTAAATGTAGAATACATTTTGTAACTTGCTTCGTTAACAAATAACGAATTCCGTTGGAAGTTAACGAACTTTCGTTAGAAAGTTAGGTCAACGACAAGTCAAACATAACTTTCGTTACCCATTTCCAACAATCCCCCACATGAATGATAATTAATGCAAGAATGTAAATTTCGTCCAAAAGTTTCGACGAACTATTATTACATCGGGATAGATAGCTTGTGGCCTTGAATCTTCCCTAGTGAAATTTTATCGGATATACTAGCCATTTGGTAGCGAGTCACTTTGAACCAGTGACTGTATAATGTATACCAAGACAACAATACTTACATAATAATATCTCTAACAGTTATTGTTCTCACGTTTTGTCCATTTCGGCCTTGGACCGTATCTCATTCATAAGCGTTCATTTAGAGGCGACCAAATTACCTCTCGCTTATATAGGTGATTCTCACTATAAGGATTATCATGCACTACTCCACCCGTAGGTATAGAAATCATTAAAAGTTTTCTCAACTTATCCTAACCACTGCTGCATGTGCTTATACTTGGATGTTCTAGGAATGAGTATTCAACATCTCCAGGTTATTCAACCGAGTTGTTGTTTCCAAGTGATTCTACTAGAACTTATAGCTTGGTTGTCTCATTGAACCAAGGGCATGGGATCTCCAATTCTCAAGGTTGAGTGTCCACTATGAGTTCTTTTATTGTGGGTTTTTAACTTCATTCCCCTTACCAGACAATTTGATCTCCTATTCATACCCTTTGGTATACGGATCCGGTTTTTGACTTCACATGGCCAGTTGTGACAGTCTCATTTGAGATCAATTGTCTTATGGTAATATGTCAATGACCATTGTGTCTTGACTTACCATGATGTTCTACACCTTTTCCTATTTCTTCATTGTCGTCACAATGCCTTAGGTCATGTAGACACAAACTTATTCCACAAAGGAATATCTTCCAAGATCATTCAACTTTTATCTTTATCGACTCAGATTCCTTATTGAATCGAGTTGTTCAAGTTGTCTTGGAAGTTTGACACTGCTTGCTCCATTTATTGTGAACACATTTTTCACCTTGGAGTTTATTTGTGTCTGTTATCCAATCAGTATATCATTTTCATACTATTGAATATCTTATTTATTGTAATCTGTAATCACAAGAATATCTTTAAGTACTCCAAGTACTTTGACTATCCTTAGTGATTTATTACAATCTCTAGAACGGTCAATCTTTTCGAGTGATCAAATTTTTCTATCGGTCAGTTTCTTCGAGTGGTTATTATCTCTGTACCGATCCGACTTCCCAAGTATTCAGTATCTCTAAGTGGTTTGACCTCCTTAGAGTCTACCTTTCAGGAATCTATCTTACAGAGATTACCTCTCAAGATTCTACTTTAACTTTCGAAGTAATTTTTCAAGATAATGGGATTGTGATAGGACTATTCCTTCTAATGTTCTAGAAATCTTTATTTCTAATATGACATAGGCTAATCCCATATCTTTCATTTCAAAGTTCTTCTCTAACATGTCTTTGGTATTCATGATCAATTCATGACTACCATTATTAGCATGTTATCCATGTAAGGACAGACTATTAACAAATGATTCAGATGTTCCTTTAATGTAGACACATTTGTCACATTCATTAATCTTGAATCCATTTGATAACATATTTCTATCGAACTTCTCATGCCACTATTTAGGTGCTTGTTTTAGTCCATAAGAATACACAAGTAGATCCAACACGGTTGTGCGACATAAAACGCTTTGTTGTGTCAATGGGATAATCTTGCATGAATCATCATGTCCTTTTGACAACTAGCCTGGCTTTATACTTTCTTTTAAGAATCCATTTGCAACCTAATGGTTTGCAACCTGGAGGGAGATCTACCAATTCCCAAGTATAACGCTTCCATAACAGTTGCTTGTTCGTTTTCCAACATAAACGATAGAAAATCAGGACCAAAAGACTTTTCCACTCTTGCCCTTTTACTATGTCTAGGTCCTTCATCTTCTACTTGAGATGGATCTTTTGTAGATTCATATGTTCTCTTTTGAGAATTACCTTCTTTCTTGTCCTTAGCAGGAAAGATATTTTTCAAAGAATACTGCATTCCTTGATTCTATTGTCTGTAGAGACTACCTTTCAAGATCCTTTTATCAAGAAAGGTATTTTTCACTCTTTAGACTAGACCTCTTGAAAATTCTTCCTATTGATTTTAAGAGTCTAACATTTAAAGGTTTCATCCTTGGCACATCTAGTTTTTGCAACCCAACGGTTCGCATAAGGAAGATCAACCATCTTCCTAATAGAGTAGGATGAATTTGTCCTTCAACTGTATCTTGGTTCTTCTTCTTATTAAGAAAACCACTTACAGTTCTTATAAATTTTCTTATTAAAATTTATACATTTCCTATCATTTCAAGGAAGTATATTCTTAAAGAATATAATGTGTCTTGCTTAAGTATTACTACTTTTAGCCGAATACCCCCACATTTTAGGTATTTATAAAACAGCTTACGAATACTTCAAATTCGTTAGGAGTTTTTTTATCAAATTCATCATTTAAATATTTCCTTTCTAAGGACCCATTTGTAACCCAATGGTTAGCATTATGGAGGAAGTTCTAATAATTTCCAAATATATGATGAAACATCCTTTTTACTTTGTCAAGGTACTTCAATTCCTTGAGATGAACTGATGACATAGTCATAACTATGTTCAAGTGAGGTTTCTTTAACCCTTTTCCTTGTAAGGAAACTTGGCTTCGAAGAATACAGTAACATCACTTCAATAATCGTTCCCTTTGTCATATCGGGAATTTTAAATTTGTTCTTCACAAATCTATATGCATTACCAATTGTTTGCATCTCTAATGGAAACGTAATCCATGGTTTTGGGTCTTATCTTAACCTCTTTAGGTTTAGATATTTCTACCTATACTAGGTATCCCCACATTTTGTCAATTAAGACGGAACTTATCACTAAGGAGTTCAACCTCTCCTTACAAGTTCTATTCTTCCTTTGGGTGTGTAAGTAGCATTCGTTTGATAAATAAGTGTCAGCGTCCTAATAATTATTTTTCAAACAATACTACATACTCTCCACAATTAAGATGAATCACTAACTCATTCTTTATTACTTAAACCTCTTTAGGTTTCATCTTTACTATTTCAAAAGATGTACTTTGCATTATCGAGTGCAAATATCAATAGAAGTAATGAAGAACTGATTTCCACAGAAGAAATCACATTTGGTTTGCGAATCAAACTTCATTTTAGGTAGTAATTTTAAATTCACTAGTCGATGAAATGAATTTAAATTTACAAGACCTAAATGAACAAGTCATAACACAAGCCAAGTAGGAAATAAAAACTGATATTTTATTCTTCACTCTTAGGCGGATAACTTATTCATTACATTCAGATTAAAGAGTCCTTCATCAAGGTACCCTTTTTTTTTTCTAATACAATACAATGACCACATTTGGTCAATACAACCTTATGCCCCTAGGCTAAGTTGATCAAAGTCCAATGGAACATATCGATCTTCAGTCACATTGGCTTGAAGAGGGTTTCCATCTTGGTTGTTGATTCTAGGATGTCGACATTCCCTAGCCATATGCCCGGGTTTGCCACAATTAAAACAACTACCTTTGAACTTCTTGGCGGTTGTAGTTCCCCTCTTTACTTTCCCGGTGCTCTTCCTCTTGTTTCCGGTACTTGTTTCCGCCAAGTTCACTTGCCGTCTTTTTGTCACTATACACATAGAATAGTGCATCTCGAGAAATTCCCAAAGTTCTCTTGCGGTCTTTATGCCACAACACACATAGTATTGTGCATCATCCAAGCCATTAAGAATATAATTGTGACACAAGAAATCGTTGTGATTCCATGTATCCAAGTCATTCTTTGCTTGGGGTTCATCCTCTTTGGATATCAATGGTGGATATTCCCAAAGAAATCGCACCAATTCTAATGTTGTCAAATATACCAACATTTTCTGTTTCCACCTCTTAAAGTACATCCCGGTAAGAATACCCGGTCTTTCTGCATGCACGAACGCATGAGACGGAGGGGGAGCATTATGAGGTGCGACACTTGAGGTTGTATCTGAGACAAGTGAAGGAGGTTTCTCACCTTGTACCGAGTGAGTCGTCGGTGAAGGAGCGGGTGCAACATTCTTTAGCGTTGCTTCGCCTTGAAGAGGAGTGAGCCCGGATGACTCGGAGGAGTCCTTCTCATTAGTCATTGTATGAACGCCTTAAGAAACGTCAAAATACTTCTTACGATTATTGGACTTTTTACTTAGGCTTCTTAAGGAATTAACTGAAAAACTAACGGAAGAGAAAACGGAAATTGAAAACAAGTGAGAATAGTTGAGTCTTGTGTATCACACAATTTTCGTAAGAAGTATTTGCCCCGCACAGGTGCTTACGGTTGAATGGCAAACTCCTCGTGAGATAAAACGACTTCTAGTTATCTCTAGGAACACTCCAAATAAATAACTCTAGCGAACAATTGGCTATTTGGAACTTTGGACTTGAAGGAATTATATGCAACAATATGAAGATGATTAGGCAATGTTAATCTATCTCAAAGAGGGTAGGAAAGGCTCAATTTACTGTGTGTAACCATTGAAATTCGGAGGGGAAAGTATTTAAGGAGAGTGAAAAGGTTTTGTGGCTTTTCACTTGAAAAGTCACGACTTTTCTGCAGTTTAGGCCAGGGCACGAGTCGTCCTTGTGGGCACGAGTCGTGCTCACGACTCGTTCCCAAGGACTCCACTCGTTCTGATCAGTTTGGAGCAAATGTGCATTGAGCCCCATTCGTGCTCACGAGTCGTGCCAGAAGCCTCCACTCGTGCTGATCAAGGCAGTGCAGAAAACACAGTTCAAATTAATCTGGACCAAACCCAAATTAATTTTGACCTTTTATTTAACTCTCGTTAAGTTACAAACCTTTGTCATTAATTTCTCATTCACCCGGAAATGGTTTTGAGACAATAAATGAGTTTCATAATCTACACTAAATGTAGAATACATTTTGTAACTTGCTTCGTTAACAAATAACGAATTCCGTTGGAAGTTAACGAACTTCCGTTAGAAAGTTAGGTCAACGACAAGTCAAACATAACTTTCGTTACCCATTTCCAATACATTTTTTGTTTCTTAGAGGTTGTGTTAAAGTTGTTAACAATCCATTGAAGTTCTTTATGTTTATTAAAAAGCATAAAGTAAAGATAGTTATGAAATTCAATCCGTTGAAGTTCTTTATGTTTATTAAACATCATCAGTCATCCATAACCATAATTCCGCCCTATTTTACCAATAGTGGTGACAAATGTAATAGTTTCTCTCTCATATTTTTTACTATATGAAATTGTTACGGTCAGAATCACAAGTGATATCCAAGGTGATAACAGCACCAACGATAGCACTTGAGATAGCACACACACACTTCGAAAACAAAACAATTTTTTAAAAGAGTTGCAGCGGAATAATAACACCAAAAAAAATTTTCTCAAGTTATATAAATATAACTTGAGGATGCCTTTTAGGCAAGACTTTATAATCACTATAAACAATGAATTTACAAAGCCGAAATGTTCCCTATGGCTATAGCAATATGAGCTCTATGGAACAAGAGATAAAGAACGAAATCATATCCTAGCCTTCACACAACTTGATACCAATGTAATCAAGTGTGAAATTACAAGGGAGGAATGATGAAACGAACTAAACAAAGAACTCTATCTCTAATGCTTCGAAGGTGTGTATGAAATGGCGTATCTTGGTATGTATTGGCATATCTTCAAAATGAAACCTTTCAAGCATATTTATAGTCTTCAATTTACTTGAAGGCTACTCAAATAAACAGTCTTGGGGCTGCCTTGGTCGTTGAGGGAGAGTGGGGAAGTGGTTGGAGTGTTCCTCAATTCAAGCACCCACTTTCCTTCAAAATAGCAAACGTGTTGATTGATCACCAAGTCCAAGCTTCAACGACTTGTACTCCCAAGCATTATCAGCCTTGTACTCTTTATTAAATAAGCAACAACTCCTTGACCAAGTCTCCACACATTTTTCATTGTTGTTGCCAAAGTAATTCTTGTAAAGATTTTATGCATAAAATGTCATTTATGCATAAACCTTTTTCTTCCAAATTCCCCACGTTTCTAGCTCTTTCTTTGATCATATTGCAACCTGAAATATGGACATACACCATAATCTATACAGATTATATTAGCACATTAGTCCATTAAGTAATAAATAAGAAATGTACAACTATGTAAATTCCAGCACAGGAAATCATCTGCGATATCATCTGGATTTTTGGGAAATCGTCTACGATATAATCTGCATTTTACACTAACAATCTCCCCCTTAGTTGGATATTTCTTCTCAAACCTAATGTGCTGCTCTCCTGCAATGTTAGTCCATAAACAAATATACAGAGCATAGAAACAAAGTATAACATCTTCATGAAAATTAACTCCCCCTTAATCAAGGAGCTAATCTAAACAATGATTTATCAAAATAAACTAATTTATTTCAAACTTAAAAAAGTTTTCGAAATAAACTAAGTTAAACCAAAAAACCATAAACCATTGTAGCAATTATCATCCAAGTAAACAAAACACCCTAACTATTAAAGTTTTAAACAAACCAAATAAAGTGTTATGCAACCAACATAAACAAAAAGTAAATTGTTTAGGAACCACATCACCAAATAAAAAGAAATTGTTTTAGGACACCACAAACCAAATCCACCAACAAAATAGTGGCAACATCAACCTTCAGGTTCAACAACCTTCAGGTTTCAGTTTTCTTCTTCTTCAAACTCCTCTTCTTCTTCATCTTCCTCCTGATCTCCTTCCCTATCACCTCCACCATCACTTGGGCCAGCACTGGTGGTAGCACCTGCAGTAGCACCAGCTCCAGAAGTTGTAGCAGCAGCAGATCCTCCCCCTGTTTGGGAAGAAATTTCATCAATGAAAGAATCAGTAGCCTGCTTAAGCTTAGCCCATCCCTCGACGAGTTCTCCCATTGCACTTGACTGCTTGTGCAAGAAGTTAAGCACTATTGTCTTTGGGATTGATGGAGAAGTGTTTCCTAGAAGATTTATCATATTGGACAGAATACTTGCAGCATCAGTTCCTGCAAAAGTATTTGGGGCAACATCTGGGAAAGCACTTGGGATATAACATGAGATAGTACCAGGAAGAACAGAGGCAGTTTCATCAGATTTTTGCCAAGTAAGATCCTTTGTATACCTTTTACCCTTTTTCAGTTGTTGATCAATGGTATAATACTCAGGTTCAGAGGTGAAAACATCAGAGGCTTCAATAGGCAAGGATTGAAAGACTAAAACTTTGAAGATTAAAGAAGGATAGGGGAAAAAGCTAATGTTCATTTCTTTCTTTCTACCCCACGAGGCTAAGTGTTTAAACACTAATCTTCCAAAGTTAATCCTTAGTTTTTTACCTAATCTGTACAAGACATTAGCATGCTCCAATGTAACAATAGGTTCATTCGTAGTAGGAAGCCAATTGAAGATGCACAGCTTGTGAAGCACAGAGTACAGAGAAGTAAGCCTAGAAGCAAGAAGTTTTTCCTTTAAAGGCCAGGACTGAAGTTTGTTGTGTGTGAGAAGCTTGACCATTTCATCCCTATTAACCCTAATGCTCTCGTCATCTAAATTTGGGAGGCCTAAAAAGGGCTGGAGTAAATGTATAAACCTTACCCCTCACAAACACTTTCCCAAATTTTTCAGATCCTTCATTTATCCAAATGAGCATGAAGATTAGCAAAAAAGCTTCTCACAACACTTTCAATAAAAACTGAGGCATGGTTATTTGCCTTAAGAAAATTCTTGTCCTTCAAAAACTGAACCATCCCTTCCTTTTCTAACTGACCCTCATTAATATGCTTTTCTTTTAACAATTTCTTACTTGAATTATTCAACCAAAACTCCATGTTTTCTTTCTTATAAAATTCCAAAGTAAGAAATGGTTTTGGAAAATCTTTATCCTCTTCATTTTGACTAAACTCATCACCAGATAATTCATTATCACTAGGAGAAGAACGTGTAGGAACAGAGGAGGGGGGCGCAGGTGTTACCTCAGATGATATCCTCTTCCTGGTAGCACCTTTGGCAGCACCTTTGGTAGCACTCACAGAAACTTTGTCCTTTCCTTTTTTCTTCTGAAAATCTGACAAATTTTCCTCATCTTCAGCATCCACCCAGGCCTCAAACGAGTCCACAAAAGGTTCCTTCTCCTTTGTTGCATCAAAATTTTTGTCACTTACATGAGGTGATGACATATCCAAGGAGCTTTCTGAGACTTCAACCGGATCAGAGGTAGTATTAGATGCAGCTTTAGACCTGATTGACCTGATTCGATTAGAGGACCTCCTCTTTGCAACTTGAGGAGATAATTTGGCTGAGGGAGCTTATCTTTTCCTCTTTCTTTTGGTTCGGCTGGAATGAGGGTGACTTTGGAAATGCCATGTTCGAATGAAGATATAGGGGCAGCAGCTGAAACTACAGCCATTATTGGAGGAGAAGAGCTTGGTGTAATCATGGGAGAAGTTTCCATGGCTACATGAGAAGCAACAGAGGGAGCAATGCTTGGTGAGATGTCCATTTGGTCTGTGTGTGAGGGTTCAACGTTGGATTTGGATGGAGAAGCCATTGACGTATTTTGGGAATTTTTGGAACAAACTTTGACCTAGAAATTGGGAGAGAAAGACGACGTTGAAGGGGGTTTTAGAATGGAGAGAGAGAGTAACGGTTAGAGAGATAAGTGGAGAGAAAGACGACGTTGGGAGAGAAAGACGAAATTGGGAATTTTTGGAACAAACTTTGACCTAGAAATTGGGAATTTTTGGAACAAAAAAATCAAATTGATTTGACATGATTAAGTCCTATCTAAACCTTATAAACCCTCTCAATATTAAACAACTCTTAATAAATCCTATCCACTCATTTAAATTAAACCCTAACCACTCATTTTAATAAAATCCCAAAAAACCAAAAACTACACGGCTGTTAAAAAAATAAAATTTAAAAAACTATTATTTTTTTATTTACTTATTTTTTTTTAAGTAAAACGAAAAATAAAAATTGAGTAAACAAAATAATTTGTAACTATATCCGAAATTTATGAGAATAAAATCAAAATAAATATGGGTTAGCTACTCAACAATGTTTACCTAAAATAAAGGAAACTTGTTGAAGACGTTTTCAATATCGTAAACTCTTTAAAAAAAGACTTTCAGATTTTGAAAAATTAATCAACAACATTTTGAAAATAAGAAAAAAACTGATATAGCACACACTAATGTGTTAAGGCAATGAGGGTAACACCTAGGATAACACATGTGATATAAATCCCCTTGATAAATATTTTCATTTTCAAACACTTAAGGCATAATAAGCTTAGCCTTTTTCAGGCACTTAAGGCATAACAAGCTGAGCATTTTTCATGCACTTTTAGGCATTTATAAGCCAATAAGTTTTAAGAACATTGCTTGTTATAAAATATCAATACACTTCTTTAAACAAGAAGGCATCGTAGTAACGAGCTCCGTGCCTCAAGTTATATTTCAAGTGTAAAGGTAAAGTGATTTATGCCTTTCAAGTAGGGTACATTGTAGTAGCGAACTCCATGTCCCAATACTAAGTATAAATCACCTCATACATTCTCGTTGGCAAGAGTACAACGTTGCAGCGAACACCGTGCCCCGAGCTCGAGAGAATAGTATGGAAATAATTGTCTTTGCCTTTTATTTATCATAAAGACAGATTAGTGACTTTGTCACTTTTAGCATACTAAGGGGAATGATATCAAACATGTTAACCTAAGTAATAATCTACCATAACAAAAAGGTCAGTATGTGCCACGGTTAGAACTAAGCTAATCAGATTAAAAGAATATAAAAGCAATTTTTTTTAAAATAAAGAGAAAAAAATACACTAATATACAAGTGTTACCCTGAGTGATAGCATCACCTGGGGTAGCACAGACAAACAGACTCAGAGATTACAAAGACCGAGAGATCTTTTCAAACTTGAAAATCTCTCGTGGTCTAAGGCCTTGGTAAATATGTCATCCAGTTGATACTTAGTATCAATATGATTAATGTTAATTAGGCATTTATCTATCATATCTCTAAGAAAATGATGATGTATATCTATGTGCTTAGTACGGGAATGCTGAACAGGGTTTTTTGAAATGTTGATAGCACTTAGGTTATCACAGTACATAGTCAAAGAATTACTCTCTAGGCCATAATCATCTAGCATATGTTTTAGCCAAATAAGTTGTGAGCAACAACTACCAGCTGCAACATACTCAGACTCAGCCGTGGAAAGAGAGACAAAATTTTGTTTATGACTATACCATGAAAATAAATTGTTACCCAAGTAAAAACGCCCCCCACTAGTACTTTTCCTATCATCCATATCCCCCGCCCAATTCGAGTCGCTAAAGCCTACCAAATTGGTGTTAGTATCCTTACTAAACCAAATCCCTAATTCACTTGTTCCCGAAACATATTTAATTATTTTTTTTACAGAATTAAGGTGAGAGACTTTAGGATTCGCTTGATGACGTGCACAGACGCACACGCTAAACATGATATCAGGATGACTAGAAGTGAGATAGAGAAGGCTACCTATCATCGAACGATATAAAGTAGGATCAACATCCTCACCTACTTGGTCTCTACCAAGTTTAAGAGAAGAACACATAGGGATTTTTGAACTTTTTGCACCCTCCAACCCAAATCGTTTCACTAGGCTTTTTGCATACTTGCTTTGTGAAATAAATATTCCTTCACTTGATTGTTTCACCTGCAAGTCTAGAAAGAATGTTAACTCACCAATCATGCTTATTTCAAAAGTTGATGTCATAGCCTCTACAAAATATTTTAAACACGTTTGAGAAGTAGAGCCATAGACTATGTCATCAACATAGATTTGAACAATGACTGTTTCTTTGCCATGCCTTAGGATAAATAAGGTCCTATCATCTTCACCTCTTGTAAAATCATATTCAAGTAAGAAAGAGGTTAAGCGACCATACCATGCACGTGGAGCTTGTTTCAAGCCATATAAGGCTTTATCAAGTCTATATACATGGTTTGGTAGATGAGGATCTTCAAATCCTTTTGGTTGTTCAACATAATTTTTTTCTTTTAAATAACCATTTAAAAAGGCAGCTTTAACATCCATTTGAAACAAGGTAATTTTTAGATAACAAGCTATTGCTAAGAGGAGTCTTATGGATTCTATTCTAGAAACGGGAGCAAAGGTCTCATCAAAGTCAACACCTTCAATTTGGGTGTAACCTTGAACTACGAGACGAGCTTTGTTCCTAACAATATTTCCTTGCTCGTCAGATTTATTTTTGAAAATTCATTTTGTACCAATTACATTAGTGTTAATGGGACGTGGTTCTAAACACCAAACTTCATTATGAGCAAATTGTTCAAGTTCCTCTTACATGGCATGTATTCAAAAATTGTCTTTTAAATCTTCAGGAATATTTTTGGGTTCTAAAGAGGAAACAAAACAGGAATATTTTACCTTATGGTATGTGGTGGACATGCACACATACCTCACCATTTCATGGTTACTAAAGGGCTCATTGTTCCTTATTCGTAACCCTTCATTTGCTTCTCCAATAATCTGAGAAGAAGGATAATCTCTTCTGATCCTAGCTGGTGGATCCCTTCTCAAATCTTCATGCACCTGAGCATCATCATCAGACTGTTCATCTTTTTCAGTTGCTGGACTGGTCTTAGGTGATACCGGAGATGCTATCCTTTCAGTGGCAACACTCTGGTTAGCACCCGTGGTATCACTTGCTTGATTTTGATCCTCCGGCTCTTTCAGCAATATCAATGGAGATTCCTGCACTCCATCACCTGTAACACTTGCTAAGTCATCAAAAACAACGTTAACTGTTTCTTGAATGGTTTTTAACCTAAGGTTATAAACCCTATATGCTCGACTATCCTGAGCATACCCAAGAAATATAGCCTTATCACTTTTAGAGTCAAATTTAGCTAAGTAATCCCGATCATTTAGAACAAAACACACACACCCAAATGTAAGAAAATAATGAACTTTTGGTATCCTACAATTCAAAATTTCATAAGGTGTCATTGTAGTACCGGGTCTTAGAAAAACTCTATTGGCCGTGTGACAAGTCGTGTTTAAGGCCTCAGCCCAAAATCTTTTTGAAATTCTTTTTGAAAACAACATCACACGTGCCATTTCAAGTAAGGTCCTATTTTTCCTTTCAGCCACCCCATTTTGTTGAGGTGTTTTAGGAGCAGAAAACTCGTGTTAAATTCCTTTTAATTCACAAAAAGTAAAAAAAAATGAGTTATCAAACTCCGTTCCATGATCAGACCTTATTCGTGTAATAAGAAAACAAAACATGTTTTTGATTTTAGGATGTAAGATCTTAAACTTTTCAAAAGTTTTTGATTTGTCTTTCAAAAAATATATCCAAGTAAATCTAGAAAAATCATCAACTATGACAAAAGTATATCTCTTACCTCCTAGACTGTCCACCTCAACTGGACCCATTAAATCCATATGCATAAGTTGGAAACAGTGAGTTGTCCCAGAATACTCCTCATTGTGTTGGGTAGCACTATGGGTAGCACGTGTCTGTTTACCTTTGAGACAATCTTCACATATGATTTTCTTACTTATGTCCGGACTAGGTATACCACTTATAGCTTCAGCCTTAATAAGTTTCACAATGTTTCGAAAATGGACATGACCCAACTTTTGATGCCACAATGCAGCATCATCAACTCTAACAGAATGACACACTTGTTTATCCTCAACAAGATAACAGTTATTACTTGACCTAGTACCAGTCATAAGACAGTTATTGATACAATCAAAAACTTCAAAAGTGTTTTTATTGAATTTCACTTCAAGATTGTCATCACAAAATCATTCCACTGAAAGTTCAATTTCAATATACAAGAAACTGACCAAAACAACTATTTGACATGAGCTAGACTTTTTCATTGTAGGGGAAATTTATCAATGATTGTACGTCTTCATAAAAATTCTCAACTTTGCAATGAAACTCCGACCGTTCGTCTTCTTAAAATTTATTTTCGCAAAATAAAAATAAAAACATACAACTACAATAACCAAAATTCAGCACGCCACCCTTTTGGCAAATGCCTCTATTGAGTTGCAAGTGTTTGCCATCAACTAGCAACCATATTCAACTGTCCTTTATTAGTTTAACATAAATTTGCATGTCAACATAAAACATCAAGAATGTAAAATTATATTTTTTTTAGCATACTGATATTCATATCTTCCTTTGGTCCCCAAGAACATTGGTCTTATTTATTTTTCAAAAAAAATCTTGTCACCATCGGACTACTATATTTTTGAGCTAATGCAACACTAAAAATCGTTGCGTTAGGAGCCATTTTATGTGCATTAGCTCTAATGCAACGCAAAATGACCGTTTCATACGGTTGTGTTGCATTAGGTCTAGTGCAACGACAAATTAATCTGATGTAACGCCTTTACCATATCGTTGCATTAAATTGAAATCTGATGCAACGGTCTGATTTGTAACTATTTGGTTAACTAATGCAACGCTTAATTTCTATTGCAACGACTATCAAAACACCTGATGCAACAGCTATATATTTATAATATTAATAATGATGATTAGACCTGATGCAACGGCTACATATTTGTAATATTAATAATAATGATTAGAATAATAATAAATGCTAAATAAATCATTAAGTAATAAAAACATAATATTGACATAAAAAGTAACATACAACAAGTTTCGTACCAAATACTATTACAAAAGATAGTGTAATAATTACATTAATAAGTTTTGTGCCAAATACATATTGTTCCATATATATTGTGTTTCAACCACCAAAATGATGCAAAAACAAAAAAAACACATTCAGATTGGCCTCCACCAGCCTCCACCAAAATGATGCATCACAATGTACCTATAAGTTAAAACATGCAATAAAATTAGAACAAGATTCAAAAAAGTTGACTTGGTCCCTTCAATCATTTTTTTGCCCTAAGCTAAATATTACTTGTACTTAGTTAAAAATCTGGACTAGATTCAAAAAAGAAAGTAAGTAAATGTCTATACCTCCAAAAGTTTCCAACCTCCAAAAGTTTCCAACTAGCCCATATCTCAATCACTCTCTACCTGAAAGGAGAAAGAAGAAAGAGAACTCTTTCAGTAAAACAACTTAAACCAAACAACTTGAATGAGTAATAATTGGGATTGTTTACATGTTCTTGTCTTCTGTATATAAATTGTAACACTAATAATTTGTGAACAAATCTTTACAAAAGGATACTTCTACCATCCCTAAATCAGTAAAACAACTTAAACCAACAACTTAAACATTGCTTAGCCCCATTAGCTCATTCAGACTCAAATCACCAGAAAAACGCTTAAAACAATTGAATTCATCTGTCGTTGGCACTCTACATACAAATAACTTACTAAGCAGGTGAGAATATGGAGCACCGTCTTTTACGCAAATGGTAATGCGAATGTGTTACAAGCGAGACTCCATAGCAAGACAAGCCTAAAATTGAACCTAAACAGGATGAAAATCACGTAAGCATGATAACCTAAAAATTAATAAATCACGAAGCATGATAACCTAAAAATTTCCAAAGCCAAAACAGAGGCAACTCAAGTGAGATTTTCGGTTAATAGATTTCAACTGTAATTACCTGATGACCAAGACTTAATAGGCCAAGGAGCTAACCAAAGACAGGAGTGTCATGTACCTTAAACTTCTCAGTGCAATTAATTAAACAATCCCAGTTAGAAATGGAAACGGGATTTCAAGATTCGGGTAGAATACAACATGGTACCCACCCCCACTAAGATGACCCCAGATGCTTAATAAACAGAAAATTTAGCTATTCAGTAAGACAACTACATGTAAATACACAGAACAAGCTAGATATAGATACATGAAGGCATGTATGTTTGAGCTAATAAGAAATCATAATTTGGATACTAACAATAAACCATCATTATTGATCTATGTTTATGGTTTAAAGTTATAAACAATTTGTTATTCATGTAGGAAATTGCTATTCACTTGGGACTTCGCCGCGGTTCTCTTAGGCACTATGGTTTAAATGGAGATGCGGATGGTCTGTTATTGATGGCTGACATTGTTCTCTATGGTTCTTCTCAAGACGAGCAAGGTTTTCCTTCATTACTTACTAGAGCAATGTCATATGGATTAGCCCGTGATTAAAAAATATGTAAGTCTATATTGCTTAATTTAGTTTCTCTTTGCATATTAATAAGATTAGAATGTAATTTGATTTTTGTTCTTTCCAATATACAAGTTTCTAAATCCCATGTTGTTGATGGAGTTCATGGCATTATTTTTTCGAAACATAAACCCGATGCATTGATGAAAGCCTTCGTGCCTCTGATAACCAATGGGAGGCTATCCAAATTTGTGCATTTTGTGGCTTCCTCTGGGAGGCTGCTTGCCAGGAACATGCTGGCATCAGAATGCATAGCTGGTTATACGAAGCTCTTGGAAAATGTTCTTACATTCCCATCAGACTCTCAACTCCCAGGATCGATTTCTCAGCTTAAACAGGGTGAGTGGAAATGGGGTTTGTTCAGGACAGAAATAGAACAGCAGTCTGATGACATGTCCCCTCTGGATATGAAGGGAACTATGAGGAATCCTTCTGTGGTTTATGATGTAGAGGAATATTTGACCCCCCTAATTCATTCTAGAGATCTCTCTCAGAATGAATCAGAAATATTGGCAGATGATATTCCGACTGAGCAAGACTGGGATACTCTATTGGAAATTGAAAGTCTGGAAGAGGTCGAGCAGGTGGAATTTCAAGATTCGGGTAGAATACAACATGGTACCCACCCCCACCAAGATGACCCCAGATGCTTAATAAATAGCTATTCAGTAAGATAACTACATGTAAATACACAGAACAGGCTAGATATAGATACACGAAGGCATGGATGTTTGAGCTAATAAGAAAGCATAAAATTGATACTAACAATAAACCAACATTAGACCAGAAAATGGTCCATCTAGATAAACAAAAAGGAAAAAAACACACAAAAAGCAACGTCTTCACAACAGAATACATCATACTATTTCGGTTGACAATGAATCCAAAACACATCCTAATCAACAATCAAAAGAAAAACAAAATGAATGAAACAACAGATCAACTTGAATTGGAAATGGGCACTCAATAAAATTAAGATAAACTAGAGAGAGAAAAAGAAAATACCTGATTAACTGTCTCACCAGACTGCCCATTTTGTTCGTTGACAGGCAGGGCACTATTCACATCCTTTACAACCGAAGGTCCGAGAAAATCAGGAACAACCAGATCCATTCCGGGATTAGCTTCTTGAAGTTGATTTACAATGATAGACGCAAGGCTGGGTGCAAGTTGTTGCACCAACTCCATTTTCATACTCTCCAAGAACTCATTGGGGATTATATAACCTAATTTCTTATCATTTTTCTTCAAATCAGAATGCCTCACACCTTTTCCGAATAGTCGCAACCGGTTTTTGCTTTTGGCCGTTCATCTACACCCAAAGCTGATGTTTCTCTTTGGATGTCGATTCCTAGTTCTGACAACTTGTCTGTTCTTGGCACAAAACCATCACAAATTATGTGATCTCTCACAACATTCTCATTACGCCAATAACGATAATGACAACATTCACATGGACAACAAATTTGATTTCCTTGAGACTTTGTAGAAAAGGCCTTTTCAATATATTCGTTGACTCCTTGTTCATATTCCTCACTCCATATAGGATCCATCCACCACTCCTTAATTCCACTATCCATCTCTCTTAGTTAACACTGATCAAAATTTTAACTTATAAAAAGCTACTGCATCAAAATAAGAAACTTTCAGCATTATTTTTTGTTTAATTTAATCATCCTAATATTTAACGAAAAGGACAAGCACATGCCAATATTTAACAGAAAAGGACAATGAAACTCTAGTTTGTATACCTTAAGAAATCCCCTTTGCATTATTTAGGAAGAATTGAGAGTATGTTCTAGTAGCTGCGATTGATTAAGGCTTCACGAACTGAGAATTGGGGCTTCACGAACTGAGAATCGGCGGAATAGCTGTTGTCAAATTTTATCAATATTCAAATCTAAAACAAATTCCAAAAAAAAAAATTTAAATAAAGGATACACAAACAACATATGGTAAAAGTGTCGTTACATTCTGGATGAACACGATTCATATCCATAAGATATTTGATGATGGCATATAATAAAGGGTAAAATATAACAATGATGTCTAGATTATGTATTTAGGCACCAAGAGACCACAATGCCATGTAAACTCATTGCTGCACTCTGACTGCATAATATCACACAAAAGCGATAACAAGATGCAGACAGTAAACGACTTCACATCATTTTCAAAAAAAAAATCTATTTTTGTTCAGAATTAATTAGAACAAACTAAAATGATTGTAGGAAATAATAATAAATAGCAATAGCAGTACAGAAAGTGCTTCTGCTCTATAGGAAACAAGTTCTTGTATGAGCTCAAAAGGCAGAGTTACACTAAGCTTGCACCACCTGCCACTGAGCCTTCGTTACTGTAAGTACCCAAATCTGGCTCATGCCTTCCGGTTAATTTTCCCGACATTTCGGTAAATTTCCCGGTAATTCCCCGGACCTTCCTAGTGTTCCGGAAATGTCCCAGAGCAGTCCCAAATTAAAATAAGGGCTGTAAGGAGCCTTCCTAATTAAGAAAACACGTTTTTCTTAATTAGGGAGAAGCTTCTAGAATAATGCCACCTTGCATGGTTCTAGAATGCTGAGTCATTATGGATAAGACCGCACGGCCTCATTTGCGAAGGGCCTGCAGCCGCACGGCTTCATTAGCCTTATCCGCATCGCCTATAAATAGAGCCCTCCTCTACCCATTTCAACACACACAATATATGAGAAAAATACACAATACACTCTGAAATACGTGAAGAAACCGGCTGAATTCAAGAAGAAGAAGAAGGAAGGCCAAGAAGCTACATCCCTCCTCCTTGAAGACCAAAGATCGACCTCTCCTCCTAGCTCCGTCCCGAGAAGCAAAGGAAGTCATTGGTAACCTCGCACGCCCTATCCTCGCATCCTAATTGCTTTATAAATTGCTCATTGCATTGTCTTTATATTGCTTGGGACTTGGTAGCTTAAAGATCACATCTTTATCATCCCCTTCCCCTTTTTGCATGCATTAAGACCTCATTTGTCATAAAAATGTAGTCTTTTTCATAAAGGTGCATCCTTTGCACCTAAAATCCCTATTTTCCAATAAAAATGTTATCTTTATGCATCATTTGCATATAAAGATCAAATCTTTTTCAATAAAAATGCATCCTTTGCATCAAAACCCCCTTTTCTAATGCATCATTTGCATAAAAATGCTATCTTTATGCATCATTTGCATAAAGATCATTTCTTTCAATCAAAAAGCATCATTTGCTATAACCAAAATGTCATCTTTTCATTAAAGAGTCATTTTTATCATGCATTTCCCCTTTTCCCCTAACCTTGGAACGGACCGGTGTAAAAGTTCTCATCTTTGCATCGTTCCTTCCATTAAAGGTTCATGATTTCTTTAGGAAAAGGATAACCTTGAACCCTATATCTCCAATTATCGCTTAAGAATGAGTATGAAGCCTCTATACGAGCTCGACCGTCTTAAAGCGTAGGATTGATGGGCTAAGGACATTCCTTCCTAAAGAACCTCATCTTTGACCCAAAAGAGAGTCATTCTCTCGATCACGCAAGTCCCGAGGGTCCCGAGGTTTAAAATGCGATGATCATAAGTCATAAGATGAGGACGGGATCATAATCCCAAATACATAAATTCCAAGGAATCCCGAGCGACAACCAACAAATGGTTTGTACGTCCGGAAGACAACTTGGGACATTCCCCCCCTTATTTTCAAACACATGCACACAAAGAAAGCACGCAAGCAAACACGATTAATGAAATCTAGGGAGACTTGCTCCGGCAAGGCACTTTGGGTGAACGCCAAACGTTCTTCCCAAGGGGTAACTTAACCTCCGAACCCATAAAACCTTTTTTCAAAGTTTTGAGGTAATCAAAATGGCGTGGCGACTCCGTTTTTCAAATAACTCGGATGTCTTCAAACTCGCGTGAATTCCAATAAACAAAAATTTTGGGGCACACATTCACAGCTTGGCGACTACTGGGATATCCCAAAGGAGAAAAGCTTTATTTTCAAAACAAAAGTCGATACTTGGTATATAGGTGGACCCCACTTACCCTTCCCCGTATCGCTCCCTAACCCGGGCTTGGGATAACAAGGTGGTTTAACAATCCCACGTACCAAGATCCCTTTTCGAAAAAAATTTTGAAAAAAATACAAAAAGCTTTTCCTTTGAGCGGTTAGACTCCCATCGCCGATTTCATTAATCGTGCTTGCTTTCTTTACCATGCATTGCATCATTTGCATCTTGGAATCTGTGCATATTTCGAAACGGGAAACAACCCGAAAAATAGCAAACGGAGTGGAACCTGGAAAATTGATCCATGCAATCGACGGCTAATCCTCATAGGATTCTCGACCATACGACCTCGCGGCAATTCCACCAGAAAATCATGGTTAATCCGGGCAAGTCCTAGCAGCCTTGGGGCTACTCAGCTCCATGATCGACCGGGGCTCCTTAAAATTTACGTGCTTATGTGTTGCATCTTCCCCGTCCCGAAAATCATTCCTTTCAAACACCTTTATGAAAATCTCTGTTTTAACTCAAAAAGGAACATTTTTAGGAGACCGCACACTACGCGCACTCCGATATATCCCGTACACTTTTGCACGCACGTCCTTCAAACCCGAGGGTGGTTCCACTTCAGCCACGGACAGCTTTACGATGCTCCCGGGCGCGCACGGAATCATCCCAACCTCCCCATGGCAGCCAGTGTCGACCAATGCACAGTCCGTGTCACACGTTTCAAAAAACCGTGACTTTTGGTTGGTTTTTGGTCTAGTCCGTGTCATATAGCCCAGTTGCATACCCACGTAAAGGTCAAGCCTTAGCTCATAACGGAAACCAAGATTTTTCGCTCAAGCGAAATTCTGCCGAAATTCCGACAAGGAAAAATCGGTGGGATCTTGACTCCGACATTGACTATTGACCTTGACCCGCACGGAATGCGTAAGAGTCAAGACCAAGTCTTTGCCAAAATAAAAGATCTTTTGCTCAAGCGAAGCTCTGCCAAAATTCCGACAAGGAAAAATTGGCAAGATCTTGACCGGCATTGACTTCGATTCCGACCCGCGCACTGCGTATGCAACGAAGTTCAATGTGACACTGTGTCATCCGGCTTTTGCCGCCCGACCCATGCCTATTATATTCTCGGACATTACCGAAAGTCAAAAAACCGTCATTCGCTCAAGCGAAACTCTGTCAAAGATCCGTCAAGGCAGAGAGACGAGACTTTCCCGCATTGCCTTGACTATAATCCGCACGCTCGTGCGTTGAAAGGTCCTATGACCCGCTAGACCCGATAGGAGCGTTTCTTACTCTCGGCCGGTGGGATCCGCGTGCCCTATAGGACCCTCGCCCGGGCCGTCCACCCCGGGAGGTCGAAATACAGTGGAATACGAGGGCTTATAGACGTAGTGACGAACCCACTCGATCCAGATCTAGAGTAGTTGTGAAAAAGAAGGGCGTAACCCCTTTTCCAACCAAATAGATATTAATAAAAGACACTGTTTTAAGTAAACTTGAAGATTCTAATTTGCATATTGCCCGAGCCTTCACCTAAACACCTACCCCGAGTCTAAACCTTTCCTATCCCTTTCCCGCAGCCGAGAAAGAAGTGGGTGAGAACACCGGCCGCCGACTTGTTAGCGCAGTAATCCTCGCAGGTTCGCGAATCCTCGGTTTCATCGGTTCGAGAGAGTCGAATGACCGATTTGACAGAGAACAAGGCCGGTTTGGGTAACCGATGACTAGGGAAGAAGAGCTAGCCTATAACCAATGCCCTCCCCATCTTCATATAACCCATTGCCAAAGACTGCCCTTTCTCGCCTTCTCCAATACCCCAAGCCGTTAGTGGTCCCGACACCCTCGCTTCCTCTCGAATCCCTCCATGGGACCCTTTTCCTCCTTTCAGCCAGAGCCAAATTTCCCTACCTTGGAATCCCAAGTGCGCTTGACCTTTCCAATTTTGTCAACGCCTGTGAATTTGCCTACCTCTCTGATAGCTACAGCGAAGAGTCGATCGGGAATGAGAATAGGAATGGGTGGATTTACGTGATGATGACAGTTCGTAGAAGGAATGGACTTGGAGCCAACGGAAATGAAACCCGAAGGGCAAGATGAGGCGTAAAGCCACGGACTGGAATAGGGGATGAAATCA
Source organism: Adenophora triphylla var. japonica (assembly GCA_022495995.1). Taxonomy (NCBI): domain Eukaryota; kingdom Viridiplantae; phylum Streptophyta; class Magnoliopsida; order Asterales; family Campanulaceae; genus Adenophora; species Adenophora triphylla. The sequence continues at coordinate 454,584 of JAFEMH010001400.1, read as the reverse complement.
CTTCAAAGTGTGTCCGCAGCCTATGCAAAGGCTCGGAGAAGGATGAGGTAGTGTATGAGTCCTATATCCTAGAGTTCAATACCCCGTACAAGGACTTGGTAGGTGAATGGAGAGACTTGATCGAAGCCTTAGCCAAAAGAGGGAAGTGGGCTCCTCCCACCGATCTAGAACATGTAAGCGTCGCCGAAGCCAAACTCTCATCGGAAGGGTAGACTCTATCACGTTGTTAGTAGTCACTCCCGAAACTTGGTTCCGAAGAAGAATGTATGGATGCCTTGGAAAGAGTCCCGAGTTTAGAGGCGACCCCACCCCCTTTATGTCCTACGATGATAATGATGTCTTCCTCGGTAATCCCTAAGCCCGAGGAAGAGTCCGAGATACCCCTCATATGGCGTCAAGTATCCCGACTCGCTTTTGCCCTCATTGGTCATAAGAGCCAAGACGAAAGTTCCCACGAGAGCTACCGTAGTGACACCGATGAAGACACAAATAAGTGCCGGAAGGGACAATAGAGGAGTGGTTAGCCCGTAAGCCAAAAAGCCCGGAAAATATCTCTCGACAAGAAGGAAAAGGAACCCGCCATGAGGGTTGACCCCGCAGAAATCCTTATTGATGATGGAATTTCCCATTTCAGAAAGTGTTTAGCCAATGTCCAAAATGCCGTCAAAAGGTTGACCCCTGTGGAAAGAAAAGACATGCTTCGATGTAAATGATGAGGAATGTGATCCTACTCTGTTAAAGAAGTTGCTAGGTTCGGATGAGAAAGCCATTTGCCAAGCTCCAAACTCCTAAGTGATAATTCTTGTTGCATGCCGACTTTGAAAAGTTTGAATGAGACCGTGAAAGCTTTAAACGGAGAATGTGAAAAGGTCAAAAAGCCGGTAACCCGGGACCGCATTCGAAGCCGCCTATGCTTCCGACAAAGACCGTCAATCGATCAATCGCCAGAATTGGCCATACGCCGCAAGAATCCGCCTCTAACTTTGAAAGAATTGACAGAATCCTCCAAAGAGGAATAATGACCAAGGAAAATCCAATGTCTATGTGATGACTCGGCCCGGACAGATGAGTATTGAGCAGCCTAAGGGTGACAAAAGGAATGCCGTCTCTAACCAAAGACAGATAAAAGACCTTATAAGCCGTGGCGTAAAAGCCTCGACTCGATAAGGAGGATCCAGCCCTAACTCGGTTGAAGTGTACCCAAGCCAATATCTCCTTATGGTCCCCGTTAACCTCCTCATACCCTCATAAGTTGAAACTAGAAGAAAGTTTGGCCAAGACCATGGTGCCCATAGATGTCACCCCGTATGAGGTCGTCCAAATGATTGGAAATATCCACTACGGAAACATCATTACCTTCACCGAATTGGACTCGCCAAAGTATGGGGCTAGTCACAACGAACCTCTTTACATCACAAATCCAGCTTAGAAGAGCGTCGATTGCCACGAGTACTAGTCGACGGGGGTCCGCAATGAATGTCTTGCCGCCTAAGATGATGGATTTATTGGATCTAAAGCCAACGGACTTAAAGCCTTCTAGTCGACTATTAAGGCCTACGACTCCACCGCACGATCGCTTTGGGGATCGCCACTCTCAAGATGTGGTTCGGAAAAAGGTCATGGATGTTGATTTTCAAGTTATTGACATTCCGATTTCATTTACCGCCTTGCCGGGACGGCCTTGGATCCACCGGATAAACGGGGTAGCCTCTACTTTGCATCGCTAAGGTCAAATTTCAATGAGTGATGGAACTATCACCACCATTTATGGGGATAGTGTCACAAGAGAAGGAACCAAAGACCGGGACATCCCGATATTGGAGATCAAGCATGATGATGAAGGGTTAGCATTGACCGGATTCTCCGTAGCTTCTTCCAAGGCACAAGTGTGTTGCACCGACCTCACCACTACTTCCGATAAAATCCCTCCCCGCCATGAGGATGATGCGAAAATGAGCTATCTTCCGGACTTGGATTGGGTAGAAGACTTCAAGGTCGTAACACCATCATTGATGTGAAGGAGCAGACTACCGTATATGGCTTGGGGTACAAACCGAACTCCCTGGATGCCGTAAAAGCTAAAGGCAAGAAAGGTGAAGGGGTCCACTCCATCCTTACAGGTCTGTCTCTCGACCCATTACTTTATAAAAGGAGGGACACAATATGATGAAAGTGATCGCTGATCTCCTTGCGTAAAACCCTTCTAGAGAACCTTGAGAAAGTTAGGGAAAGCCAGCCAATCCCGTTCGAAGAATGTTCCTTGATTCGCCGTATATCCTCGGGGCTACCACTACCGTTCGTAATGAGTACGTCTTCAAAGGAAATCCGGCCGCTGTCAAAAGGTCGCATCCGGGACAATGGACTTCTCCGCCTTTGAGTTAGCTCTTCCAAAGATCGCCAGATAGAAGCCGCCAGCGGTGAAGACAGCAATGGGGTTTGCAAGAGTTGTTTGACGAAGAAGCACAAATCCCGACTTGATCGACTTGATTCAGATAATGAGATAGTTGCCGTTATTGGAGACGATGGTGAAAGTCATTTTGATCCTCGCACTTTGGTGACTAAGACAGAAATGCCATTGAAGAATTGGGAGACATTCTCAGTGGCCGATAGCCGCCGACAAAGAAATGATCACGGAGCTTGGATTGGTACCCCGTCCTCCTCAACCCGGGCCGTGTCAAACACCCTGTTGTCTATTCAGCTTAAGTCAGAATCTTCGAATTCCAGTCCTCGTAGTCATCCGAAGGCCTCACGCCCGAGGATTATGAAAATGTAATCGATGTCATCTTTCCCCTTATCTTGAATGAAATGACAAATCTTTCTCGATTATCCTCTTATTGCCAACTTAACAAATGATAAATTAACTCAAAACTTAACAACGCTTAATAATGAATCATTTGAACAAGATGCAAACACACTAAACGAACAATACATTAAAGAAATCTTTAAGGTGTTTCGTAAAAGAGGAAAACCGGGCCCAAGCCGCCGAGGAGATTTTGATAAGTGTGAACTTGGGTACTATTGAGGAACCTAAAGAGACACAGATTGGAAGCTTCTTCCAGGGGGCCGAAAGGGACAGACTAATCGAGCCGCTCGTAGAATACGTCGACGTGTTTGCATGGTCATACAAAGATATGCCGGGGCTAGACAGCTCGATAGTAGAGCACGTAATCCCTCTAGCACCGTATGCTAAGCCGCAAAGCAAAACCGAGAAAGATCAAGCCGGAATGGTCTCTACAGTGTCAAAGAAGAAATTGAGAAGCTACTGCGGGTAGGATTCATCGTAGTCATTGAATACCCGACATGGTTGTCCAACATCGTGACCGTAACCAAGGCCAACGGGAAGGTGCGCCGCCGTGTGGATTTCCGAGATCCGAACAAGGCGCCCAAAAGACGACTACCCTCTCGCCAAACATAGACATCCCGGTGGACTCCACCGCCAACTACGAAGTCAAATCCTTCGTTGATGGTTTCAGCAGCTACAACCAGATCAAGATGGCCGAGGAAGACCAAGAAAAGATGTACCTTCACCACACCGTGGGGAACCCATCGTTATAGCGCAATGCCATTCGGGCTCAAGAATGCCGGGGCTACTTACCAAAGTGGCAGCGACCGCACTTTTTCATGACATGATCCACAAGGAGATTGAGGTCTACGTAGACGACATGATAATCCACTCCAAAGGAGAAGGTGGGCAAAGACTTTGTTGACCTACGAAAATTCTTTGAGAGGCCGAGACAAAGCATTCCATGAGACTAAACCCCGCCAAATGCACCTTCTGAGTGACAAGGGGAAAAGTGCTCGGGTACATGGTCACGGAGCGAGGTATAGAAGTTGACCCCGAAAGATCAAAGCCATCATGGATATGAGGCCACCTCAAACCCGTAAGTCAAGAGCTTCATGGGTAAATTGCAAGACATTAGCCGTTTCGTCAATCGCTGACTACTATGTGCGAGCCCATCTTCAAGCTCATGAAGAAGAATGTGGACACGTAATGGACCGAAGAATGCCAAGATGCCTTTGACCAGTATCAAGGCATACTTAGTACATCCCCGATACTATGCCCCCACATAGACGAAGCCTCTTCTCGCTCTATCTCACCGTCACTGTACACGGCAGCTTGGGGCTATGCTTGCTCAAGAGAAGAAAGACTCTCGGGTAGAAAATGCCATTTACTTTGTCACCCGGAAGCTACAGGGAGCGAGCTCAATTACTCGCATGTGAAAAGACTTCAAGCAAGCAGACTCGGTCTGGGTAGCTCTGCAAGTTGAAGCATTATATGCAAGCCCACCCCGTGAACTTGGTCTCGAAAATGGACCCCATCAAGTACATCTTTGACAAGCCTTCCCTCTCGATGCGTTTAGCGAAGTGGTCCTTCTTCTTGGCGTATCACGACATCAACTATGTGACCGTAAAGGCCATCAAGGGTCAAGCATTGTCGATCACCCGGCGAATTTCCCCGAATGAAGACAAAGGGCCCGAACCCCAATTTCCAGATGAAGGGATCTTTGCAATGAGCCCGAAAATAGATGGCAATTGTTCTTTGACTGAGCCGCTAACAAAAGAGGAAATGGTGTAGGAATGCTATTGGTCGATCCGAAAGACGAGCATACCCCCATAGCCCTCAAGTTGAACTTTCCCGCCACGAACAATGCCGCCGAGTATGAAGCCTCGCATTGCCGGGTTTGAGGCCGCCTTAGAAAGAAATGTCAAGGAGCTCGAAGTTTACTGAGACTCACCGATCATCAACCAAGTCTCCAACAAGTGGAAGACCGTGGACCCTAATCTACAACGGTATCATGCCCATATGGAGGAGTTGGATCGGACAAGCCAGAGAAGTGACTTTCCACTACTTGCCGAGGGAAAAGAACAGATTCGCAGATGCCCTAGCTACTCTAGCCTCATTGGTAGAGATCCCCGAGGGAAAAGCCATAAAGCCCTTCAGAGTGGGTAGAAGAGAAGCCCCAGCTTTCTGTTGTGAAGTGGACCTGGGACCCGAGCCTATAAAGGAACCTTGGTACAATCGATTTACCAATTCCTCAAAGACGGAGAGTCGCCTTTCGCAGACAAAGAAGGTAGACCAAAAGAAGGTATCGGAGCCAAGAGCTTACAAGCCCTGAAAAGGTTGGCTTCTCATTATGTCATTCTAGGAGGCAACCTATACAAGAAGCGGTATCAAGGACCACTCCTCTTATGTGTCACTCAAGAAAGAGCCGTGAGAGTTGATGACCGAAGTCCACAATGGTCCCCGCGGTCCTCACATGAATGCCGTGAGCCCCGATGCAAGTGATCCTCGTAATGGGTTACTACCGGATCTCCATGGAAACAGATCGCGTTCAACACGTCCGAACCTCGCGACAAATGCCAGCGGTTTGCCAACCTCAACCATCTCCCACCTCATGACTGTACCGCATGACGACTCCTTGGCCGTTTGCAACTTGGGGCATTGACGTGATAGGGAAAATATCCCCAAGCAGAAGCAATGGGCACGAGTTCGTGTTGGTAGCCATCGACTACTTCACAAAGTGGGTAGAGGCCAAGTCCTACAAGGTCCTCACTTCCTTTAGAAAGTGGCCCAGCTTCATCAAAGAAAACATAATGTGCGTATATGGGGTGCCCAACGAGATCATTTCCGATAATGGGTCACACTTCGAAGGAGATCGCGATAGACCGCTCGTCGAATTCGTGAGTTACTCGCCACAAGTCGTCCCCGCATGCACCTCAAACCAATGGAGCCGTGGAAGCCGCTAATAAGACACTCGAGCGGATCATCCGGAAGATGGCCACCCGTGGTCGTGATTGGCCCGAAAAGCCGCACCTAGCACTCGGGGGCTACGTAACGTCTGTCGAATGTACCACAGGAGAAACTCCTTTTGCCCTAACTTACGGGATGGAAGCAAAGTGTTACCAAAGTGAGTTGGAAATCCCGTCATTAAGGGGTGGTCCTCCCGGAAAACAGTGTCAATGAAGTGGAATGGTTGCGCAGCCTCGCATGATGAGTTAGCCCCAGCTGACGAGAGAAGGCTAAAAGCCATGGAACACACCCGAGCCTACCAGAGGCGAATGGCCGTAGCGTTTGATAAAAAGGTCAAGGCCAGAGATATCAAAGAGGGCGACTTAGTGCCGAAAGTAAAGCCCCTACCGTAGACAACCCCTAGGAAAATGGGAACCCGTCTGGATCGGGCTCCCATGTGGTGCAGAAAATACCGCCGGGAGGAGCAATGAAGCTTGCAGACTTGGATGGCAATCCCTTTGTCCACCCGGCCAACGGTGATAAACTCCGAAGATACTATGTCCGATAAAAAAAAAAAGAAAAAAGTGCAAAAAGAGTAATACCTACTAGGCCGAAACCCCAAAAAGGGCGGTCTAGGCAAAAGACAGGGTTGCACATATATAAAAAAAAAAAAAAAAAAAAAAAGAAAAAAATCTTAGTGCAAAAAGAGTAATGCCCACTAGGGCCGAAAACCCCAAAAAGGGCGGTCTAGGCAAAAGACATGTGGCCGCACATAAAAAATTGGTTCACCGTAATGAACTACGAAGACCCGAGCCCCTTAGCCTTTCTTGTAAAAGGGGAACGTAGGCACCATATATGGTTCGGTCTAAATAATAAAAAGGACGATTAAGTTTCCATGAAATGCGTCCTAAATAATAAAAAGGACGATTAAGCTTCCATGAAGTGCGTCCTAAATAGTAAAGGGCATTTCAAGTTTTCATAAAACGGGTCCCAATCAATAAAGACATTTGAATTTCCATGAAATGTGTCTTGATTAATTTTTAAGATAATATGCCTTGTTCATTACAAGTTAAAAACTTCTTGATGAGTTCAAGCACGGTCTACCTCTTAACTCGCTAACCTCGCTAAAAAGATCTAAAATACAACAAAATGCCTAAATAAACTAATGTGTTTGCAAATGGCAATAAGAGGATCTTGAGAAAAGACTTGTCAGCCGTCATTCGCCGAGTTTTCTTCGCCTTCTTCCCTTTTCCTCGCCTCGTCGAGTCTTCTTCCTTTTCTTCTCAATAATGTCGGTATCCCTCATCCCGACCTCCGGTATCCTCACCGGAGCCTCTACCAACCCCGTGTCAATGAGCGCTCTCTATACGAGCACGAGTCCGCACCTCCTCCCTCTCGAGCCTCGGGCCAAAGGAGCGACTCTGACAATCTCTTGTACCGAGCCTCCATATCCCCGACCAAGTCACCTCGATTGGTTATGGCAACTCGCCTTAGCCTCAGCCTCCCTCGTAGTCCTACTCGAGTCACGCCGCCTCCCAATAAAGCTCGACGTCTATCCTCCAAGATAACCCGAGTCGCTCCCATCTCCCTCTCGTACACCTCCAAGTAGACAAAGTGGTCAAGCATGGTGCTCTTCCCGCTCCCGAAGATAGCCCCGGGTGGGAAAGCAAGATGTGTCCAAGCCCTCGAGAAGAAAGAGAAGCCGGGCCGGATCTCTCATATCCAATGACACCACCTCCATGGTCCGGATGTCCTCCCAATCACTCAATGGCTCCCGTAAAGCCCCAAACCGCCCGGATACCAAGCAGTGGCATGTAGAAGGACGACCGCAGAATCCCGGAACCCTCACAAAGCATAAGACTCCCGAAATATCCTCCCGGTCCGCAACCTCCAATGTGGTATCCACCAACGGATGTCCGAAGTGGATAGCCTAGCCATCATCGCCTCCCAGCCTACCCCCGTTCCGCCGCCTAGGCGCACCTCTCCGAGAAATCACCCAAGGGCACCGAAGTCGGCAAAGCCCCGTGCAAAGCCCCGAGCCTCTCCCCGCAGCCACGTAGTCAACATAGCCGGACTCCTGACCTCATGAAACGGTCTCCCGAGCCATCCTATCGATCCCATGAAATGTCTCTCCCAAAACCAGGCGGGACAATATCCTTCCTGCCACTGCAGCCTCTCGACCATGTCCAAGAGGCCACTATGACAGATCCCCACTGACTCAAAGAAGTGAACAAAATAGAGAATACGCAGAGAATGAAAGCATCCATAGCCACCGTGGTCGCAGCCATATCCGGAGACCCAAACCTCGCCCGGGATATCGAAAGGTCAATCCTATCCGGGCTACCATCATCCTCTCAGCCTCTCCCAAAGGAATCTGCAGAAAAGATGCAAGCTTTACCGTCACCGGCGCGTCTCCGATCAGGCGGAATAGATATAGCCTCGCCTCGGGACCCCAATCAAGGCTCTCAAGTCTTCGTGCGTTGGGACGATTTCGTTGTAAGAAAAGCAATAAACATGTCTCCCACGTCCCCGAGGAACTTTCTCATTGCGGCTCTCAACAGTCCCAAGTCGGGCGGGAGATCCCTCAAATGCCATAAAGACTTGATCTTGAAGGAAGAATCAAGCAGCCCCTTGTGATTTTGGAAGTTATATCTCGCCCAAGATTGAAGACCGGATAGAAAATGGTCTCGCTTTCCCTTTGCAATCTAACGGGATTCTCCATCGCAAAATGATCAAAGATGGTGCTTTTAGGTCCAAAATATGCTCGGGAACAATTGGGACAAGTCTAGAGTGAAAATGAAATGAAATGGCCAAGCCTTGCTTTTATTCGTAAAATAACCAGCCAGAATCGTTAGCCGCACGGCTTCATTTGCCATCAAGGCCATGCCGCACGGCTACATTAGCCCTCTGCAGAAAAAAAATTCTGCAGCAACCAAAGTTGCTGCCCAAGGGAGTTTTCACCCCACTTTTTCAACCAAAACCTCGTACAAAACATATCCAAGCCATTCAAGCATTTATACACCATTATAAATCATTTTGGCCCGATTCCACCCCAATTCCAAGCAAAAAAGTCGCCCCAAGGCTCGATAATATGCAAATTGAAAAAGCATGAATTAGAAAAGCAAATAAAATGTAAATACAATGTTTTCGCCCCATCGGCGCCCAAATAAAGCAAAAAATAAACAAGTTGTGCATAAAAATTGTAAATTGTTTGTTTTTGTTCCAAATCTATTCTAGAGACCTCCTAGGCCTCCGATTCTTCTTCCTCCTCATCGCTACTCGCCTCGTAAATGCTAGCCTCCCTCATCAGTCCTCCTGGTCGCTCACGTCGACAAATGGACATTATCGTGCCCGTACTCGGCCACCGCTCCAGAATGTCGGCGTTGGGTCCCCGCCCCGAGGCATGGCACCGGAAGAGTACTCCGAGGCCGATGAGGTAGACGCCGTGCCCCCGACGTGCCGTCTCTTGCGCCTGTGCTCCCGTGCATCCGCCGCCGCCTCGAAGCGCAGCGCCTTCCTCGTAAGAGACCGGCACATGTCCTTCCAGCCCCTATTCTCGCCTAACCAGCCTATCGTAGTGCCATGAGCCGGAACTCCGAGAAAAGAAGAGAAAAATCTCGAAAATCTCGTAAAATTGCAAAAAGCGTAAAATCTGAAAGCTAAAAAGGGAATAAGACCCTAAGAGTACACTTACGGTGCTATGGCCGGGCGGCAAGGTGTCTTGGGGCTCCCTAGATCGGGGACAGTATCCTCATCCTCCTCGGCACTCCATGGATCACATAGGACGGATGCGCGGGAGGGATCGGCGGGTCGCATAGGCTCATCCTCCCCATATCCCCGAGTGACCGCCGGCTCAGCTAAGCTTACGTGGCGTCCTCGAGGCGCCGTTCCACAAACACGGCGTAGGGGTACCCATATCAAAATACTCCTCCGCAGCCACGCCGCTCGGTACCTCGCTATCTCATCCTCCTCGGCCAATCCCTCGTCGGCAAAGATCCGTGTGCCGAGGATCTCGAGGAGTAATAGCGTCAATGGAGGGACATGGCCATCTTGCCTCGAGAAGCGGTCCCCCAAGTAAATGACATCACATGTCGGCCCGGTGAGCCACCTCCTCGCCTCGTCACCTCGATGGCATCTCCCGGCAAAATCTCTGGATACCTGCCCGGGGGTAGAAGTCCACTCCATCGTGCCCATCCCTCGTTGATGACCGGCCTCACCATTTTGTAATCGAAGGTAATCCGGGTCTTCCCGTGAATTTATCTCTCGCATCTCCTCCAAATAACCATAGCGGGGAAGATGGTGACATCACTCTCTTGGTTCCAAGGGAAGAACCCGATCACCTCGCAAAACCAGGCTGCATGTTCAAAACATCAAAAGGTCATTTTCTCTCTTATAAAAGTCTCAAGACGGGAAAGAGAAAAGAAAAAAAAAGGAGACTACCTCAAGGGCAAAAGAAAAGTAGTCCATCGAAGCAGCCTTGTTCCGACTGTACATGTCCAATGAGAAGTACAACTCCGCCAATCCGGCCTCTCCCCAAGAGACCGTCCCTATCCCATCCACATCCTCCAGAGGGTCGAGGAGGCAAGTCATAGCTAGTGTCCCAGAATTAGCAAAAATGGTGACTGATAGCATCAACCATATGAATGCTCTAGCCGGTGGCAGGCGATCACATCATTAGCAAAGAAAGTTCCGCATGCAAGTCCGAATCACGCCACCTCGATATTCCGTGTCTCCATCCCCGGCCCCTTGGGAATCGGCTCAAATCCAACCAAAGCCCGAAACTCCTCGGCGGTAATATGGTCTCTCCAAGTCACGGGCCTCCCGGTGAGCTGTAGGCCGCAATAGCCGTGAAATCGGCAGGAGTCACTGTCGGCTCTCCCGGCTCGGGTGAAAGCTATGGGTACTATCCCACCAGAACTCAGAAAGGGCCTGGACCAAGCCCTTGCTCTTAGAGGTGATGTGGACACCCCTACCAATGGCCTCTACAAATGCATCCAGGCCGGTAGCCCTCACCAGCTGCTTGGGATTTGCCCCATTCTTCTCAAAATCCGGCATCCTCTGCCAAAGCTTAACTGCAATCTCCGATGGTCCTCTAGACTTGTTCTCCTGTAGACAAGCACATCAAAAGAAGCGTCAGTCCTTCATATCATTTCAAAAGCATGCATATATTCAAAAGTGCACATATTTTCAAAAGAAAAGCATTCATAAAAGTTTTTCTAGCATATCTTTTGCATCAAAAACGTGTCTTTCATCACTTGAAACGCGTCATTGCTTTCCTAAAGCACAAAATCACAATTTTTTGCACATAAGCATTATTCTTTCAAAAAAAAAAAATGGCATGCATGAATCATTTTCATCTTCCAAAATCATGTTTTCTCATTGAAAATCAGAATTTTGACCTAGTTCTAGCACAAGGCAAAAACTCCGTCTCATATTTTGAAAAATTCTCATTCTTACCTCATTTTGCGAGAAAAAAGTGAGTCATTCTCATAATTTTCATCAAACAAGTTGCACATTGCACATTCTTAGCCTCATAGGTTGTTCATGCATCTCAAAATCATTCAAAAAAAATCATTCAAAATCCTATAATTCGGGTCAAGCCCTAAATCATTCAAAAATCAAGCAAAATCATCGGATTTGAGCAAAATGAGAATGCTTACCCCAACCGATCGCGGGTTCGTCGATTTGTGCTCCCTTCTCCCCGGGTAAAGCTCCGATGGAGGCGTAAGGAAGTCATACTTCCTCTCCGTCCGAACGAGCTCCTTCCTCCTCCTTCTCGCGGCCGCCGAGATGTTTCTCCTTGCTTGCCTCGGTATGGGATTGCCCTCCGGATCCATCTCAAATCAAAGGGAAGCAAAAAGGGGTTGAAGAATTTCGAAATTCTCTCTCTCTCTTCTCTCTCTCGGCTGAAGTGGGCGGCAACAAGTGCCCAATGCCCGTTCAAAACCTGATTTTAAATAATCTGGAAAAAACAGGTCTCTAGCCGTACGGCTTCTTTTTCTCCATCTCATGCCGGGCGGCTTCATTCGCTCTGAGCAGAAATTACAATCCTGCCCCTAGACCTTCCACTTGGGCATGCAATTTCCGTTATCTTTTAACTAAGATAACATCTTTTCAGAAAATATCTCTCATCTGTGAAGCAATCAAGCTCTATTCCCAGTCACCTCCGTGAATTCTGTTATAACGGGATAACACTAGGTGACAACCTCCGAATTGTCAGAACTCTAGACTTGTGCTACCTCTATCCGCGAATAGTGACGTATGCCCAAGTCATTCCAACTTGTGCTACCTCTATCCGCGAATAGTGACGTATGCTCAAGTCATTCCAACTCGTGCTACCTCTATCCGCGAATAGTGACGTATGCTCAAGTCATTCCAACTTGTGCTACCTCTATCCGCGAATAGTGACGTATGCTCAAGTCATTCCAACTTGTGCCACCTCTATCCGCGAATAGTGACGTATGCCCAAGTCATTCCAACTTGTGCCACCTCTATCCGCGAATAGTGACGTATGCCCAAGTCATTCCAACTTGTGCTACCTCTATCCGCGAATAGTGACGTATGCTCAAGTCATTCCAACTTGTGCTACCTCTATCCGCGAATAGTGACGTATGCTCAAGTCATTTCAACTTGTGCTACCTCTATCCGCGAATAGTGAAGTATGCCCAATTCATTCTAAATTGTGCTACCTCTATCCGCGAATAGTGACGTATGCCCAAGTCATTCCAACTTGTGCTACCTCTATCCGCGAATAGTGACGTATGCCCAAGTCATTCCAACTTGTGCTACCTCTATCCGCGAATAGTGATGTATGCCCAAGTCATTTCAACTTGTGCTACCTCTATCCGCGAATAGTGACGTACGCTCAAGTTTCCCAACTTAAGTTACCTCTATCTCCGTCATAAAGAGATAGCGCCATAAGCTCTAGCTTCATCGTGTGACAGCCTCTCCGAATTGTCAAAATCTCAAGGATCCTAGACATCGTTCCTAACTATCTAGTGATGCTTGAACTACGATCAAGGCTTGATTCCTCCGGATACGTAGGTAGCCTTTTATAAAAGGTTCAGCCATTCGACCACTTTGGTCACCCTGTTTCTTTGTCACTCCTCGGTGATAAAGCGCCCTCATAAAAGTTCAAATATTCGACCACCTGGGTCACTCCTAGCATGTCCCCAGTAGGATCAATTGCTTGACCTCCTAGGTCATTTTCTCTTCTTTTTCCCGGCAAGAGACCAGTTTCTCTTCTTCCTTCCCCAGCGGATCCTAATTCCGAACTACGGCTCGGCTTGATTCCTCCGGGATACGTAGGTAGCCTTCAAAAAGGTTCAGCCACTCGACCACCTTGGTCACCCAATCAGTCTCGGCATTCGCCAGATCGGATCCTTTTCTATCGACAACCCCACTCGCCTTGCAAGTGACGTTGCCGAGGGGCTTCGTAAGTACCCAAATCCGGCTCATGCCTTCCGGTTAATTTTCCCGACATTTCGGTAAATTTCCCGGTAATTCCCCGGACCTTCCTAGTGTTCCGGAAATGTCCCAGAGCAGTCCCAAATTAAAATAAGGGCTGTAAGGAGCCTTCCTAATTAAGAAAACACGTTTTTCTTAATTAGGGAGAAGCTTCTAGAATAATGCCACCTTGCATGGTTCTAGAATGCTGAGTCACAATGGATAAGACCGCACGGCCTCATTTGCGAAGGGCCTGCAGCCGCACGGCTTCATTAGCCTTATCCAGGCTGCCTATAAATAGAGCCCTCCTCTACCCATTTCAACACACACAATATATGAGAAAAATACACAATACACTCTGAAATACGTGAAGAAAGCTGGGGAATTCAAGAAGAAGAAGAAGGAAGGCCAAGAAGCTACATCCCTCCTCCTTGAAGACCAAAGATCGACCTCTCCTCCTAGCTCCGTCCCGAGAAGCAAAGGAAGTCATTGGTAACCTCGCACGCCCTAACCTTGCATTTTAATTGATATACTTGCTCATTGCATTCATATATCTTGCTTGGGACTTGGTAGCTTAAAGATCACATCTTTATCATCCTCTTCCCCTTTTTTGCATGCATTAAAACCTCATTTGTCATAAAAATGTAGTCTTTTTCATAAAGGTGCATCCTTTGCACCTAAAATCTTTATTTCCAATAAAAATGTTATCTTTATGCATCATTTGCATATAAAGATCAAATCTTTTTCAATAAAAATGCATCCTTTGCATCAAAACCCCCTTTTCTAATGCATTATTTGCATAAAAATGCTATCTTTATGCATCATTTGCATAAAGATCATTTCTTTCAATCAAAAAGCATCACTTGCTATAACCAAAATGTCATCTTTTCATTAAAGAGTCATTTTTTATCATGCATTTCCCCTTTTCCCCCAACCTTGGAACGGACCGGTGTAAAAGTTCTCATCTTTGCATCGTTCCTTCCATTAAAGGTTCATGATTTCTTTAGGAAAAGGATAACCTTGAACCCTATATCTCCAATTATCGCTTAAGAATGAGTATGAAGCCTCTATACGAGCTCGACCGTCTTAAAGCGTAGGATTGATGGGCTAAGGACATTCCTTCCTAAAGAACCTCATCTTTGACCCAAAAGAGAGTCATTCTCTCGATCACGCAAGTCCCGAGGGTCCCAAGGTTTAAAATGCGATGATCACAAGTCATAAGATGAGGATGGGATCATAATCCCAAATACATAAATTCCAAGGAATCCCGAGCGACAACCAACAAATGGTTTGTACGTCCGGAAAATAACTTGGGACATTCCCCCCCCCCTTATTTTCAAACACATGCACACAAAGAAAGCACGCAAGCAAACACGATTAATGAAATCTAGGGAGACTTGTTCCGGCAAGGCACTTTGGGTGAACGCCAAACGTTCTTCCCAAGGGGTAACTTAACCTCCGAACCCATAAAACCTTTTTTTCAAAGTTTTGAGGTAATCAAAATGGCGTGGCGACTCCGTTTTTCAAATAACTCGGATGTCTTCAAACTCGCGTGAATTCCAATAAACAAAAAATTTTGGGGCACACATTCACACTAAGGGAGCTCAAACTAAGAAAATCCATCTAAATTTTTAAACATTTATTTGCCTTTAAAAGAAAACCACTTTTCAAACTTCCAAATAAAAATCATTTGATAATATCCCTGCTTAAAGGAAATCCAACTACAACTTTAATAAACCGAAATCTAACCAATTACATTGGAAACCTTAATTAACCTTGTTTAACAAAAGAGTTTTCCATACAAATTACAAAAGAAGAATACTTAATAAATACTCCTAACAACCGACTCCTATACTTAACTTGTCAAGCCCCAAAAGCAAAAGTCCACAATGAAATCCCCGGCCTCACGGGTTCGGGTCACCTGTCTCGGAATCTAAAACAGTAAAGGGAGAGGGGTGAGAATAAATCTCAATGAGCTATTATGATATGCAGCAAGATGCCAAACAAAGTGCAACACATAGCATGGTAGCACATAACACATTATGAAAGCGGTAAACACCTTTCGTTACCTCATTTTACCTTTCCCGTCTGAACAATAAGTCGTACAACGTGGGAGTAAAACTCCACTCTTTGGTGAATTGCCTCCAGCACATTCACCTCTTATAGGACTCATACCCCAGAGATCCATATAAGAAAGGATACCTATATTAGAGTATCCAACAATAATATCGTCCCTCCTTACAACGATCGCAACAGGTCTGTAAAGCCTTTTGGGTCAATACAGTCGTTAGCACAGCCCCACTCCGTGGCCACAGAGGGGGAAGGGTCACCGGTATGATGAACTTTCAATCAATTATAGAACAAATCAATAATTGATTGACTTCCATCATACCCACCCGAACATTCAAGCACATACCAGATACTTGAATTATAATCCACAAAAGGGATAAACATATAGTAACATGGTAAAATATACTCACGTTACAACCATACTATAGTGCAACAGTTCATGTAATACACTATGCATAATACCATTAACGAATTTAAATTCAAGTAAGGTATCCATATAACCACATAATCCACACCGGGATACAATATAACAATACCAAATAATCCACAAAGGGGATAACCATACAACCACATAGTAAACATATCCACACATTAGGAATCATAACAACGTATCAAATATTCCACACTTGGGAAGCCACATAACACTTGCCAAATAATCCACAAGGGAATAATTAACATAACAACAAGTCACATACGATTCATACGAAGTCATCACACAACCTCGGAAAATCTTAATAATAGTTCATGACCTACTTCCCAAGTTCTAACCACATTGGTGAAGTACGCAACAATCTTAATACCCAATTTCCGGACAATGTTATGTATTACAAGGTCTCTATAAGAATTCCCGTTAAATTTATCAAATGGAATTACATTTATTTAAGTGGTCGAGGCTCCACTTTAATCTAGGTTGAAAGGAATTGATTCACATCCGAATTGGACTAGGTTCTATTAACTTGTAATGGTTAGGAATCATTCCCGAGGTTTTTAGTAAAAATCGAAAAGAGGAGAAATCGGGAAGGATCGTGACATGGGCGACCGCCCATGTCACTTGGGCGACCGCCCAAAGAAGTTTACAAAGGGAGCCGGTTCGCCGCCTTGGGCGGCCGCTCGGCCCCTACGGGCGACCGCCCACGGCCCTTATTCAAAGATTTTCGAATTTCCAATCCTTCTTACATAGTTTATTCCTTCTTTAATTTTCCTTAATCTCATGAACACTAAAAGGATTGTTTAACCTTACATACTTCAACTTAAATCATCCAAATTCAAGATCATATAGATTTAGATTATTTACCACCTAAATCTCACCCATTTCATTTTCTCAATTCAAGCTAACATCTTCTAACCTAACTTCACCCATTTCATAAATCAATTCAAGCTAAGATCTCCTAATCTATCTTCACCCATTTCATAAATCAATTCAAGCTAATATCTCCTAATCTATCTTCACCCATTCCATTCAATCCAAATCAATTCCTAAGAACAAGAGTATCCTTCTTTGCCATTTACCAATCTCCCAACTTCGAATAGGCTTCCAAAACATTTACAAAATTATCATCACAACAAGAACAACAAATAGAGTTCATGAACATTCATAAGAAGGGAAATCATAACAACTCACTTAGATTTTATAAGGAAAGATTGATCTTTCTAACTTGATGGCTTCCTCTAGGTGATCCAACTTCAATGGTGCTCTTAGACTTGATTTTTGGTGAAGAAAAGTCTTGGACTCAAGCTTGGAAGAAGGGAGCTTCCATGAAACTTCTCTAAGGCTTTCTCTAGGAAGGAGGAAGTATGAGGAATGAGGGAGAAGGGGGAAAGGGAGTAAGAGGAGGATAATGGAGAGGGGGGCCGGTTTAAGGAGGGAGTATGGGGAGGGCACTTGGTGGCCTAGGAAGAGTATAAGTATTTGGCCCCTCCCCCCTTCAAATAAAGAAAGCCCCACCAAAATTTTAAAATAACCATTTATAAATCAAAGCCTTCCCATTTTAAAATAAATTGACTCCTTTAATAATTAAAGACTTCCCACATTTAATTTAAACCCTCATTTCTAATTCCTTATTCCACACATTTTAACTTCATCATACACATTATTTATTTTCTATTTTTATTTTCCTTTAAGATGCTTTATGTACTTTCTCTAGCAATTCTAAGGTTCTAGAAATCATTCCAACCCTCTCTTCATAAAATAAGAAATTAAGACATAATTGATCACATAAAGATAACATGAATATTAAAAGCACATAATATACTATTTAAAATTAGTGCCTAGGGTTGGGGTCGTTACATCTCATGTTGCAATTATTGCCTCATTCGAAAAAAGCAAGACGGTGGTACAACATAGATTCAAACAACCGTTATGGAGCGAGATTAGGGGTCGTGTGTCTATAAGTGCATTGAATTTGATTTACAACTCGTTGAATGATCTATTTGATCGCGACCGAGACCCATCAGTGTGTGATTGTACTGTGAGATCGACATGCGGACTTCCTTGTCCACACGAGCTTACCGAGTATGTGAAATTCATGTCACCCATTCCCCTAAATAAAATTCATGCATTTTGGCGTAAGCTAGACACCCTACCGATGGTAAGCTATGAGGATAACATTGATGAAGAGATTCGTGCGCGATACAAAGATTGTTGTAATACTCTTGATAGTAGAATTGAGGCGGCACCAAGAATTGGAAAGAATTTGATTGTACGGAAATTGACTGAGATCTCGCTATCCCGAAACAATAGTGGCCCAGCGAACCCGAAGTAAAAATCAATAATAAGGGTCGTCCTAGAGGAAAGAATGCCAAGCTTGAGAATTCCACAAAGCGTGATCCTAGCGCATTTGAGTATGTGGAGGCCATACCCGACAGGTGTTATATTCAAATCGTTCCAAACCAATGTTCTCAAATTTTACAGTAAAAATCTTTCTAAACTATTTATCGTGCTCACTTATATGTACATAGTTAAAAATTATAGTCATTTATACTGATTTTACCATTCTTGAATTTCTCTTATAGCCCATGCGTCGAAAAGGCCAACATGATATTCCATATCTTGATCAACTACCACTTTACATGCACGATTATATTGAGAAAACAATTGATGTTCGTGCGGATGGAAATTGTGGGTTCCGTTGTATCGCGGAGTTGATTGGACGTAAGAAGATGAATGGCGCTGGGTTCGGGAAAGTTATTCATGGAGATAACTGGATACCAAGAACTATATGGTAAGTTATTCATGGACCAGTAGGGTGGCGGCAGCCCCAATGCCTCAACCGGTACGACGGTCCATGCCTATCACCATATTGGTTTAATGTTGTAGAAATGGGATACGCGGTTGCAAATGCACTGAACGTTGCATTAGTGAGTTTAAGCAACTCAATCTCTTTGACATTTCTTCCTACACGAAAACCATTACCCACAACGCCAAAATTGTATTGTATTGCACATGTCAACGGAAATCATTACATTCAAGTGATTTTGAAGGAAGGATGTCCATTACCGCCACTTCCGTTCAATTGGTATGATCTTCGTCAACATTATGCAACTGGATGGCTTGACTATTATCAACATCGACTAGTACAAGTACCCGATAACTCAAATGATGTTATTCATATTAAATGATGTAATCAAGTTGGATGATGCATTTCTGTTAAATAGTTTATATCAATTCTATAGACTTTTATTTAAATTTCCGTATTTCATTAATATCTTTAATTTCATGGAATAATTAAATAATTATACAAATCTTTAATAAAAACATAAAATAAAAATGATATATTATTTTTCATCTATGACTACATAAAAAATTAAAAAAAAAAAAAATCAAAATTACAAGGGTCGGCCAACTCCCATTGCTTCAACTTCGCCACATGGTTAATACATTTGAAGTTGCGCACATCACGTCCTTGCCATATCATCCCCGCCACATGATTTTCATATGATAATAATAAATCTTTAACCACCGGGCCACCAGGAAAACCCGCATCTGCTTCTTCTTCATCCTCATTTTCTTCTTCTCGTTCCTAAGACATATGTCATTTGATTTTCATTAGTATTTGGTGGAGATGTTTCCATACTATCACTTTGCTCACCTTCATCCTCGGTTTAGAATCACCATCCTGCTCAAATTGTCTAGCATTTGAACTATCTCCTCGTTGCATCATCTCCTCACGCAACCTCTCTTCCCGTTCCCTCTCTTCCTGTTCCCTCTCTACCCGTTCCCTTCTGGCAGAGGCAGTGGTCGTTTTCCCTCTTCTAATTAATTGTTTAACTGCAATAAACATCAAATGAATAATCAATTCTAAGCCAATTATCAAAAATGAAAAAATGAAGAACAACATTAACAAAAATCATATACATAGTCTTTCTAAACACAAAAAAATAAAAAAAAATAAAAAATGATAGGGTCGGCAGAACCAGCTTGATTTTATACGTAAAAGTCTACGGTGTGACCGAAAAATGAGGCAAAAGTCGGCTAGGGGTGTGAGGTTTTTGCCCGAGTCGGCCGTGTTCGGCCGACTATCTACCCGTAGTCCAGAGCACCGGCCGACCCACGTAATAGCCGATTTCGATCAAGGAATTACAAATTGAGCTTATACCAACAATATTTCCATGAAATAAAGCATGAATTCTAAACAATTTGACTAAATTTGTAACGAAATTACAAAAAACAAAACCCTAAAAAGAAATTTGTGCTTACCTTTTCCACCAAAGCTTGACATTGTTGTTGTTGTTGTTGTTGAATGTTCTTCTTGTTCTTCTTCTTCTCTTTCACTCTCTCTCTTTCTCTCTATACCGTGTTCTTCTTGTTCTTACCGTTTCTTCTTCTCCCTCTCTCTAGCCGGTCAAATGGAATGGAAATGGGGGTGGGTGAAAATTGGAATATGATAAAGGGGTGACATTAAGGGTATAAAGGGAAAGTTAGGGGGTGTGTGCAATTTATTTGGGGGTGGTATTAGTAATGGGGTATACTCATAGGAATTTGGGGTTTAAATAGTAACCCTCTTTATTTTTAGTAACGAGCTGGGTTTGGTGGGTTACGGACAAATTGTAGGCCTGTAGTTTGTGGGCTCATGGGCCGGAGTGACATGATATGAAATGGGTCGGGCTTGAATGGGACACGAGTCATGTTGGACAACTCCACTTGTAAGAGATTATTATATTTTTCCAAAATAAAAAAAGAAAAATGAAAGAGTTGTTCTTATAAAAAAACTAGTTTTTCTTTTTAATTTTAAGAAAAAATCATTTTTACACCGTTACTTAATAATACATGCACTGACACTTTTTTCAGTGACATTTTTTTTACACAAACACTGACATTTTTTACCCTACATTGACACTCTTTTATACTGTCATTTAATAATACATACAATAATGATACTCTTTTACACTGACATTTTTTTTAATTAACAGTGTTACTTTAACACTGACACTTTTTTACACTAACACTAGCACTTAACAATACATGCACTGACAATCTTTACACTGACATTTTTTTACACTAATACTGACACTTTTTTACCTTAACACCGACATTCTTTTACCCTGACAATTTTCTAGACGTGCATTGACATTTTTTTAGACCTGCATTGACACTTTTTTACATTGAAGCTGTCACCTTTTTATACGTGCAGTGACACTCTTCTATCCGTGAAATCAATGACGATAAGCTTGTTGGATTGCTTTGAATTGTTCACTTGTCGAAACCTAGGCTAATTTTACGGTCATGGCAGGTAGCAGCAACAACCAGAACTAAATCAAGAATAGAAATATTGGGGTAACCGTCGACGAAGAGAGGTTAGAACAAATTGACTCGCCGGAAAAGGAGCATGACGGAACGAGACTGAGATTGAAGTTGAAGACTGGCTTCCTAATACGGTGAAAGCGGTAATCTGGGTCGAATAGCAATTGTCGTCGTTGTCGAATTTAGCGGGTAAACAAAATCCTTTTTTTTTTTTAGCTTAAAAAAACTCCTTTTTTGCTTAGATTTGGCAAAAGGAAATGACTTGTCAATGTTTTATAGAATGTTGCTTTATTTTTATACATCACTTCTACGATTATAAAATTGTACTATAATTTATTGAGAATTATTATATTTATTTTAGAATAAATTAATAAAACAAGTTGGGGGTACTTTCTTACTTTAATTAATGATAAAATTCATAATTTTTTAATTGATTTTAAATAAATTGGATAAAGCCCATTCACCACCAACAAAATGTTTTGGTCCAAAAGGCACAACTCTAGCTAGTCGACATGCATGCATACTTACGTATTATGGGCTACACATGTGATCGATGATAAAGACGTATGTTTGACATATTCCCGTGGGCTATAATTTAAAATAATTACTCCTTTCGTCTCATTTCAAATTATAAAATTAATACTAGTTGACGTTTTATTAAAAATTGCAAAATCAAAAAATCAAAAATTTTACTTCTCTTTAATACAATTTTTTTTTTATCATTTATTTGAGGTGGAACTGAGGGGGTATTTTTAAATGATTTTTTCCTTCTAAATCCTAGTCTTTGTTAGTTGTTTGTGTTGTAGGCCTATTTGGCAATTTAAAATTAGAATTTCACAGCTCTGTTAATATATTAACGTCTTCATTAGGTTTGTAACATACTCCTTCCGTCCCACGTGAGTGTGGATTTTTGGTCAACTTGACCAAACTTTGACAAATAATTTAAATAAATAATAATGATCCTAATAAAAATTTAAAAATTTGTTATTGTATCACGCTTAATAATATTAACAATAATATTTTTTGAATTTTTATTAGGATCATTATTATTTATTTAAATTATTGGTCAAAGTTTGATCAAGTTGACCAAAAATTCACACTCACGTGGGACGGAGGGTAGTATTTGTTAACTTTGTAACGTGTGTTAGTGTGAAAAAATATTCCGAACTTATAGATCAAAAGACAATCACGCCCTCTAAAATAGATTAAATGACCAATGCAACCGAATTGTCACAAGCGTCGATTATGTATGCACGGGCTGTAGGTAGAATACTAATTCTAAAAGAGTATTATAATATCCGATAAAAGTTTCTTCATATGTTATATGTTGTAGTATTCTATAATCTACTGCATCATATAAGAGTGTATAATACTGCATGTGCGGTGACAGCGGGCGACCAGAGGCCAACACCGAAATCCGGCAACCTGTGACCGGCAGCCGACGGTGGTGAAGACGTTGTATCATAAATTTTAATTACTGCATGTTGCATGCAGTATAATATATTACTGTATACGAACGTAGTTTCTCAGTATATTCCCATGCAATTTAGACCCATTCTGGTGGGGTATTCCTAATACCACTGGTGTTGGCAAAAGTATAATCGGTAGTGCGGAAGTGACGAAGTGTGGTGTCCGGAAGAGATTTAGTTTGCTTTGTGCAACGTTAATGGTGGGTGGCTGTCCCTCGCGTTTGAATAAAGTCTATCATTAAAGCAATGTGGATAAGATAGTTTAAGGTTAACGTCCTACGTAGTAGGGCTGTTATGTTCTTTCTTTCTTTCTTTCTTTCTTTCTTTCTTTCTTTCTTTCCACCCTCGTGCATAAAGTTAGTTAGACTTGGACACACCATTCAACTTATCATATCCAAAATTTATGTTCAGAGATAAGTTGTTCAATTTAGGTAATCTGATAGGAGTAACTTTGCTTTATGTTTATGCGGATTCGGAATTGCTACAACGATTCAGCTGTGATATCCCCATCCCATATCGAAAATATGTGGAAATTTGGTGAGATATATAGAAGGCTCATATACTACTACTAAGCATCGAATCATCCATTGAACTAATCACTCCCGTTAAAATGGGGATACTCCCGACGTATTTATCTGCATTAACAAGAGCTTAAATCCAAAACCTATTGCTTTAGCACTAAATTCCCTTTCAATCTGATCATTGACAATTGTTGGTCATTAAATATGTTTTTAGTTACCTAAAGTTGGGTAAGAATGCAATAGTTTAAATAGAAGTTGGTGAATAAGTGCTGACATGCGTTACTTTTTATCAAGTATGAGTCAAGCTATACTATAAGTTAAACAAAGGACCTTGAATCCAATTTGTTAATGTTCCAAATGAGAGGATAACACATGTTCTTGCTGCAAAAAGGATGTTTCGAGAATATTTGGATGTCTGGTAAACATTTACTTGTCAACTTGAATTCTGTTTGTTGAGTATTCAAAGCAAAATATTATCTGATGGGGAATTTATTAAATGTCGAATCGAGGCAGTATCCAAGTTTTAATTATAGTGAAATTCGAACGTCTCAAGATTTTTATCAAAATTATCATTGTTGTAGGTTAAGAAATTGATCTAATATGAATACTTGGGTGAGAATCCAGCCTTTGTGGAGTGCCGTCTCATTTCTTATTATTATTGCAATTGAAGTTTTTTGTTAAAAAAAAGTATTGTTAGTGTTACGCAGTGTTGCCATTGGTGTTGTCTCCTGTGTTTCTACATCAGTGTTATCACATGTGTTGCCATCGTGCTGGCAGTTTAAAAGGAGGATAGTTACTACATGTTATTCATAAATTACAAATTGATAACTTATTCTTTATATGTCTGCTATTAGTTTGTTGGATTTATGGTTGAATAGGTAATGATAAAGCTGCAAGGCGTGAGATGTGAGGGAAAAAAGAAAGTTAAACATAAATCCCTATTTATGTGTAAATGTGGAGACCAAGTAAATATATTTAGAGGCTTATCTACTTAGGAGGACTGAAGATAAGGCGTACAAGGTTGATATAGCTTGGCGGTACAAGTGTTGAAGCATAGGAAGACTTAGTCTCCTACAAAAATGGAAGGTGGAGCTTAAAAGAAGGATTCTCTCTTATAGCTGTTTTTCAGGTTAGTTTGAGTAGGCTCCAGGTTCTAGGAGTCTATATATAGTGCAAGCATTCGACAACTTCAATTACCCAATTCAGAAGTTGAGATTTACAAAAGTCAAGAACACAACTCTTCAGTGTTGTTTCATTTGTTGGCAACACACTGTCCAACACAAGTAAGTTATCACGAATAACTTTTATTCCTAGAGTGTTTCTAAGTGTTAAATAGTGAGTTCTTGTAAAGAGTGTGTTCTAGAATAGTTGTTCCACTAAACCTTAGATAGAAAATCATTAGGAAACTTTTCGACCTTGTAACGAAAGTATTTTCATAAAGAAAGGTCTTGCCATCTGGGCACCCCTCAAGTTATATATATTAAACTCGTTCAAAATAGTTTCACTGCAAAAGATGCTTGAGATACTTCACAAAGATTTTGTGAAGGAGATGGTAGTGTCCGAGAAACGAAGCTTAGGGTTCTCAGTAGTAGATTTGAAAGATTAAGAATGGGTGAAAATGAAGATATTTCTTCATATTTTGAAAAGTTGATTGATATTTCAAATGAGTGTCAAGTATTAGGAGAACCTTTCACTAACAAAAAACTTGTTTCAAAAGCTATTCGTACTCTTTTTGACCGTTTTAACATTAAAGTTTCAGCCATTGAAGAGGCTCATAATCTTTCAACTATGAATATTAATTCCTTGATGAGCATTTTGAAATTTTTTGAATTAAATCTTAATGAACAAACTGAAGCTTCAAAAGGCAAAAATATTGCCTTAAAAGTTCAATCTTTGGACACGGTAGTGGATGATTAAGATATGAAGCCTTCGAGGAATTAGATGAGAATACTCGTGTAGATTTGCTTGCTAAGAAATATAATTCTATGCTTAGAAAGTTTAACAATGTGTAGGTTAAAGCTAAGGATCAACAATCCAAAGTTCATAGTTTTGTACCCAAGAGTACCTTTCCTCCGAATCAAAGAAATACATCACTAAAGAAAGCATCTTCAAGAAGTCCAGATCTGATCTCAAATACATTGAATCCATTCAATGTCATGCTTGTTCCGGTTGGGGTCATTATGCCAATGAATGTGCAAACACCTTGAGAAAGGTGGGCAAAAATCTGTGGGTGTAGTTTAGAGATGAAGAGGAGGAAGGTACTGAAAAAGGTGAAAACCTTGAGCAAGTGGTTATGTTGGCCACAGTAGAGGAGCTATATTCGTCAAGATGTGTTGCCTCAAGTGTTGTCAAGCATATGACAACACATGACACAACACTTGTGTCTTCGTCAGGATGTGTTGCCTCAAGTGTTGTCCAACACATGACAACACATGACACAACACTTAGCAGGTATAA
This sequence comes from Adenophora triphylla var. japonica, assembly GCA_022495995.1. Lineage (NCBI taxonomy): Eukaryota > Viridiplantae > Streptophyta > Magnoliopsida > Asterales > Campanulaceae > Adenophora > Adenophora triphylla. The sequence continues at coordinate 429,150 of JAFEMH010001400.1, read as the reverse complement.
TTCATTAAGTTCTTCTATTGATGTATGCTTTCATGGTTCTGTTAGTTTTAATAAAGATTATTCGTTGGAGGATGAGCTTGGTAAAGATGAGCTCATTGATGAATTAAAAAATCTCTATGAGTCACTTCTCATAGAATGGAAAAAGGAGAACAAGATGGTGGTATTCTTGACCAGGGAGAACCAGGAGCTTAAGGAATCTATGACTCGGCTAGAGGTTCAACTCACTAACAAGGATGCAGAACTTGATAAATTTAAGTCTAAACATAAGCTAGCCTAATCAACCTTCAGGAAGCTCAACACGGGTTATTCAAAATTGGATGAGATACTTAACTTGAGTAAGCCTCTCAAAGCAGGTATTGGGTTTCAAGAATCACTAGTAATATTTTTTTATCATACCTTTGAGTGTGAGTACTGTCATAAAGCTGAACACAATATAAATCAAAAATGCTTTATTCTTCAAAAGAAAAAGTCCAGTTCTCAAGTGTTGTATCAAGTGTTGTCGAATTCTCAAGACAACACTCGAGACAACACATGTGGTCAGAAAAACAGAAATTCAAAAAGAAAAGTTTGGTTTCCCAAAGCTAATCTGAAATGTAATGTTATCTATACTGCTTTAAGGAAAAACGTTTCGGTGATTGGTACTTTGATAGTGGTTGTTCACGTCACATGACGGGAACAAGATCTTTCTTGAATGAATACCAACCTATTCACGGAGGTGTAAATATCCCAATCCGGACCGCTCTCCATCCGAGCATACGGAAAACACTAAAGCTTCACCTCCCCGCGATTATGAAGACCCGTAACTTCCCAAAGACCAAACTGATCAAAGCAAACCAAAAGAGGGACTTTCCATGCATAAAAAGACATCAGAAGGGCCCTGCATGAATGATAGAAAAATCAAAAAAATGTCAGATTACTCCCTTAATCCGTACGGACCTATACGCAAAAATGTTTACTCATGTGGACTTCCTTATCAACACGCCAAAATCCCCCAAATCCAGGAAAGGACAGATTCAAGAAAGAGCCGTACGGACCTCTTTGCGTTTGTACGGACCTCTTTGTCAAGTCCTAGAAGGCTATAAATAGAGCCCTCTTCAGCCTCATTTACACACACCAAAACCCCTCATATCCTCCTCCAATCCTTCCTCCAGCTTCCCCCAGCCATTCCGAACAATTCTTGCCAATTTCGGCCCATTTCGAGGCCTCCCGATCCATCCCGAGGCATCTCGAGCCATCCCGAGGCAATCACGGTCCATCCCGGTTCGTCCTGATCGACCTCCCGACGTCCCATAAATCCTATTCATCCTCAATCCACCCACACCCACTCGCCAAACTCCAAACACCCAACAATCGACTAAAAAAGCGGTCAAAATTCATGAGTCTAGCGAGTGTAAAACGAGAGTTAATTAGGGGAGGTTCTGCCCGAATGAGAGCAGAATTTCTCTCCTCTTTAAACCACCACAAATCAAACACTGTCCCCCGAGGAAGATAGAAAGAAACCAACATTGGTAAGATCTCCATCCGAACCCCTAAACAACTGTTTTAATTTCCAAGTCATTAAACATTATTGTTTTCAATACATCGTTTACAATGTAGACATTATTTATTTCCAAATGCATTTTATTTCTTAAAAACACACAAGCACACACACACACACACACAATTTTCAAAGAAAGGTTTAGAAAGACTCATGTATATGAGGCGCGTTGGGTGAGCTCAAAATTCTCTTCCCGAGGCATAACCTGACCTCCGATCTCAAAAATCTCATCACACAACAAAAAAAACCTTTTTCAATGTTTTGGGCATAATCAAAACGGCGTGGTGACTCTGTCTTTTCAATAGAAATTCATCCGTCCAATCCATGAAGCAAGTTTTTTCCGGATCAAGTAATTTCAGGAGGCTCAGTAACCTATGGAGGTGGGGGCAAGAGAAACATAATAGGAAAAGGAACACTCGATGTCACCGATTTTCCTCCTTTAAAAAATGTCTTACATGTAGATGGATTGGTTGCTAATCTAATTAGCATTAGCCAATTATGTGATGACGATTTGGAGGTAAAGTTTAATAAGGATACTTGTGAAGTTTTTGATAACACTAACCTTTGTGTTATGACAGGTACAAGATCGAGTGATAATTGCTACCTTGTTGGTAAAAAACAAGTGTGCAACTCGACGAAAATTGATGACACAATTTTATGGCATCAAAAGTTAGGACATGCTCATTATAGGAATATTGAGAAGCTTGTCAAACTTAGTGTTGTTAAAGGTGTTCATAATCTCAATCTCAAGAATACCATGGTGTGTAGTGACTGGCAAAAAGGTAATCAGACTCGTGTTGCTCACAGTGTTGGACAATATAGTGAACAACACTCAGGAACAACACATTGTTTTCAGCTTTTACATATGTATTTAATGGGTCCAATTGAAGTAGAAAGCTTGGGAGGTAAAAGGTATATTTATGTGATTGTGAATGATTTTTCTAGGTTCACTTGGGTCTATTTTTTTAAAAAAAAATATGAAACTTTTGATAAATTTAAACACTTATTTTTCAAAATACAAAACATATTTTTTCACCTATTTTACGAATAAGATCATATCATGGTAAGGAAATTGATAATATTTCCTTCTCTACATTTTGTAGTAAAAAAGGAATACACCATGAATTTTCGGCACCTAAAACACCACAACAAAATGGTGTTGCCGAAAGGAAAAATAGGACTTCGATAGATATGGCTCGTATTATGCTAATTTCTAGAAAAAATTCTAAAGGTTTTTGGGCCGAAGCATTAAACACGACTTGTCACACTTCGAATAGAGTTTTCTTAACACCTGGTACAACTATGACACCCTATGATATTTTAAATAGAAAGAAACCTACCGTACACTATTTTCACGTGTTTGGGTGTTTGTGTTATGTGTTAAATGACCGAGAATATTTAGGAAAACTTGATTCAAAGAGCGACAAAGCTATCTTTATTGGTTACTCTCAAAACAGTCGTGCTTACCGAGTTTATAATTTAAGGTTAAAGACTATTCAAGAAACGGTAAATATTGTTTTTAACGACTTTTTGAGTGTTACAGGTGAACCAGCAGAAGATATGCCTCTAACGTTGCTGGAAGAAGCTGAAGGAGTTGCTGGAACAGAAACTGGTTCAAGTAATACAACCACATATTCAAGTGTTGCCCATAGTGTTGCCTCTAAAACGACAACACATGAGACAACACAGGATTCTAGAATAGTGGCAGGAAATAATGTCTTAGAAGAAGAAGATGAGTTGGTGTATCAACAGGCTAGGAGAGATCCTCCAGCAAGAATTAGAAATAACCATCCCACTACTCAGGTAATTGAGGAGGTTAATGAAGGAGTTCGAACAAGAAATAAGGAGCCAGTTAACTATAGAAATATGGTAAGGTATGTGTGTATGTCCACCACATACTCCAAGGTAAAAAACTCATGTTTCGTTTATGTTCTTGAGACTAAAAATGTGATTGAAGCTTTAAAAGATAACTTTTGGATTCAAGCTATGCAAGAAGAGCTTGAACAATTTACCCAAAACAATGTACGGTATTTAGTTTCTCGTCCATTACATACTAATATAATTGGAAATAAATGGATTTTTAAAAACAAATCTAAAGAATTGAATAATATTGTTCGTAACAATGCTCGTCTTGTGGCTCAAGGCTGTACATAAGTGGAAGGAATTGCCTATGACGAGACCTTTGCACCTGTGGCTAGAATTGAGTCAATAAGACTTCTTTTAGATATAGCTTGTTACCTTAAAATCACACTACACCCAATGAATGTTAAAGCGGCTTTCTTGAATGTGTACTTAGATAAAGAAATCTATGTTGAGCAATTTAATGGGCTCGAAGATCCATTTCACCTAAATCATGTATATAGACTTAAGAAAGCCTTATATGGGTTGAAACAAGCTCCACGTGCATGGTATGGGCGTCTAACAAGTTTTCTTATTGAATATGGGTTTGTTAGAGGCGAAGTCGATATGACTTTATTTATTCTAAGGCATGGTAATAATCTTGTCATTGCTCAAATCTATGTTGATGACATAGTTTATGACATCAACCTTTGAGATGAGCATGATAAGTGAACTAAAATTTTTCTTGGGATTGCAGGTAAAACAGTCAAATGATGGGATCTTTGTTTCTCAAAGCAAGTATGCAAGGAGCTTGGTAAAAAGATTCGGTTTGGAGAGTGCCAAGAGTTTAAAGATACTTATGGGATCAACACTTAAGGTGGGCAACGACCAAGGAGGGGAGGACATTGATCCAACTCTTTATCGATCCATGATAGGTAGTCTTCTTTATCTTTCTGCTAGTCGTCTCGACATTATGTTCAGTGTATGTTTGTGTGTTATATGACGCTCCCCGAACCGGGGTCCTACTTGGCCCCACGTCGGGACACGCTCTGAATACGCCTTAAAAAAACTTTCGAAATGTCCTTTATAAAAGTTATCAATTCCAAAAAAACCTGTTTAACTTAAAGAACTTTTATAAACATTTCAACTACAGGTAAACCATTTACTTCTCCTTCAAAAACCAACTTACACCACTGTCAAACCATTTACAACCCTTTACAAACCACACACAAACTTCTTTACAAACCAAGGAACATAGTTCCAAAATGAAAAATAGTTACATCCCTTTCAAAGTTCAAACTTCATAACATACATCAAGTCTAGGAATACTACCCCAAGGTTATATATTTACATAATGTAACCTTACAAAATACCTCTCTCAAAAGAATCCCCACTAGGCGTCCTCTTGGTGCTCAACGTGTTCTAGCCCCTGGCTCGGCTCTATCTAAGAAAGCAATAAAAGGACGGGGTGAGAAAAATCTCAGCAAGTTATTATATATGCAACAATATGATATGCAATCACATTAGGAAAGCATATAACATCAGATCATCATATACATATCACATTCTTATCAACACAAATAAAGATATATATACATGTAACACATAAGTGCAATAATGTAACACTTAGAAGGATACTGAGCCAAGGTTTCATCCTCAAAAGGATAGCACGATTCGAGCAGCAACAGCAGCTGAAGAAGCGGTTTCGGAACCCAATCACAGTAACAACAAACGGGGACTATGACACAAAGTCATACCCAAATGTGCAACTAGACTACCCTTGAGCTAGCCCACTACCCAAACCATGGCCAATGGCTGGGCAAAAAGGGAACCAGTGCATGGATTATAATGAACTCGTCTCGGGTGCCATTATAATCCCATAACACTGCCCAACAAACAAGTACCAGCTGGACTTTCAAATATAAGCACAGTAATCACTACTTGCTTAAACAACCAATGGATGATTCCAAAGTAGGTAACCATACCAATAAAGCATATCAAAATGATAGCAACATGATAACAAGTATCAATCAAAAGTAGCACTAAGGCTAAACCATCCTTGAACCAATTCAATTAAACTTAGGATTCCAAAGTAAGGAACCCTAATCAATCACATCATAAAGATGGCAAACAAATGAAAAAGGTGCAACACATAAGGTCTACACACTTATAATAACCATTCAAGGATGTATCAACAATCATATAATGATATTAAGCAAGTTAGGTTTAATGGAATCAATGGTTCCAACCTACTTTAACCAAACATTTAAACATCTTCCAAATATCACAATTGCATATTAAGACATCATGTTATTGTTCATATGTTGTACTTTAATCATAGTGTTTAATTGGTTGAAATATATGTTATCTAATTGAATCTACATTGCTTTGAAAACAATTCAGCAAAACTGGCCAGGGCACGACTCGTGACCCTTTACACCCAGCCTGATACAGTCGTCCACCCCAAGGCACGAATGGGCACGACTTCTTGGCACGACTCGTGCCCTGAACAAAATTCAGTGCATCAGCTGAAACTTCAGCAAACTCAAATGAAACTTTTACCCTTCCATATTTCCAACTTAAACAACAATATCAAAACACCAATTTCAGTATATCCCAACCTTAATAACCTCAAACCATTTCCAAGTTAGCCAAAGCCATTTCAATTATTCCAAACTTAAAGTAAAATGACCAAACGTTTCCTTACTACAAACATACTTCCACAAATTTAACTTTAACATCAAATGAACTAGAATTCCTTCCTTATCTAAATTTGAACTCATTCATACTTTTCTTGACTTCTTAATCCAACCTTACAATAACCATAAGAATAATAAATGCTAAAAATTTATAATTGTATAGGTAATAGCTTTAAATCTCTAACGCTTGTACCTTTAGCTTACGCCGACACCAACGCGGCCGATCTTATTCTAGGTTTAGGAATCATTATATATACTCAATAATTTAGGATCACCATTATACCCTTTTCTAAAATAGGAGCCCAATAACTTCATGATATTCATTATTAAACCTCAATCCATTCCTACTCAAGGAAATTGATCAATTACTATATGAAATACTTATACTTCCACCTTAACAACAACACAATAATCAAACCTTAATTCAACTCATTCCAATACATTTCCAATTCAACCACAAATGTTCCAAAGTGCCCAAACAACATATATATATATATATATATATATATATATATATATATATATATATATATATATATATATATATATATATATATATATATATATATATATATATATTAACCCCTTCACTTTAAATTAAACCACTATACCCACAATTCATTTTCCTCATTCCAAAACCTATTTTTCATTTATTCCAAAACCATTTCAACTCAATAACTTTCATCAATATAATATGTAACATATATACAGTATATTCCCACCCTTATCATTTTAACCTCAATTTTAATCATATTCATTCACCTTACAACAATACAATTTATACCATTCCAAAACCTAATAAAAATTGCTCCAAAACAACATGCAATAATATTTTTCATGATTTTAACTTCAAATAATCAAATGAGCATACATAGAAGGGAAAATATAATAACTTACCAAAAATACTTCGAAATTAAGAAAAACTTCAATCGGATAGAAATGCTCCCCTTCTTCTCCCGAACATAAAGAAATGAACGGATCGCCCAACAGATTTTTCTTGAATTTTAGGGAGATTTTTAAGTAGAGAAACTAGGTTTTGACATTTTTGGTCCAAGGAATGAGCTGAGAAGAGGTTTTGATTAAAATGGTGAAGCTTCTTCATTATCCAAGAGATAAACATCATAAATTACACTAAGGCTCCTCCAACTTTTAAACCTTTCCAACAATAAATCCTTAAGTTCCAACATTCATGCTTAAGCACCTCAAGGTTTATCAACTTCTAACAATTTTTCACCAATTACCATTTTAACTACACCCTCCTAATATTTTCATTTACACATTAAATAATTATTTTTAATTTATTAACATTTTTAATATATCATATAAGTGATAAAAATTGCTAACTAACATATAAATGCCACAATTAAATTGTAAAGTATATAAATAAAAATGCAACGACCGCTATACTTAAAATATCAAATAATTTATTAAAATATTAAAACTAACATATAATACTCACAAATATAATGCCTAGGTTTAGGGTCGTGACACTATATATCAATCCAACCCTAAAATTTCTCACCTAAATGCTGTTAAGAAAATTATCAAATATGTTTCCGGGCACCGAGTTACTTAGGAGTATTTTAAACAATACTTGCCTGTTAAATATCAACAATATAATTAGTGACTTTGTCACTTTAAGCATATAAGGGGAATTTTATCAACATGTTTTAACTTAAGTACATACCAATACTAAAACAAAAAGATTAGTAAATGCCACACATTGGGTTTAATATATATATATATATATATATATATATATATATATATATATATATATATATATATATATATATATATATATATATATATATATATATATATATATATATATATATATATATATATATATATATATATATATATATATATATATATATATATATATATATATATATATATATATATATATATATATATATATATATATATATATATATATATATATATATATTACCTAATTTGAGTCACTAAGTTCAAAACCTTTGGCATATATCAATTTTTGTAGAATAGACATTTTTTGCCAACGGTAACAAAGGTTTCAAAATATGTTGAGAGTGTGGTGAGGAATTTCTATGCCCATTTGCGTGAGGACATAGACGATAGGAATATCCCCCATTATGGGAAAATTTTTGTGAGGGAAACCATCTTTGATTTTAATCATTCGTTGATCAATAGGGCCTATGGTCTTCTAAATGTTGATGATGAGAGTGTAGCCATTGAACCCTATACCTTGGCCAGCTATCTTACGGGTGATAGGATGAATGTTTGGAGTGATCATTTTAGAGCAGCCCACCTTACTTCTTTGTTTTATGTTCTTCATAAGCTATGCATTACCAATTGGCTCTCAATCGCTAATGAGAACACAATCACCCTAGAACAAGTTACCCTATTGTATATGTTGGGAAATAGATAGAGAGTAAACTTCAGGAGAGTGGTTTTCACCCACTTTGCTGCTTAGGTAAAGAAGAAGAAAGCCTCCGCATACATCTTTCCATCCCTCATCTTCAATGTTCTTACCTTCCAATCCCTAACCCTATGAAATAATGATTACTATACAGAGAGCCCTGTGTACTACAAGATCAGTAAGCATTTCATTGAGGGGGATATGCACAAAGATCTTCCTTGGGTCTCAACTGCTACTGTACCTCCTACTGCTGCTCCAGCTCAAAGTGTTGCCCCAAGTGAAAGCAACACTCAAGGCAACACTCCACCAATAATGATTGATGCTTCTGTTGTACTTAATTTTTTCGACATGCAAATGAAGCACATAAATTCTTTGATGCAAGGGTGGCTGTAAATGAGAGCAGACATTGAGCAAATGGTAGATTTGATTTCTTCCAAAATAGGGGGAGATCAAAGATGTGATGTTTCTACCGATGCTGGTCCAAGCGGTGCTAGAGCTTAGGGAATTGAAGGTGGAACAGAAGGACCAATGACTGATCCTCAATCTGATCCAACCTCCGAAGTTTGATGGGTTAATGTTTCTTGGAATTGTGGTTATCCTAAAACAATTTTTATTTGTTGGTTTGTTGCTTAAAACAATTATTGTCTTGTTTTTAGTTAAATGGCTGTTTTGTTGGATGATTTTAAACTTGGGGATATTTTGTGGTTAGTCTATAATAATATTTGATTTGGTTTGTTTTAAATATTTGATTGAGGGGGAGATATGTTTTGAAGTTTCTTATCTAAAATTCTTATGCAGGAACATCACTTTATATTTTGTGAAGAAATGTGTAACTAAGGGGGAGATTGTTAGTGTTACACCAGTGTTGCCATTGGTGTTGTCTCCTGTGTTGCTACACCAGTGTTGTCACTGGTGTTGCCTCATGTGTTGCCGTCATGCTGACAGTTTAAAATGAAGATAATTACTACATGTTATTAATAAATTACAAAGTGATAACTTATTTTTTATATGTCTGCTATTAGTTTGTTGGATTTATGGTTGAACATGTTATGATAAGGCTGCAAGGCCTGACATATGAGGGAGAAAAGAAAGTTACACATAAATCCCTATTTATGTGTAAATGTGGAGACCAAGTAAATATAGTTAGAGGCTTATCTACTTAGCAGGACTGAAGATAAGGCGTACAAGGTTGATACAGCTTGGCGGTACAAGTGTTGAAGCATAGAAAGACTTAGTCTTCTACAAAAAAATGGAAGGTGAAGCTTAAAAGAAGGATTCTCTCTCATAGTTGTTTTTCTGGTTAGTTTGAGTAAGCTCCAAGTTATAGGAGTCTATATATAGTGCAAGCATTCGACAGCTTCAATTACCCAATTCAAAAGTTGAAGATTTGCACAAGTCAAGAACACAGCTCTTCAATGTTGTTCCATGTGTTGACAACACACTGTCCAACACCAGTAAGTTATCACAAATAACTTTCATTCCTAGAGTGTTTCTGAGTGTTAAATAGTGAGTTCTTGTAAAGAGTGTGTTCTATAATAAGTTGTTCCACTAAGTCTTTGATAGAAAATCATTAGGAAACTTTTCGACCTTGTAACGAAAGTATTTTTATAAAAAAATGTCTTGCTATTCGGGCACCTCTCAAGTTACATATATATATATATATATATATATATATATATATATATATATATATATATATATATATATATATATATATATATATATATATATATATATATATATATATATATATATATATATATATATATATATATATATATATATATATATATTGAGAAAAATATATTCTCTAGTGTTTATTTTTATTATTTCCGCTGCTTTGAAATCTCAATTTATTTCATTTATTTTGGATTGGTGTGAACAGTGTTGTTTTAGTGTTAAAAATACTATTGACAAAATTTGTGAGTTTTTCTCACTTACTCCCTCCGTCCCACTACAGTTGACACTTCTTTCCATTTTGGATCGTCCCACCTCACTTGACACCTTCCAAAAATAACCAAGTTTTTATATTTTTATATTAATGGACCCCACCACTCATTCTCTCTCTTCATTTTTCACCACTCAATTTATTCAACCAACACTACTATTTACCCCACTCATTCTCTCTCTTCATTTTCTACCACACATTTTCTTTATTTTATTGTTTCTTCTTAGTTCCCGTGCCCACCCTTGAGGTGTCAACTGTAGTGGGACGGAGGGAGTATATAAGCCATTGACAATTTCAAGTATGATTACATCAATGCAATTAATTTATGTAATATGAGGGAGGTAAGTGAATTAGTTTGAAAATTGTTGTAATTTGGTTTCAAATATTGGGTTTGAACAATCTTTAACCAAAAATTAAATGTATTTCATTTTATGTAAATGAAAATATATTTCATATTTGTAATCTATATTTAGAAGTATATTAATGAGATGTATTTATTTTTTCAAAACCAAATTGTGGTGAATGAGAAATTAATGCTCAAAGTATGCAATTTGAAATAGGTTTATGAAGAGTTTTGTTAATATGGAAAGTCATATCTCACATTGCCTAGAAAGCATAAAGTAGGAGTGTTTTTAAACTCATCCACTTTAAGGAGGTAACAACCAAGTGTTCACTACAAGAAAAACGCTTTAATGAGATGTATTTATTTTTTCAAAACCAAATTGTGGTGAATGAGAAATTAATGCTCAAAGTATGCAATTTGAAATAGGTTTATGAAGAGTTTTGTTAATATGGAAAGTCATATCTCACATTGCCTAGAAAGCATAAAGTAGGAGTTTTTTTAAACTCATCCACTTTAAGGAGGTAACAACCAAGTGTTCACTACAAGAAAAACGGCAGTTACCGACGAAAAAATTCGTCACTAAATGTCAAAAATTCGTCACTAAATCAATTTAGTGACGGATTTTAGACGTAAAAAATTCGATGTTAAAACGTGCGTCGCTAAATTTTTCGACGGATTACCGACGATTCTCAATCAGATTTAGTGACGGAAATTTCCGTCGCTAACGTTTTAAAATCCGTCGGTGATTTGGTAAAATAAACGACCATTTTAAAGCATTATGCCTACAGATTAGCAACGGAAAATTCCGTCGCTATTTAAACGGTCGTTTTATTTTTTGGACCATTTTTGTGACGGATTATCGACGGATTATTCCGTCTTATTTGAATGGTCATTTTATTTTTTTGGACCGTTTTAGTGACGGATTATCGACGGATCATTCCATCGCTATTTAAATGGTCGGGTTTTTTTGGACCATTTTAGTGACGGATTATTGACGAATCATTTCGTTGCTATTATTTATGATGCTGTAATTATTATTTTTATTATTAATATTACTGACGAAATATTTCGTCGCTATTTTTTATGCTGTAATAGTAATTTTTATTATTTAATATTACTGACGAATTACTCCGTCACTAAAATATATGAATATTTTTATCATTTTTTCTGATTCGAAACAGGGATACCTGCTTCATATATCGAAGCATTATTAATTCCAAAACGTCGTCACACTAAAATGATATAAAACAACCAAAAATATTTAATATTTCAAATTAAACATACTAGCCAATCATGTTATAACATTCGTTCAACATAAAACATAATACTACTAAATGTTTTGAAGTATCAATAACTAAAAACAACTAAAAGACTAAAGAGGGTGATCCCGAGTTGTGCTATTGACATGCTCTAGCACTTGATTTAGTTTTTGCTGAAAATCATTTTGGATTTTCGCTAGCTTTTCCTCCGTAAGTTTCTTCTCATCTTTTAATTTTTGCTCCAATTGCTTCCTTTGTTCTTTCTCTTCCATCAACTCATTTTTCACATTCATCATTTCTGTCTCATACACAACTTGCTCGACACCCGTTCCTGGTATAAAATAGGCTGTACTCTGACTGTCGCTAGCATAGGAGGAGCTCATAGAACCAATACCAAAAACACGTTACTTTTTAACACCCCCTACAAGCTTCAAATAAACTTCATCTTTTTCTTCGGTAGTTAAATCTCCATCTTTTTCAACTGATGCCTCATTAATTAGGCGTTCATACTCCATCTTCAGAATATAATATATCTTATTATAAGCAATAATCACAAAAAATAAAAAAATTAATACACTTATAATATACTTACACAAATATTCTTAGAATGGTCATCCGAGTATGTGCCATCTTTACGCATATGCATTTGTTTCTGAAGCTCAAATAAAGTAGGCTTGGCACCTTCCTTTCTTTTTTGCTGCATTACAAACAAGAATATTATGGAGATAGAAAAAAAGTCAACAAACATTTCAATATATTCTTCTAGAGTCAAGTCAAAGGATTGCATGTATGGGAAACTGAATAAAAAAGGAACCAAGTAATTCAACTAACAAACAAGAACATTTCAATATATTCTTCTAGAGTCAAATTAAAGGATTCCATGTTGATCCGTTTGTAGTACGGAGACAATTAAAGGGTTTTGGGGTAGCATTTCAAAAACATGAAAGAAGGTACAAGATGGAAAATATTCAGAAGTGGAAGGATGAATTGTTTGAAATAGCATGTCTTTCGGGTTTCGATGTATCAAACACTGCCAACAGGTACTTTTCTAATTCTCCTTGTAATAATACTTGTACTGGACTGGATGAGCACATGTTAGTGATTAAATTTCATCAACAGGTACGAATCAGAGTGTATTACAAAAATTGTTCAAAAGATTTCCAGCAAATGCAGACCAAATTTACTTGGTGAAAATAATCTTGTTGGAATGAATTCCCGTATTCAAGACCTGAAGTCACTGTTAGCTACAGAGTTAGATGTTGTTCGATTTGTAGGAATATGGGGAATAGGTGGAGCAGGGAAAACAACTATTGCATGGGCTATTTACAGTGAGATCTCTTTTCAGTTTGAAGCCAAATGTTTCATTGAAAATGTAAAGGAACTTTCAAAACAGTCCTCTGGTCTACAACTTTTCAGCAGAAAATCCTTTTCGAAACCATTTTCAATAGAAGCTTGAACTTCGGTAGTATCTGTGAAGGAATTGGACTCATGGGATCCAGACTTCGACATAGAAAGGTTTGTTCTGTTAGGACCTAGAGAGCCACGTGGCTATATATATTTCAGTCGGTGTTCTGGAGCTCAATTCATTATAATTTTGGGGAAGCAAATGCTGTTGCAACACAGCAAACCACCCATTGTTTGAGTATTGTTCAGTTTAGAACCTAAATTGAGGTTAGGATGATTCTTAACTACTTCACACTTGACAAGCAGTCAAGCACAACATTAATTATAGCAACTTTCAACCTTAGATAACTAGCTTCAGCAAAAGGGTCTCAATTTAATGCACCAATATGAGGGTTGACATTTAAGAGTATGAAATGATAAGCAAACTCACCGAAGATAATCAAGCCATAGAAACTACTCATAATGGCTTATCAACATTTAAGAGTATGAAATGATAAGCAAACTCAATGTAGTATGCTACTCATCAGTCTAGTGGCAAACATGCATATTTGTCATCATCTCGATATTAAATGAGTCATTTTGGGTGGGACGGAGGGAGTATGTAATTAGATATAATGTACGTACCAGCTCCATGAAGTAGGATACGGTAGGTTTAGAGCCTCCAACATGCTTAGAGCAGCTATTATTTACCTCCTTCTTCCGATTTTCTGAATTTTTTTTTTTTGCTTTTTCAGCGACTTTCGGTTTATTCCAATATTCCAACCACTTAGGCCAATCTGCCTCAGATACACATTCCGGTTTAGTCTTTGAATCTTTCCATTTAGTCTTCCATGAGCTCACCATACTAGCATAAAGTTTGGCAGCCTGCTTCATAAAAGCTTTCTTAATAATAGTCTCTTCCTCCTCGAGCCATCGAAATTCTTTCTGCAAACAAATAGGTTATATATTAGAAAATTAATGTATACAAAAAAATAGTTGGTTCAATAAAGTAATGAATGTACCTTAAGTTCAGTGAAATAGCTCTCTTTGGTTTTGGTTGGAACACTTTTCCAGTTGAATCCCTTTGAGCTTATGTCCTTCTGAAAGATCTTAGTAATACGTCGTGCAATTCGATCGGGCATCAACCTATAAAAATGTCAGGCTAATAAGAACATTCTCATAAAAGATGCAATATCAACGAGTAGAAAGACAAGATGTAAATATCCACATAAAAAGCATGTGCACAGACCAGACACACACAAAGAAAGAGAGAGAATGATACATAAAATAAAAATATATTACCTGCCAAAAACTACAGTAGCAACAGGAAGAGTGTCATGTATCATAGGTGTGGCAGAAGCACCTGAAGAGAGACCAGGTGTCCCCTGTGATGGGTTAGGAGTGTCGGTAGGAGAATCCTGCTCAGCCTCGACATCATTAGGTGGCGTGTCGGGAGGCTCGTATCGTGGTGTCCGTAGTGCTGACGAGGAAGAAGTAACCTCTCTCCCCTGGCTACGATGCATACCTCGTATACCCTTGCCTCTAGGCATCTGCATATGTAAAATAAAATAAATGAAAAGAAAAAATATTTATCTGATGGAGTACATGTTTTAGACATTTTATCTGTCATGCAAAAGCAGAACGATTTGCCTGCCTTTACACTAGCCAAGTGAGCAATCTGAGCCTAATTTCCTGTTGCATTATTCTGCACTGAACCATTTGAGAAATCTACTATAATGCATCTACATGGCATGTTAGAATGCAATAACATAGCATGACAACCAAATAATTGAATAACATGATAATATAACTAAATAACATATATCACACATCACTTTATAATCGGATAAACACACTATTATAAATAATACTCACACACGCGCAACAGATTGAACAGAGAAAAAACAATTGCATTTACACTAGCCAAGTGAGCAATCTGAGCCTAATTTCCTGTTGCATTATTCTGCACTGAAACCATTTGAGCAATCTGAGCCTATATTCCCCTGACAAGTACTACAGGCCAAGTGAAGATTTCAGTCAAACTCATGAAAACCAACCCCAAAATGGCATCAATCAAACTCTGTTCTCATCACAATTTTCTGCTGAAGCATCGATCTATCAAGCTTGATAGTTCAGAAGGAATTCTTACAGTTCAGAAGGAATTCTTGGTGTAGCAAACTCTATGGATATAAAACCATACGTAACATGTATATACAATAGCATAGAGTTCACAACTCTACTACAATCATATCGATATATCGAAAACTCTGTAATCTACTATAATGCATCTACATGGCATGTTAGAATGCAATAACATAGCATGACAACCAAATAATTGAATAACATGATAATATAACTAAATAACATATATCACACATCACTTTATAATCGGATAAACACACTATTATAAATAATACTCACACACGCGCAACAGATTGAACAGAGAAAAAAACAATTGTATTTACACTAGCCAAGTGAGCAATCTGAGCCTAATTTCCTGTTGCATTATTCTGCATTGAACCATTTGAGCAATCTGAGCCTATATTCCCCGACAAGTACTACAAGCCAAGTGAAGATTTCAGTCAAACTCGTGAAAACCAAATATTTTACTAATATCCTTCATACAAACATCAAAAATACTAACAATCTTACACCAGGACAGAGGGAGTATCAATTAAGATTAATATAACAATCATTCACCTGAATTATCATTTTCACTATCTCCTAAATCAAAATCTTCACTTTCATCATTTGTTTCTTCACTAGTGTCAAACTCGTCCTCTTCAATATTATTCATATCATCGCTACCCTCAAATTCCTCATCATCGACAAGCTCTACAAATGCATTATTATCATCACCTAAGTGGACTTGAACATCATCGGCATGCACATAATCATGTGTATCAATAGTTTCCTCTTGAAAGGAGGTCGGCAACTCCTCAATAAATTGAACAGGCGACCTTGCTTTAATCTTACATACAGCCCACTAATCCACCTTGTCTCGTTTCAAACTTGGATATGTGCAATAATAAACTTGTGTAGCTTGGGTAGCAATTATGAAAGGTTCGTATCGATTGAATCTACGCCTATGGTTTATCTCTACACGCCCATAGTGAGGATCAATCTTTGTACCCGTAGCCGTTGGATCAAACCATTCACAATTGAACAAAGTGACCTGCTTAAGAGGTAATCCTTTATATTTGAGACGAACGACTTCTAATAGGCGGCCATAGTAATCACTCTCATGTTGATTGTAGCTTTCACCTTTAACGCATACGCTGCTATTCATTGTAGCTCTATTGGAACCATGTTGGATTGTGTGAAACCTGTATCCATTCACTAAATAACCAGGGTATGTGGCCACAGATCTGAACGGGCCCTCAGCAAGTTCCTTGATCCACACGTTCGTAATGTTATTGGTAGGATCACTTGCCTATATAAAAAAGAAATGTTTTCAAATATATGACAATTAAAGTTTGTTGACTAAAATATGAATTTTGTGAAAGGTTGAAAAATCATACGTATTGCTTAAACCATTCCGGAAATTCATTTTTCAATTTCTCGCCAAGTTGAGCGTCTGTAACGGATGGTTCATTTATCTTCACATGCTCGGTGAATATCCTTTACCAAAGTATGATTACATGATTTTTAGATGGCAGTTAAAGATATATATATGGAAAGAAATTTTTAAGAGCGAGTACATACTTTATGGATGGATAAACCTCATCACAGTTCAATAAGACATAGGCGCGTGCTGCGTTGTACTCCTTATCATTGAGAAATCTTTGTTTCTCTTTCCCAAAGGCTCGAACAGAATGGTTGAATATCGAAATTACATCTTCGTGCTCATCTTCATCAATGCATTCGTCATCAGGAACATTCCTATGCTTCGTTCTAACATGTTCCTTGAAATAATAAGAACAAAACATTGATGCCTCTTCCATCAAATAAGCATTAGCAATGGAACCCTCAACTCTCGCTTTGTTTTTGACGTTAAGCTTCAACTTGCGAAGATACCTATAAATGATTTTGAAAATACGTAAGCAATTTTTATTTGGATGTATATCAAATAATATCATATGAATTACCTCTCAAATGGATACATCCATCGATACTGGACAGGACCAGCAATTCTTGCTTCGTAAGGCAAATGAACGGGTAAGTGCTCCATTGAGTCAAAAAAACTTGGTGGAAATATGCGTTCAAGTTTACATAAGATAACAGGTATGTCTCTCTCGAGCCGTGTCATGTCTGCATCTCCAATCACGGTCGAAGTAAGGTATTTGAAAAACAAACTCAATTGTAAAGAGCCTTCCAAACTTGTTGGGGCAAGAGTTCACGAAATGCAATAGGTATTAACCTCTGCATAAACACGTGACAATCATGACTTTTCATGCCATACAACTTCAGTTTTTTCATATCAATACATCTACCCAAATTTGAAGCATATCCATCGGGGAATTTGAGTCCATTCACCCATTCACACAAACAAGCTTTAGACTTTTTATCAAACGTGTAACAAGCTTTCGGGTATTTTCCAGTTGCACTATCTTGCTTCAACTCAGGCCGACGACAATAATCATTTAGCTCCTCCCTAGATTTTGGGTTATCCTTCGTCTTTATTGGCACATTCATAACTGTGTTGAAAATATTCTCAAACACATTCTTTTCTATATGCATAACATCTAAGTTGTGTCGTATCAAGTTAGTGCTCCAATATGGCAAATCCCAAAATATGCTTCTTTTTTTCCAACCACAAGTTTTCGGAACAGATTTGTTGACAACATCTGCATTTAGTTCAGTCACCTTCTTCAAACCCAAATTTTCTAACTCGCTAAGAATATCAGATCCTTCACGAATAGGAGGTGGGTCTCTTGTAACGGTTTTTCCTTTTATAAAGTTCACCTTATTTCTCCTATATACATGATCTCGTGGAAGAAACTTTCGATGGTTGTCAAACCAAGACTGTTTCCCACTACACTTCAATGTGAATGCATCTGTTTCATCCATGCAATATGGACAAGCTAACTTTCCAGCTGTGCTCCACCCCGACAACATTGAATAAGCTGGGAAGTCGCTTATTGTCCACATTAAGGCAGCTCGCATTTGAAAGTTCTGCTTCTTTGAAATGTCATACGAATGAACTCCTACTTCCCACAATTGCTTCAACTCTGCAATAAGAGGCTGCAAGTAGACATCTAATCTATGTTTCAGATTATTTGGCCCTGGAACCAACACGGTCAAGAACATATATTCATCTTTCATGCACACCCCAGGAGGCAGATTGTATGGCGTAAGTATAACCGGCCATGACGAAAATTGTTTCCCTGACAGGCCAAATGGCTGAAATCCGTCGGTGCACAACCCCAATCTCACATTTCTACTTTCAGCAGCAAACTCGGGATGAGTTTGATTAAAATGTTTCCAAGCTGGCGAGTCTGAGGGATGATGCATCACTCCTTCCTTGGATATGTTCTCGGTATGCCATCTCATCATTTTTGCTGTAGCATTGGATGCGTACAACCTTTGGAGGCGAGGAGTCAATGGAAAATAATACATTTTCTTGTATGCTATATTGGTTTTTTGGCTCTTCGTATCCCCTCGATGAGCTTTTTTAAACCGGGGATGATCACAAAATTTGCAAGTGGTCAAATCTGAATCCTCACCCCAATAGATCATGCAACCTTCAACACAGCAATCGATCTTCTCGACCGGTAACCCCATTCCGCGCATTAACTTCTTACTTGCATAGAAGTTATCTGGGACTAAGTTAGGCTCAGGAACAACCTCCTTGATGATCTCAGTTACTTGATTAAAACATTTTTCGGACATTCGGTTCTCAGACTTCAAACTCATCAATCGAGCTACAAGAGATAATTCAGAGTGCTTCTCACACCCAGGCCACAACTGGTTTTTAGAAGCTTCCAACATATCATAGAACTTTTTAGCCTGGGGATTTGGTGGCTCTTCAACGTCATCATCAACATTAAAATCAGGGCCAGCTGCATCTAAAACCATAGTGGTATAAGCGTCAGGTACAGCTTCATCAGTAGACGATGACACCCCGACTTCAATACTTTGATTCTCAGTAGGGTTTATATTTGTTTCCCCTTGGAATGTCCAAACATAATAATTTGGAACAAACCCATGTTTCACCAAGTGAAACTTCACCATTTCCACATCAAGAAATCTTCCATTTTGACACTTTTCTAGCTTACATGGGCACTTAATTCTATCCCCGTCCTTCCATCCTGCATGATTAATTGCGTATTCAACAAAAGTCTCTACTCCTTCAACAAAAGAGTTTGTTAAAAATCCATTCTCAAATCGTTTGTACATCCAACTACGATCGAGGTTCATTTTTAATTCCTATATTCATAAAAGAGTGCATGAAAACAATAAAATTAGAGTTAACAGGTAGATAGATAAATACACTACAAATAAACAGAGCAATTGAAACAGATATATCTTTAGCTAATAAATTGCAACACAATAAGCAAATCAATAACGGATATATCTTTTCCTAAATTTCTAAATTCCAAACAATTAACAAATATGGGGTTTTAGGATTAGAGATTCAACTTCTAATTTAATTGAAATCACATGAACCAGAATACCTTATTTGGAAGAGAGGCCATAGAAGAGCAAGAGAGAGAACGAAGGGTGTAAAATCTGTTGGAACCAAGGTATTAGCCAACTGGAACCACGGTATTATCCACGGTATTAGACGAAGGGAGAGAGATCGATACCTGAGATGATGACCGTCGCCGGTCGGAGGACGAAGGAGTGAACTCGTCGCCGGCTACTCGTCACTCTCACTTACGAAGCCAGCGCCCTAACCTAAACGTCGTCGATTGAAGAGGTCGATTGAAGAGAGGAGATGGCACGGGCAGAGAGAAAACGGCAAGAGGGGAAACGATTTGGGAATACGGTAGGTTTTGAGAGAGAGGGTTTTTTGATTTTTCAGCAATTGGTGGAGGCGGGAAGTGAAATATGAGGCGCCTTATTTTTCAAAAACACTTTTTTCTTTTTTTTGTTTGCATCAATTATTTTTTAATCAAAAATCTATTATACTATCATTATCATTTGTTTAACTAATTTCTAAATAAAATTTATATATAACTTTTATTTATTAAAAAAAAATATAAAAAAAATTAAAATATATATATATATGCTATTGTCCGTCCCTCTTTTATTATATACTTTTATTTCTTTAAAAAATCTTAATTTTTTATAAAAAAAAAAACCACTACAAACTAGAGCCGTCAATTTGGTAGTAGTGGTAGTAGTAGGGGTAGTAGCGGTAGTAGTGATAGTAGTGGTGGTAGTGGTAGTAGTGTTAGTTGTAGGGGTAGTAGCGGTAGTAGTGGTGGTAGTGGTAGTAGTGTTAGTAGTAGGGGTAGTAGCGGTAGTAGTGGTAGTAGTGGTGGTAGTGGTAGTAGTGATAGTAGTGGTGGTAGTGGTAGTAATGGTGGTAGTAGTAGTAGTGGTAGCGATAGTGGTGGTGTTGATGGTGGTAATGGTGGTTGGTGGTGGTAGTAGTGGTGGTGGTAGTAGCGGTAGTAGTGGTGGTGGTGATGATAGTAGTGGTAGTGGTAGGAGTGGTAGTAGTGGTGGTAGTAGCAGTGTGGTAGTGGTAGTGGTGGTGTTGGTGGCAGTAGTGGTGGTGGTGTAGGTACGTGGTGGTAGTAATGGTAGTGGTAGTAGTGGTGGTAATGGTAGTAGTGGTGGTAGTAGTAGTGGTAGTAGTGATAGTGGTGGTGGTGGTAGTAGTGGTAGTAGTGGAGTAGTAGTAGTGGTGGTGGTGGTGGTAGTGATGGTAGTAGTGGTGGTAGTGGTAGTAGCAGTAGTAGTGGTAGTAGTGGTGGTAGTGGTAGTAGTGGTAGTGGTACTGGTAGTAGTAGTGGTGGTAGTGGTAGGGGTAGTGGTACTGATACTGGTAGTAGTACTGGTGGTGGTGGTGGTGATGGTAGTGATGGTAGTGTGATGATGTGTCGCCATTTCGCGGGAAAAATTTCGATTTTTGCGTTTCTTTGAAAAACCAAATAAAACCCGGAAAAAGACGGAGTCGCCACGCCATTTTTGTTTTAAGGGCCAAAACTTTGAAAAATGCCCGAGATTAGAGATTTGGGTTCGGAGGTCATGTTACACGCCGGGAAGGACATTAGTGTGCACCCGGAATGCCTCGTAAAACGAGTCTTCCAAGCTGAAAATTATTTGTGTGTGTGTGTGTGTGTTTTGGCCAAAATAATTTGAAACTCAGAAAAGTAAAAATTGGGATGTCTTTTTAAGACTTTAAACTGATCCCATGATTTTTTGGAAGATTTTTGGATTGAGATTTGGTACTCAAAAGACCTTTTGAAGTTGAGAGTCACTTCTGCCAGAATGAAAAAGGCAGTGGACCTTTGATTTTGAAATGGATTCAAGGGTCTTAAAACTTCATAATCTGGATAAACTTAGAGAATGAAAGTTGTTCCAGACACCTTAAATAAGATTTGTGCGAAGGAATTTTCCATTTTGAAGAAGATTTGAGGGGTCAAAACCTTCTGGAAATCTCAGATATGAGATCTGGATTCCCAGAAGCTGATGAACTGGCCTCTAAAATAAAATTTTAAAAAGGGAGTTTTACTCACCCAAAAAATAAAGTAAAAATATTTATAGAAAGATCTGGATGTTGGCTACAAAAAGTGTTTTGTAGTCAACACCAAATTACAAGTTTATCTGTGTCCAAAAATTAAGACAATGGACTGGGGTCTTGGAAAATTGCTACTGGACAGCAACTTCTCAAGAAAGAAAATATGATTTTAAAGGGGGTTTTGCATCCATGCTTGTCCCCATTTCCCTAGATTTTGGTTAGTGATCACTTGACATTTTAGTGGTGAATCAACTATACCAAACCATCCTTGGGGTACATTAGGACTAAGCACTTCATTTGCTTGGGAAGGGGAATTTTATCCTTTGAAATCAAGATTTGGTGCTTGAAAATGATTTTTAGGGTTTTGAAAATGCATTTGCAAGTAAGTAAGAACACATTGAAGAAAATGTTGATCCTTGTAGAGGATCATCCATGGAGATGAACTTCCATGGTGATCCTCTTGGATCTAGGGCAAGAAAATGAATAAACTACATTTTGTAGTTTGAAAATGCATGCATGGATGAGAGATTTAGGGTAAGGAGAGGGAGGTTATACCTATCTTCCTTGTGTTTTTTGGTGTTTAAAGGCTTGAATGCAAGAGTGTTTGAATTTGAGAGTGAGTGGGTTTGATTTGAGTGAATGAAAGTTGGGAAGATTCAAGAGAAAAAGGTGACAATTCTTAGAGAATTCTCACTGTTTTCTCAAGTATTTTCGCCAAATGCTGTGAATTATGTTCTTCTTCTTTTTTTTTTTGTGACTGGAGGGCTCAATTTATAGCCCTCTGAAATTGACAATCCCATCCGCGCGGATAAACCCTGCAGCGTGCACTGTTCATTAAATGCTGCTCCAGGCTTTGGACACAAGGAATAATTTTTTCAAAATTCAAATTAATCAGCCAGTTTTTGTTTCCAGCCATTTCTATTTTTGGTTTTTCTTATTTCTTTTGCTTTTTTGATTCCTTTCCTTGGTTTATCCTTAAATAACAATGCCCATTTTGCCCTCACTTTGTTAGAAAAGTTAGGATTGTTAGGAAATGTTAGGTATGTTATAACTTCCGTTAATTTTCTAACGAAAATTCTAACAAGCTCAAATTGGAGCACTTACAGGTAGTAGTGATAGGAGTGGTAGTAATAGTGATAGTAGTAGTGGTAGGAGCGATAGTAGGGGTGGTAGTAGTAGTAGTAGTAGTAGTGGTAGTGGTGGTAGTGGTAGTGGTAGTAGTGGTAGTAGTGGTGGTAGTGATAGTGGTAGTAGTGGTGGTGGTGGTAACAATCCGTCGGTAATCAAATCCGTCACTAATCCGTCGCTAACCTAAAATATAAATTTAATAATTATTTTAAATAATTTAGCAACAACTCAAATTCGTCGGTAATAATATGTAATTGATTTACCGACGGATTTTAATCCGTCGGTAATCAAATCCGTCACTAATCCGTCGCTAACCTAAAATATAAATTTAATAATTATTTTAAATAATTTACCGACGGATTTTAATCCGTCAGTAATTAATTTCGTCACTAATCCGTCGCTAACCTAAAATATAAATTTAAAATAATTTAGCAACGACTCAAATCCGTTGGTAATAATATGTAATTAATTTACCGACAAATTTTAATCCGTCGGTAATTAAATCTGTCACTAATCCGTCGCTAACCTAAAATATAAATTTAATATTTGTTTTAAATAATTTAGCAACGACTCAAATCCGTCAGTAAAAATATCCGTCGCCATTCCGTCACAAATTCGTCGGTAAAAAAGTGCGCAAATTTTTGGCGCCAAAATGGTGGCGGATTAGAGACGAAATGGAATCCGTCGGCATATTCGTCACTAAATCCGTCTGTAATCTCGTCCTAATTTCGTTTTTTGTTTTTCACCCCAGGTCGTTGCTATTTTGTCGCTAATCCGTCGGTATTAGTGACGAATTTATTTCCGTCGCTAATTTTCGTCGGTATCTGTCAGTTTTCTTGTAGCCTATCATGCAACATAGTGGTACATTGGGTCAACCATGTTAATAGTGGCCCAATTGTGATAGTTTTGAACTAGCTCAAATTCGAACGACGAGTATGGTGTGAAGCACCATTCGAGCCCGCACACCGCGTAAAGGGCGCATTGGGCATTTTAGAGGCACACTTTGCGCTTAACACGGGCGTATCGATCTCTGGGAGCACTGCGAAAGGCCGAACGGGTGTGTGCTAGGCGGATATGCCTTCTCGAACGGACATGAGTCGGTTCAGATGGAGGGTCCACGTCTCCTCGAATGGGCGTGGATCGCTCCGCTCAATTTGTTGTATTGCTCATGATCAGATCGGACGGTACAGATCCAACAGATCTGAATCGTGTCTATTTCCTAAAAGGCACCACAAATCTTGAAATTATAAAAGGACCCCAGTTTTGATAACTTCAGTCAATTTAGTCATCAAATATTCAATAGCAAGTTAGAGAGAGAGAGAGAGAGAGAGAGAGAGAGAGAGAGAGAGAGAGAGAGAGAGAGAGAGAGAGAGAGAGAGAGAGAGAGAGAGAGAGAGAGCATATTGAAGCATTAATTCCTTTCAAGTTCAGAAATTTTAAACGTTAAGATTTGTTCGCCGAAGTCGTTAATTTGGAGTGTTTTTATTAACGACAATTAAAGACGTTGCATATTACGAGAAGATTGTCGGTAACAGTTAGCACCGGTGCGGGACAATTATTTCTTACGGAGATTGTGTTCAACACAAACCTCAATTTTCCGCATTTCCGTTTTATTTTATTTCTTTTGAATTTTATTTATTTTCAGTTAACTTTTAATAAAGTCTTTTCAAATTTAAGTTATATTTTTCCTAACAAAATTCTAAAGGTGGTAGAACTAACTTAGCATTGAAAAGTAAAAAAGGAAAAAACAAAAGTATGTAGTAGTGTATAATTAATAGTAATAAGATATAAAAAGGAAAGAGAATGATGACGCCTAAATGGAATAAGATATTATCTCCTATTCTATTACTTGCATTATACTCCCTCCGTTCCACTTCACTTGGCACTAATTTCCATTTTGGTCCGTCCCACCTAACTTGATACTGCCCAAAATGGAAAGTTTTTACACTCACAACACCAATCAAATCACTATTCTCTCCACTCATTCTCTCTTCTACTTTACCTTTTCTACTCACAACATTTTCTTTAATTAATTATCTCTCTTACTTTTTCTTAGTTATCGTGCCCACCTCTTTGGTGTCAAGTGAACCGGGACGGAGGGAGTATAAAGAAAGATTAGTAGTGATAAGATTGGGTATCACGTGGGGTTAATTTAGTCAAGTGGCGCAACATTTCGGTGGTGATATATCCTTTTTATAATGTACTAATACCTTAAAATAAATATTACTCTCTCCGTCACAAATTGTTTATTTCATATTAATATTTTTGTTAACTGAATTTTGATCATAATTTTATAAAAATATACTCCCTCCGTTCTTAAAAAATTGTCTTGTTGTACATTTTGCAATTATTAAGGAAGAGCTTCACCTTCTTGTACATTAGTATATTTGCACTAACATTCATGCCTAAATTTAGAAATGAAATATACTTTTTGGGACAAGTAAAAATGGCAAATGAGACAATCTTTCATGAACGGGGGGAGTATTAGTTTTCATGAACGGGGGGAGTATTAGTTTACGCAGTTTCAAATATTAAATAAAAATAACCATAATGTAATTGTACAAGCATTATAATATAGGTCAAATATATCTTTTTTTTTATATATTTCAAACAAAATTTTCTTTATATGATGGACAGTAATTACAAATATTATTTTCAAACAAATGTAATTGTTAAGGCACCGATTTATCTTCACCATCGCCGTCCTCCGCCACCGCAACTGTGCTTGACTACAATATAGAGAGAAAGAAGACGAAGAGAAATTGAGTAGATAGAAAAGTTGACTGAGATAGAAAATAGAGACATAGAAATTGGTGGAGAAGCCAAACAAAATCGTGAGACTAAGACCGTGTACAATGGGGGGATGAAATGGGGGATGAAATCCCATTTCATCCAGCTCACCCACTCCAATGGGGATATTAAACCTGGCTGAATTAATTAACGGGATGAAAAGTTTCATCCCGATTGAAAGCTTTTAATTTTTTTATTCTTTTTTTTTTAATTGGACAGGTGTCGGCTTGGCATTGGAGGAGCCTTGGCGCGTGTGCCTCACGCTCCGGATAGGCGCGTGAGGCGCAAGGTTTTTTTTTTTTTTTTCCTGAGTTTGCCACGTGTAAAGCCCCATTGATCCAAACTTTATTATTTTTTCACCCAATTATTTAAACTCAATTATCTCATAATAAATGATTTAAAAATAAAAAGAAAAATTCACCAAAATTCATCATTTTTTTCCCTACAAATCGATATAAGTTTCATTTGATTTGGACACAAAAAAAAAACACTTAATTTTCAATTTGGGCTGAATTATTACCTAGTAAATTATTATTTTTTTTTTAATTTTTTTTTCACCAAAATTCATCATTTTTTTTCCCTACAAATCGATATAAGTTTCATTTGATTTGGACACAAAAAAAAACTTAGTTTTCAATTTGGGCTGAATTAATACCTAGTAAATTATTTTTTTTTAATTTTTTTTTCACCAAAATTCATCATTTTTTTTCCCTACAAATCGATATAAGTTTCATTTGATTTGGACACAAAAAAAAAACACTTAGTTTTCAATTGGGGCTGAATTATTACCTAGTAAATTATTATTTTTTTTAATTTTTTTTTTCACCAAAATTCATCATTTTTTTTCCCTACAAATTGATATAAGTTTCATTTGATTTGGACACAAAAAAAAAAATACTCATTTCTCAATTATCCTTTTTCATTTTAGCATTCATTTAAAAAAAATCATTATATTTTTTTAACCTATAAATTGATGCAATATTTTTTTAATTAAGTGTGAAATATTTTTTTAATTATAAATAATAATAATAATTATTATTATTTTACTAATCATAAAAATAAAGAATATAAATAAAATAAAATAAAAGTAGAGGGGTATAGAATGATGAGTTGGAGGGAGTTGAAATTTAATTTAAGTTAGCCATTGGAGTGGGGGTAAATGAAATGAGTAAATAAAATATTAAGTGGATGAGAAAAAGTGTAAAAAGTATTAGATGAAATGGAGAAATGGAATAAAACCACTGCGGATAGTCTAATAAGAGGATAAGAGGAAGAGAGAAACATTTTGTCTCAAATTCTCAATGGCGGCGGGGTCCTGTGAAACCTTAAAAAATCGCGGAGATAGACTGATTGAAAGAGAAATGAGGTGAAATAGAGATGTTTGCTGTGAGACTTTAAAATATCTTTGGTTTTATTGGGCTGATCCATATTGGCCTTAGTAATTGAATTAATAATTTAGTTATTCTGATTTCTTAGTATTTTCTTATTTTATTTTTATTTTTTAGGATTTATTTTGTGGATAATGGAATACATTTATAATTTTCGTAATATTTATAATTTTGTGTCTAAATTATCGCCCCGCCTATACTCCGCTTAGGCCCTACCTAACCCCCTAGGTGTTAGGTTCAACTCCGCCGCCTACGATTTTTAGAACCTTGTATCAAATAAGCGTTTGTTAATCAAACCCCAAAACCTTAGATCATGACTTGAAAAATTGTCTATCACTCACTGTGGGCAGTGGCGGACGAAGGAAATTAAGGAAGGGGGCTAAGATTTTTTGGAGCAAAGAATTGAAAATGGGGGTTCGGGGGCAGCGCCCCCAATTATTATTATTTTTAGCTATTTTTTCCACATGGACCAAACAAAACAAACATAACACTTACTTCAACAATCTAATTCTGATTAAAGAACCAATTGGATTGAAAATCCGAAATTTCATATCAAAATCAAAATAAAATTCTAACCCTAATTGAGAAATCAACATAACAGAATGAAAAAATCGACGAAAATAAATTATTACCTAAATATTTGAATAGGGAAGAATCAAAGAGTGCAAATCAGTAAATCGCTCCGTCGATAGTTTTGGTGTAAAGCCCCTCCGTCCGTCATTCGTCGTTCCGTCTTGAGTAGCAGATACAATCCTTTAATTTTCTCTTTTTGCTATTTTAATTCTATTATTCGAAGATTTTATTTCTACTATGTACGATACGACGTTGTTTAGTGTAAAAAAAAAAAGTCAATCGAGGCCGACCGCCCTGCTTGCACTGACTTACCACGTATTCATCCTATCCAAAAATTCATAAATAAAATTAACGTCCTCTAATTATATGTGAATAATTATTTATCGCAATCAAAATCCACATCTAAGCCTATCTGTGAAATGAGGGATATCATAGTTTTTTAAAAAATGATTTTTTTTTATGAAAAAAAAATGAAATGGGAGATAAAATTTGAAGATCGTGTCTCGGAAGTTATGAACGGACCAACCATGTTAAGGATCAAATAGGTAAAAGAAGAAAAGCAAAGAGGTGATTAGATTGTACACATCACAAATAGTCAACAAATCCAACGTCAGTCATCTTTTGGCTTACCAAACCAAGTGGGTTAAAAAATAAATATAAATGTCAGTGGGAATTGTCCTTTTCACTTTTGTCCGAATAAGTGGAGTATTTCGGCTATAAATCTTGTCAGTGATTAGATAAGAAACTAACGGTTGAAATCTTGAGCAGTCGTGAATTTTGACAGTTTAATAGAGTCAATATAACTACAGTCCAATTACATGTGCTCTGTAAGGAACTAACGGTTGATAACTCACGTTCGTAACTTGATTTATAACGTTTAATTGTTAATTTGAATAAATATTGAGCAATACTACTTTTGTCCCGTCTGAAATGTCTCATTTGATCAATTCAAGTTAAGTTTGACTTAAACATTAATACAAATCTAATCATCCTATTAAAATTTTAAAATTTTTTATTGATAAATAATTAAATAATTTATCAGTAACAATTTTTAAAATTTTAATAGAATGATTACATTTGCATTAATGTTTTAGTCAAACTTAACTTAAATTGATCAAATGGGACACTTCGGGCAGGATGGAGGTAGTATTTTTTAGATTAATTTAATTATTTTAATAAAAATTCAAAAATTATTACTCAAAATTCATTTAAATTAACAAAAAAAAAAATAGAAAATTATTTAGAAATACAATAAAAATATGTTTGTGTCATGGCCTTTATAATATGAATAGATATGTAGTTGGCCTTTCAAACAAGTTAATTGGCCAACCAAAAGAAGCCTATTTCACGAAGAAATTAAACCTTATAGGAAGCTCAGAAGGGCATGTCGACAGACAGAGTACTTAGCAAGAAACTCCAAAATACCAAATTATTAAACAATAAAGTAAAGAAAAGTATTTTCTCTCAAATACTCCATCTGTCTCATTTGAAATTTCACCTTTTGCCAAAATGAATGTCTCTTTAGAAGCTTCATCTTTTCTAAAATGATAAAAAAAATTTACTATTCTACCCACTAATTCTCTCTCATATTTCACTTTTATACTCACAACACTTTTCAAATTTACTATTTTCTCTAGTCATTCTCTCTCCTATTTTACTTTCATACTCACACCACTTTCTTCACTTACCTTTTTTCTTAATTTGCGTACATGCTCATAAAAGAAAAGGGTGAAGTATGAAATGAGACGGAGGGAGGGAGGGAGTATACCCTTATATATATCCCCCATTTCCTTCACTTTTTCTCTCCCCACCCACCCCTTCTCTCTCCCTTTCCCTCTACAAGAATATGTTTTGCAGGAGTTCCATCATGATTCAATGTGTTCTTGTAATCATTCTTTCTTTATCAGGTATATACCCACTCCTTTATAAGCTTCTTTATAATTTGTTTCTTGATCTTCTGCAACTTTGTTTCTTCATTTCGTGATGAGGGTGTTAACAATTTCATGTGTTTTATAGATGTTTGCTAACTGGTTTATATGTTAATGTTGTTTTCATAGGTTCTGGATTTGTTAAGGAAGTGGAATCATTTGGGATAAACTATGGCCAAGTCGGGAACAATTTACCGCCACCGGCGAAAGTTCTAGAGCTTTTCAAATCACTCAAGATCACGAAAACCAGAATTTACGACACAAACCCTCAAATATTGAGTGCGTTTGCAAATTCGGGGGTGGAAATCATCGTGACCGTCGAAAATGCTATGCTTGGTGTTTTGAAAGACCCGCAGCAATCCTTACAATGGGTAAATACACGTATAAAGCCGTATATATCAGCCACCAAGATCACCGGAATTGCTGTCGGAAATGAGGTGTTCACCGGAGATGACACTTCAGTGCTGGTGGCAAATCTTGTTCCGGCGATGGTCAGCCTTCATGCAGCCCTAGTTCAACTCGGACTTGACCAATATGTTAAGGTCTCAACCCCTTCTTCTCTAGCAGTTCTTTCCAATTCTTACCCTCCGTCCGCCGGATGTTTTCAAACAGAGCTAAACGGAATAATGACACAATTTCTACAATTCTTATCAACCACAAAAGCACCATTTTGGATCAATGCCTACCCGTATTTCGCATATAAAGATGATCCAACTAGAATTCCCTTAAATTATGCACTTTTTAACCCTAATTCCGGCATGTTAGATCCTTATACAAAGCTACATTATGACAACATGTTATATGCTCAAGTGGATGCGGTCATTTTTGCTATGGCAAGACTAGGTTTTCAAGGGATCGAGGTTAGGGTGTCCGAGACAGGCTGGCCATCTAAAGGTGATGCTAATGAAGTTGGCGCAACACCGGCAAATGCGGCTATATATAACCGGAATTTGTTGAGGAGGCAATTGGGAGGGGAGGGTACGCCTTTGAGGCCTAAATCAAGGGTTGAGATTTATCTGTTTGCGCTTTTCAATGAGGATATGAAGCCTGGACCGACGTCAGAGAGAAACTATGGTTTGTATCAACCGGATCTAACAATGGCTTATAATGTTGGGTTGTCCGAGTTGCCAACTACGGCCCCTACTAGTAGCAGCACTATTTCATCGCCTTCTGCAGCTTCCGTCTCTTTCACTTCGTCAGCCACAAAGGTAACCCCATAGCGTCATCTCAACCGTCCATTATTCAAATTCTTTCTTGTAAAATGTACGTAACTGTAAAAAAACAGTTATGTAACAACTTTTTTTTTCTTGATCGAGAACAAAAATGAATATTCATTTTCAGACAAAAGTAATACTAGTAATTTATTAATCTCGTGAATAGAATGATGAAATGTGAACATGGAAAAGTAGGAAAATATTCTTATTCTTATTCTATGTATAATTAATCATGATATGGATTCTTTTCCTTTTGTGATAATTATATATATATATATGTGTGTGTGTGTGTGTGTGTGGGGTGTATTCTAATGTGTATATATATGTATTTACAGGTAGAAAAGATAGGAAATGAAAGCTTGGTGTACTGGATGTTTGTGTATTTGTTGGCTTTCCAACTTTACATGAGAAGGCAATTCTAAGAACATGAAGGTTCCATGTGATGTAAATAGATCCCTTTTGGCACCAAAAGAAAAGGGTAGTTAAGCACACTCAAAAGTTAAGTACAACAGTTCTTCTTTATGCCAAAAAAGTGAACCCACCCATCAATGGATCATTAATGCTGGAGCCTCGTGTACAAGATGGTCGATCCGTGTCAGAGATTGATCCGATGATCTGACGATGTTAGGAGAATTGACGTTAAATTAAAGAAGCTTATTTTTTGCTAGTGATCGATAAACACAAATGTTGTACATGCAGAAAATGTAGTTGATGAATTGTTTCACCCCAATTCTTTAGACAATATTGAGGTTATAGGAGTACTATATGATTGTGATATATTAGGGTTTTATTATTTTTGTTCGGGTTTTATTATTTTTGTTCAAACGCTACTACTGAACAGTAAATATGTCATTGACGCAGTTTTAAATCTGGGGTACCTCGGTCCTCACAAACACAAAGGGTGATCATGTGCAGACAAAAACATGAAAATCTGCTAGAAAGTGTGAGATTAAGAAGGGGGAAAAAAAAAAGGAAAAGAAAGAGATAATGTAAAAAATAAAAACAAAAGAGAAAGGCTTTGTATTGTATGGGTTCTTTTTATCAATCCTTAGAAGGACGGCCGCCCAAACTTTATTCCCTTGACAATAATCACCGTCAGCATTTAGTCAGTGCCATCCTTTTCTGAAAGAAGCTTTCTTTTCTACTCCCTCTCCCTCTGTTCCGAAAAGATAGTCCTATTTGTCATTCTAGTTTTTCCCAGAAAGATAGTCTTTTTCGTAAAGAAAGACAATAGCTAGCGTTACTGCAAATTTACCTATGTACAAGCAAATGAAACACTTTTTTAAAATATGTAAAAGTTACAATTGAACTATCTTTTCGATTTCGGGACAGAGGAAGTAATTTTTCTTTTATCCGCCGTTGCGTCCGACACGAAAATTGATGGATAGAACATGCAGATGCAGACATCAGCTTCAAAGTTAAGAAAATCCAGACATCTTTAGTTCTTTGCATATGCAACTCCAACAAAAGTTGTCTAATAAAGCTCTGCTAGCTAGAGATGAATATGAACTATAATGTACTCAATCTATGTATCAAGCACATGCATGTCTACTGATCAGTGATAAGTCATGTTCTCTTTTACCTATCTTACATTGGGATTAATTAATTATTTATATAACGTAATACAACCAAAATTTTAAATAATGCAATGTACTCGTTGACGGATATAGACACCGTATTTTTGCATCTGTTAACAAATAATGTGTTGTATTATTGCGTCAATGCCACGTCACCAAATTCAAAGTAAATGCTGACGTGACTTTGACATTGGCACATCAGCAACCCCGTTAATTTTTTGACGATGTAAGTTAAATAAAATGTATTGTGTATCCGCTTCTCATATGGGCTTTATATTCTCAATGGCGTCTTTATTTGATTATAGATTCAAAATAGGCTCGATGACTAGACTTATGTTGCATTATATGGAAAAAATTGGAAAATCACGTTGCATATGTTGATTGATCGGCTCAGTACATGGTTTCGCTATGTTTCCTAACATTAGAGAAAGTTTTCTAGCGAGGCTTTTTGGAGATTAAGGCTCCGTTTGTTTCGCGTAAGATAATTTGCGGAAAATGATATTTGGAAAATGAGATAAACATGTTTTCGGCTGTTTGGTAAGGAAAATATTTTTCAAAAAAAATTTCATTTGTTTAATGAAAATATTTTTCAATAAAAACAAAATTTGAGTGGTGGGGGGGGGGGCAGATGTGGTGGTGGTGAGTGGAGTGGGGGGGGGGGCAGTGGTGGTGAGTAGAGTGAGGTGGGGAGTTGTTAAAAATAAATTTTAAATGATTAAATTTTTTTTTGACCGAACGGGGGGTGGGGATGGGGGGCAGGGGTGGTGGCGGTGAGTGGACTGGGGTGGGGGGGGAGTTGTTAAAAATCAATTTTAAATGATTAAATATTTTTTTTTACCCGACGGGGGTGGGGGGTGGGGGAAGGGGTGGTGGTGGTGAGTGGAGTGGGGTAAGGAGTTGTTAAAAATAAATTTTAAATGATTAAAAGAAATTTGACCCGAGGGGGGGGGGCAGGGGGTGTGTGAGGATGTTACCATTTTCCGAAAAATATTTTACTTAGAAAAAATTTGTAAGTCATTTTACGGTGAAAAAGGGGGAAAACGTTTTTCGAAAAATATTTTTCCCATTTTTCGGTGCTTACTAAACACCAAAGAAAAATGGAAAAAATATTTTTCAAAAAATATTTTACTGCAAACAAACGGAAACGGAGCCTAAAATTTGTAAGCTTTACTATTACAACTGTTGATCCATCAAAAATAAAAGGGTTAATTGCAATTTAGGGCCTGAAGTCTTGTATAAGGTCCCCAAAAGGGGCCTGACTTTTTTTTTTTGGCGATTTAGGGCCTATACTTACAATTTCTTATCAAATAAGGGCTTATTGACGATTTCCGTTAACACTTAACGTCAATAAGCCCTTATTTGATAAGAAATTGTAAGTATAGGCCCTAAATCGCTAAAAAAAAATAGTCAGGCCCCATTTGGGAACCTCATACAAGACTTTAGGCCCTAAATTGTAATTAACCCATAAATTTAACTTTCTACCTTTTTTAAATTTTCAGTAAATCCCTTAAAAAAAATATAAAATTGAAATCACATTTCTTGCTGTTTTGATTGATTTTGGTGATGTGTTAAATCTGGTGGCGGGTATATGTTGGTGGGGTGGTGACTTTCAGGGCCGGCTCAGACATGGAACATTAGGTTCCTTTGCACAGGGCCCCAAATTTTGAAGGGCCCCAAATTTATCTATGCCCATTAAATATATATATATATATATATATATATATATATATATATATATATATATATATATATATATATATATATATATATATATATATATATTTATATATATAAAACAGATTATTGTGTTAATTTTTTAAAGGGCAAATTGCAATTTAGAACCCTTTTTTAAATAAAATATTGAAGTTATATATAATTTTATGTTTTTATTTATTTTATTGAATTTAATATTTCTTTTAAAGGGATTTAATGAAAATTTAAAAAAGGTAGAAAGTTAAATTTATGGGTTAATTACAATTTAGGGCCTGAAGTCTTGTATGAGGTTTTCAAATGGGGCCTGACTTTTTTTTTAGCGATTTGGGGCCTATACTTACAATTTCTTATCAAATAAGGGCTTATTGACGTTAAGTGTTAACGGAAATCGTCAATAAGCTCTTACTCCCTCCGTCCCATAGAGCTTATGAAGATTCCATTTTGCGCGGGAATTAAGGAATATTATTATAGTATTAGGAGAGAGAATGAGTGGAAGAAGTGTTGTGAGTGTGAAAAATTAAATAGGAGAGAGAATGAGTGGAGGGAATAGTAAATTATAATGTGTTGTGAGTATTAAAATAATGTAGGAGAGAGAATGAGTGGAGGGAATAGTAAATTTCTTAAGAGTTATGGGACGCCCAAAATAGAAAGTTTTCTTAAGACTTATGGGACAGAGGGAGTATTTGATAAGAAATTGTAAGTATAGGCCCTAAATCGCCAAAAAAAAAAAAAGGCAGGCCCCTTTTGGGGACCTCATACAAGACTTCAGGCCCTAAATTGTAATTAACCCAAAATAAAATATTATGGACAAGGGGAATGTATTGATATCCACTTATTTGTTGTCAATTCTACTATGTTTAGTTGGATTCAGCTTAATTGTTTTCAATAGTTTCACTACTTATTACTTGATTTAGAAGACAATTGTTATTTTATATTTATTTATTTTTTGTGATAATAACAAATTTAATTCACGCGGTTCAACTTTAATCATATAGAATGATCTTGCAACATAGCAATTGAAAAGGGTGGACGTATGGATTGAGATTTCACGCTATGAAATTGAGCATTATTTGATGATAGATCACGTTTTGATCTCCGTTGATAATAAGGGAGAAATGATCTTGCCATTAAAATCAGATCAAACGGCCAACAGAATGTCACTGATCCAGAATCATGATCAGATATGAAGGCCAATATGTCATCATCCGTCACTTTAAGTCCTAAAAAATATCCAAATCTTCGTGTACCACTTTTCTGTATCACACTGTGTACCGCAGGTGATCCAATAGATATGATGTATTAGGGTCGATATCATCATGATCTTATAGATTATGCATATCCGTTGGATCACTTGTGGTACACAATGTGGTATACAAAAGTCGTACAAAATATTTGATCTCCTAAAAAATACTTTATCCGCGTGTTTATCTCACTCGACAAGTTAAAGTATTTTTTGAAATATAGGGAGTATCGATCGTTAGATCTTAGAAGTGATCATTATATTCGGCAGTGATATTAGCATATACCTAAGTAATCATTAACTTCTCCAAAGAAAAATAAAAATGTAAAATGTTCAATGTTGATACTGTAGGGGAAATATAGGGTCTTGATCTTGATACTAGGGCCGGATATATGATTGAATCGTGTATAATCCACTTTCCGAATAAAGTATTTCGACCCTTAATGCCTGGGTTACACGAAATCCTTATTGGGATAAGACAATCACGCAATTTGTTTTCTAGGCAAAGAGAACAAATCAAAACCTTGAGAATTGTTTGCTTTCGTTATATTGTTGTATCACTCTTGTATGTTATCTATCTACAACTGAGATCAATCTCTGTATATATACAGATGGAGAGGTATTAGTTAAAGGGTATAATCAAGAGACATGACTTTAGCCAAGCAATGTGTCTCTTCATTTTGAAAAGGCATGCGTACGAGGCGCACGGCGTGTCTTATGGCTGCAGTCGTGTCTTATGAACTGCACGGTCGTGTCTTATGAACTGCACGCCCGTGTTGTTCATACCTGCACGGCCGTGTCATAAGAACTGCACGGCCGTGCTGATCATACTGATCAGCAAAAAGAGCTACCCTTTAACTTTTACTTCTATATCGAGGTTGACTTCGTTTTAGCTCAAACGAGTGTGTACTCCACACTTTCCCTTACTCGTATCCGAGTCTAATACGAATCACATTGATCTCTTAGTAAATCACCATTACAATAAAACAAGTTGATGACACTAAAATCACCAACAAATCCCCTCCATTTTAGTGTAATCCTTTGATTTACTAAACTGTATAAATAACGAAACAAACGAATGCATAAATGAAAATGTCTTGCGATTGAATTTTCATCTTAGTATAATACACATTTCAAATACTCGAGAATCGGGGTGTCGTAACGATTGAACCCGTCAACTCATATGAATACCTGAAGATACTATACACGTAAGTTCGGTACAATTCTCTTTGTTTAATCTTGACACTTTTACAAGCCCTGTGTCCATATCCATTAGTGAACATATAGGAAGCCAAGTCCTAGCTTCTTGAAGCGGCAAAACTTCATGTCCACATAGGTAGTTCCTTTAGTCTTGCACCTGCATTTGCAATTTTCAAAGGAACTATTAAGAAGATATTCTTCAACCTAACCTTTACTTGCGGGTCCGAACACATACCTTGGGAAAGATAATAACATGTGTTCCAATCTCCAGCTGCGAGCTTTCCACATTGAATTCAAGCTTCTAACGTTGTATTAGAAGGGAATTGGGTATCTCACAATTAGAGGATTAAATGGACTTTAATCCCATTCCATTGCGAGACTTATTTACCAAGTCTCGGCTAACCCCTTCGTCAAGTGGTCGGCCCAAATTTTGTTGCGACCGAACAAACTCAGTGATATCACACCATTCATGATTAACTCCCGAATCATACTATGTCGACACCCAAGTGTCTAGACTTGCCATTATAAATCGACTATAGGCCCTAGCCAAGGTGGCGACACTATCACAATGGATAGACATTGGTGATATCGGTTTTGGCCATAATGGAATCTCATATATCAAGTTCCGAAGCCACTCAGCTTCTTTTCCGGTGACGGCCAATGCTACAAACTCGAGATTCCATTGTAGAATGTGTAATACATGTCCTTTTTGGAAGCCCAAGAAATGGCACCTCCTCCAAGCAAGAACACCCAACCACTAGTAGAAGATGAATCTTCTTGGTTGATCCAACTAGCATCTGTGTAACCTTCTAATATAGAAGGATGTCCACTATAACACAAACCGTAGTCCTTAGTACCTTTTAAGTACTTGAACACCCTTGTTATAGCATGCCAATCTTTGTCTACTAGGATTACTAGTGAACCTACTCAATCTTCCAACTGCATAAGCAATATCGGGTCGAGTGCCCGTCATAGCATACATCAAGCCGCCTATGGCTTTTGAGTATTCAATTGTGACACGGGTTTACCAAGTATTTGATACAAGTTTCTCAGTAGGATCCATGGGAGTACTAACTTTGGAACAATTATCACAATTAAACCTCTTGAGAATTTTCTCAATATAATGAGATTGTGATATTGCAATTCCCTTGTTCATCCGTTTAATCTTTATACCAAGAATTACATCGGCTTCTCCCATGTCCTTCATCGAAAATTTTGATGACAAAAACTTTTTAGTTTTATCAACTACATTTTGGTCTGTGCCAAAAATTAACATGTCATCTACATATAGGCAGATGATTACACCTTTACCGGATTCATCAAATCTGCTATATACACATTTGTCGGATTGATTTAATACAAAACCATTCGACAAAACAACCTCATCAAACTTTTGATGCCACTCTTGTTCAAGACAGGACCAGAAATTAAATTCTTACGAAGTTTAGGTACATACAAAACATTAAACAAAGAAATAGTTTTTCCCGAACTAAATTCCAACACCACACTTCCTCTTCCTTGAATAGGAGCGAAATGGTCATCACCCATGTAAAGGACTGATCCGTCTTCCATTGGTTCGTATGTCTTAAACCAACAACGATCCTTACAAACATGAGTTGTGGCACCGGAATCAATCCACCACGCAATAGCATCATCCTTGGTTTTGAGAATGGTCCTTAGACCCCTTTCCCGAACCACTTGTGCTTGCGCCTTTCTTGTTGTTTCCAACACGACAATCCTTCTTAAAGTGACCAGTTTTGCCACACCTCCAACATGCCAATTTAGGCTTCTTGTTGGGACCAGAACCATTGTCATTGAAACTACGTTTCTTTCCTTTGTTCTTGTTTCTACCATCATCAATCATATTGATCGATGGTCCACCAACTTCCTTTCCTTTGCCTTTGTCATTCTCTTGCGCCCTTAGAGATTCCTCTATGCGCAAGTGACTACCAAGTTGAACCAAAGATAGATCATCTTTACCATGTTTCAAAGTGTGTTTGAAATCCTTCCAGGAGGGAGGCAACTTATCAATCACACTTGAAACAGATATTGACTCATCCATCTTCAATCCATGTTGAGTATATTGTCCAAGGATTCTAAGGAGTTCATTGAATTGTTCCATGACAGGTCTAGCATCGACCATCTTGTAATTGTTAAAATTACTCACAAGGAACTTCTTACTAGAAGCATCCTCTGCCATGTACTTGGATTCAAGAGAATCCCATAACTCTTTAGCAGATTCCTCATTTTGATAGATGTCAAAGAGAGAATCAGACATACCGTTTAATATGTGTCCTCTGCAGATGTAGTCGTCGTTTTCCCACTTTGATCTACGTCTGATTGCCTCCAAGTTGTCATCTTCAAGCAATTCCGGAATAGGGGTAGAAAGAACATACACCACCTTTAATGTTGTCAAAAGGAAGTGCATCTTCTTTTGCCAACGTCTGAAGTCTTGCCCTTCAAACTTGTCTAGCTTTCCAAACTTTGTTGTCATCTCCTTTACAGTAGCCATGAGTATCACCAAATACTTTATTCGTTTGTAGGGGAAATATAGGGTCTTGATCTTGATACTAGGGCCGGATATATGATTGAATCGTGTATAATCCACTTTCCGAATAAAGTATTTCGACCCTTAATGCCTGGGTTACACGAAATCCTTATTGGGATAAGACAATCACGCAATTTGTTTTCTAGGCAAAGAGAACAAATCAAAACCTTGAGAATTGTTTGCTTTCGTTATATTGTTGTATCACTCTTGTATGTTATCTATCTACAACTGAGATCAATCTCTGTATATATACAGATGGAGAGGTATTAGTTAAAGGGTATAATCAAGAGACATGACTTTAGCCAAGCAATGTGTCTCTTCATTTTGAAAAGGCATCTGTACAGGAACTGCACGGCCGTGTCTTATGAACTGCACGGTCGTGTC
This sequence comes from Adenophora triphylla var. japonica, assembly GCA_022495995.1. Taxonomy (NCBI): domain Eukaryota; kingdom Viridiplantae; phylum Streptophyta; class Magnoliopsida; order Asterales; family Campanulaceae; genus Adenophora; species Adenophora triphylla. The sequence continues at coordinate 389,417 of JAFEMH010001400.1, read as the reverse complement.
TTATGAACTGCACGGTCGTGTCTTATGAACTGCACGCCCGTGTTGTTCATACCTGCACGGCCGTGTCATAAGAACTGCACGGCCGTGCTGATCATACTGATCAGCAAAAAGAGCTACCCTTTAACTTTTACTTCTATATCGAGGTTGACTTCGTTTTAGCTCAAACGAGTGTGTACTCCACACTTTCCCTTACTCGTATCCGAGTCTAATACGAATCACATTGATCTCTTAGTAAATCACCATTACAATAAAACAAGTTGATGACACTAAAATCACCAACAGATACATTATTTTTTTCTTGTATATATCGTCCGAGTACTTTATGAGCTTATGCGCATTTCCATTACTTTGTTATCAATATCATTGTCTTGACCATAATTAGGTTTGTAATATTATTTTAAAACCATATGATATGAAAAAGCCTTCTGTTATCCATCCGGATATACCTACTATCGAATAAAAAGTGCCGTAGTTGACTCATCAAATATTTATAAAAATGTATATTGCTTGTTTGTGCATTGCTTGAAAGAGCGGTAAAAATTGTATTAAGATTTTTTTCTTATTAAAAATATACGACATTTATTTTTTGACGGAGCTCAAAAGAATATGGGACGCTAGTTTTAAGAATATGGGTCATTGCACTTAATGGTTGCAAGTACTCTCCGTCTCATAAATGATATTCAAAAATCACAAAATCTAGGGAGAAACGCGTTTCTCCATAAGTTATGGAGAAACAGGTCCCGACATGTCGCGCGACAATGAGCTAGATAGCCAGAAACCTATGAAAGTGATATCCAGAAACCTTCAAATGAATATCCAGAAACCTTTAAAATGTTTCTGGATATACATTTGAAGGTTTCTGAATATCGAAAACCTTCAATAGCAATTTCTGGATATGCCCTAACACATTTCCTGGATATGCACCTGCAGGTTTTCTGGATATGCACCTAACAGTTTACGGATATACATTTCACATCCTTACGGCTATCAAATACAAAGCACGGATATCAACCGCAAAGCTTCTGGCTATCAAATGCAAAGCTTCTGGATATCCAGAAGCTTTTTGGTCTTGGCCTTGGGTTTTTTTTTTCTGGTTATCAAATGTAAAGCTTCTGACTATGAAAAACACGTTTCTCCATAGTTATGGAGAAACGCGTTTCTCAGCAGACGCACTCTTCAAAAATATCCAAGTTTACCCTTGTTTATGAGGAAAAAAAAATTAAATATTTATTTTGCAATGTAGAAAGTATATGCTAATCTTAGGGGAGGCATGGATTTGGTGGCAAACAATGAAACGAGTCCTCATTTAATTACTGCGCATCGTTAAGTCATTGATGGTCCAGTTTATGTATACCATTAGATTTGGGTGAACGAGCATAATATTGCGTACTCGCTCCATCCTATTTGAAAAGGTATAAAATACATTTTGTACAGGAATTAAATATATTGTATGTGCAGTAAGTATTGTTATCATTAAAAAAAGGTAGTAGAGAGAATATGGGGTAGATAATAGGTTAAGTATGTAGATATTTGGAAACTGTCATTTTTCCATCCAAATTTTAGCGGAATTGCTGATTGGGCTTCTTAGTTGGAATGTGAAATTGAATACATGGAAAAAATTGTACAAGTAGAATTTTTTGATTATGAAGATATCAAAACTACGTCGTTTTGATACATAAACTATAAGGCCAACATTCGTTAAATAGTTAACAGATCTGTTCAATAATTGATGAAATAACATTATTTTGCCACTTCAGTTAACAAGTCCGTTAAAAATAAATTTTCTTAGTCATTTTCATCATTTCCAACACCACATCATTACAACACCAGCCTACCGTCACCCACCCACCACTCACTACCATTGTCCACCATAACCTCCAAAATCAACACCATCACTACCCAAATCAACACTATAACATCCACAACCAAAATTACAACACAAAATTGAATAAATTAATTGATTAATATAGATTAGAAGCAACGCAAATTTGAAAAACCCCAATCTCAATCAATCGGAGGTTTCACCATGTTTTCTTGTCGACGCCGTAGAAGACGAGGAGCTTAAATGAGGCGGAGACGTCACGAATTAGAGGTGATGCAAACAGATCTGGCCAGATCCTGGTGGCTAACGACAAGGGATAAGGGAAGGAGGTTGGTGAGGTAGGAGCGCCGGAGAGGATGGACGGAGGAGAGAGGATGGCGGAGGGGAGAAGTCCAGAGAGAGAAAGTATGTCTATGTATGAGAGAGAGAGAGCGAGCTGGTGTGGGTGTTTGTTGGGTATGCATAATGAGGGAAGGGAGGTAAGGTTTTGCTGGGTAGATGGACTTTGATGGATAAAGAATGGAATGTGTGTAGTGAAGAAGACGAAGATAGGATTAGGAATAGGTTTTTTTTTTTTAATGTAAATCTAAATGAGATTAGGGATAATTTATGAGGAATGTTAATTTGTAAACACATATTTTAGTTTTATCCTTCAACTTTTGTAAAATATACTCCCTCCGTCCCGCTACAATTCGCACAGTTATTGATTGCACGCGAATTAAGAAATATGATATTTTAATAAATAGTACACAAAGTGGGAGGGATTAGTAAGGATTAACAGAGATCTGACTTTCAGTCAAATCTCCCTAATCCTTCCCTCCAAATTTTGAATTTTCCTTAAGACCACTCAATTACTTACTGTAAAAAAAACAGTCACAATTCAAATTTTAACATTAATAGGAGGAGTATTTACAATTACAAACCCAGTTAAATCAGAAAAGTTTAAAATTGGAGCCCAAAAAATTCAAATTACATTTTTGCCTCCATTTCTTCCCTCCTAATTTACTTAAGACAGCCTACTAGTAGAAGTCTGCCTTCATTCCATCCATAATTTGAAACCAAAAGTTTGAAAATAAACCCAGAACACCATTTCTTCATAAACCTTCTTCAAAAAGCTTTCTACAAAAATGAAAAACTTGACCAAGGAAGAAAGGAATTTGCTGGCCCACTTTCTATTATTCTCTGCTGAAGATTGAGTTTTTCCAAGAGGCTTGGCTACAAAAGCTTCTACAAAGTTTGGAGTTAGCAAGAGGACAGTTTGGGTCACTTGGGCTCAAGTCAAAAAGCAACAGTCACTTGGAGTTCATGTTTGTTTAACAAACAAACAAAAAAAAAACAAATGAAAGAGGTAAGAGAGTTCAATTAAATGTTGATAAAATGAAGGTCATTCCCTTTTCAAAATGAAATACAATAAGGAATTTAGCACATGGGTTGGGAGTTAGTAAAAGCATAATAGGGAGGTGGAAAAAAGATGGTGAGATCAGATCCCACACAAATGCCATAAAGCCAGCTTTAAACTTTTCAAATGAACTAGCAAGGCTCAGATTTAGTGTTGATGCACTAACATTTGACAGTGAAGCAAATAAACCAAAGTTCAAACCCATGACACATGTAGTACATGTTGATGAAAAATGGTTTCAAATGACAGAATGTACAACTAGGTACTACATGTGTCCTGGAGAAGAAGAACCACATAGATCAAGCCAAAGTAAAAGATATGTTTCCAAAGTTATGTTCATATGTGATGTAAGTAGACCAATCTACTCAATTAATGGAGATTTAGTGTTTGATGAAAAGATTGAAGTGTGGCCATTTACCAAAATAGTCCCAGCAAAAAGAAACAGTCAAAATAGACCAGCTGGAACAATGGTCACAAAACCACTTGATGGAATCAACAGGCAAGTTACAAAATCCATGATGCTCAACCATGTAAGCTTCTTTAAAAAAATCTTGTTTTTCAATTGAAAATAGTCAAAACAGACCAGCTGGAACAATGGTCACAAAACCACTTGATGGAATCAACATGCAAGTTACAAAAGTTATGTTCATATGTGCTGTAAGTAGACCAATCTACTCAATTGATGTTTTATTGTAGATTATCCCTGCAATCAAAGCAAAGTGGCCAGAAAATGAAAGCAAGGATATTGTCATTCAATGGGACAATGCTCCCCCTCATATTTGCATTGATGATGATGAATTCAGAGCAGCAACAACTGCTGATGGTTTCAACATAAGCATAGTATTCCAGCCTCCAAAGTCCCCCGATACCAATATAAATGACCTAGGCTGGTTTAGGTCCATAGATACACTCACGAGAGCTTCCGACGCAAGAACAGTTGATGAGTTAGTCCTAGCAGTACATAACTCATTTGCAAGCCTTGAACAAGATTTTTATAAGCTTGCAAAGTACCATGATCAAAATCATGGCGTCTCCGGCACAACTGTGTCGGCCAAAGATGATCCACCCCGATCTACTTCGTCGTTCAATAATAAATCGGGACAGGAATAAGGTATCTTAGATGGACATGGATTTGTAGAATGTTTGGTTAAAGAGATTGGATCCGTGTAGATCTAGGGTTTACGATGATGAGCGGCGAAATTGGGGATAAGGGAGATTCGTGAGATTCGTGAATGAGAATGAGAGAGAGAGAGAGGGAAAGATAGACAGAGATAAGTTTGAGAATGGATAAAGTTAAATTGGGTGGGTGAAATTAAATTGGGTGGGTGAAAATTAAGTTGAATTAGGATTAGTAATTAAGAGATTAGTGGGTTTTTGGGTGGGGTACGGCCAATATTTTATTAATATAAACTTTCCTTTGTTGGAGTGTGTTGTTTGCAATGGGACACCCAATTGAGGAAAGTGTGCAGGTTGTAGCGGGAAGGAGGGAGTATATTTTATACTAATTGTTTCATATTTCACGTTTTACCCCATCAATTAAAATGACATAGTTTAGCTTTCTTATTAATAAGTGCCAAAACGACGTAGTTTCGAGTACTTTATACTCAAAAATTTCACTTTTTTTCCACGTATTCAATTTCACATGCCAACTAAGACGCGAAGTCAGCAATTCTGTTAGAATTTGGAAAGAAAGATAACGATGTCCAAATATCCACACATTTTTCCTAAGTACGGGAGCTAATATTTCAATTAATTTGTATAATGGCATATACACATCCTTTACCTAATTAAATGTGCATATTTCTATATTTTCCCACAAATAAATGATTTTGTAATTTGTTCACATGGGTGATGGATTGACTAATTCAACCGATTGATGACTCTGGACTATTTTGTTTTGTCCCTTCAATTATTGCTTCTAAAAATGTAAGTCCAGGCCCAATGGCCCATAACCGTCCATCAATCAAACCCCAAATAATACATCTTTAAAAGAACAATAACTATTTAAAAAAAAAAAGGGACAATAATTTGAAAATGGAATTAAAAAATATAATCTCCTCTTCCTATATTCCTTTACGTTCGCTTGCTGTATGAGAAATCGGAATTTGAAAAAGAATGAAATAACCTCCTGGTCCTTAAATAGTGTATTATATTACCTTAAGGATATATAGTTTCATTATACTCCCTGATGTAGGAGGCGAGTAAGGGGGCATTTCAGAGCTGGAGGACGAAGCGGCCGCCTCACATTCTCCCAGGCGTACGCCTCAAGAGGGCCCAAGGAAGGTGTTACTCTCGGCGGACCAGGCGGCCGCCTCAGCTGGGGTCGTGCGCGCGCCTCAAACCACACCAACCAGCGATGATTTGTCTGTACTTCATGCGGCCGCCTCGAGCAAGACTATGCGGCCGCCTCAAGCTTGGCCGACCAAGGGGGAGGGTTCGGTGTCTCATGCGCCCGCCTGGGAATGAAGGAGGCGCCCGCCTCGCGTCGTTATTAATTCCTTATTTACGTTTTTCTTGTTTCCAATTACTGAGTAATTGCTTTACAGACGTGGGTATTTTAGTAATTGTTTTAATTTCGGTGCTTAGGGTTTTCAAAGTATTTAAACAACTTTGGATAATTGTTTACGGTAGTTTTTTGATGAATTAAAATTACGAGAGTTTTCTCTTTTTCTGGTGGATTCCAGTTCTTCGCGTTTGAGGATTCTTCGCTTGAAGAGTTCTTGTGATTAGTGCGCTAATCACGAAATTTATTCGGCTTCCAAGCTGCGTCAGTTGGTATCAAAGCAGGCCATATCCTGTCTTTTCACCACTGATTTGTTATGGGGGACCAAGTAACAAGGGAGGAGTTCGATCGATTAACCACAGCCATGGCTGCGATTTCGACGCAGGTGGAGGCGCTCGTGCCTGCTCAACGAGGTCCTAACGCTCGTGCTAATCGTAATCGTGGTGGCGAGAGAGACAGGGGTATTGAACAGGGCCTTCGCCCTAGGAGGGGCGAAAATAATGAGGAAGAGGATCCTAATTCCGAGTCTGAGGTTGAGGTTGACAGTGATGAATCGGAACGGGGTGGAAATCGACATCGCCAAGATTATAGGATTAAGGCGGATATTCCATTATTTTATGGAACTATGAGAATTGAAGATTTTCTAGATTGGCAGAATGATGTTGATCGTTTCTTCGAGGTTATGGAGGTACCTACGAACAAACAGGTCAAGATGGTGGCGATCGGATTGAAAGAGCATGGCCTGCCGAGTTTTGAGTGGGAGAAGCTTGTTGCGCGAGGGCGAAGACAAGGGAAGGGGCCAATCAGAACACGGATGCGCATGAAACGATTAATTTCGGAGCGATTTTTACCGCATATTATGAGCGGACCTTATACTGATTATACCTCAATTGTGTGCGAGGGTAAGAGAACGATTGATGAGTACACGACGGAATTTCAGAGGTATACTGTACGGGTTAGGATTGAGGAGACCGAGGATCAGAGGATTGCTCGTTACATCAATGGATTGAAGGGTTCGATCCAAGAGAAGATGGGTTTGCATCATGCGTGGACTTTGACAGATGCTACCACTCTAGCGTTGAAGGCTGAGCTCATAGAGAAATCGAGCGCGAAAAACTTTGCCCCTTTTCGCAGGTTTCCGCAGCAAGGTAGTTCGGAGGCAGTAGTTGATAAAGACCCAGTCCCGCAGGCCAAGAGTACAACCAATGCTAGCGGTAGCGCGGTAAGCAAGGCTCGGCGCGAAGCGGCAAATCCTTACGCCAAGCCAACAGGACAAGTGCTATCGTTGTCAGGGATATGGCCACAGGTCGAATGTTTGCCCCACTCGGAGGACTGCTGCAGTATTGCATGAGTACGAAGATGATGAGCCCGAGGACAATGAGTAGACGATGCTGAGTTTGTGGAAGAGGAGTCCGGTGAGAGAGTTGGATGCGTACTCCAACAGATGTTACTATCTTCCAAGGACGAGGGTCAACGGAAGAATCTGATGCGTGCACACTGTTCTGTGAAGAACAAGGTATGTAATATGATTATTGATAATGGGTGCATTGAAAATCTTGTTTCGCAGAAGTTGGTCGAATTTCTAGGCTTAACAACCGAACCTCATGATAGTCCTTATAGTTTGGGGTGGGTGAATAAAGGTTCGAACTCAGAGTAACCCGAACTTGTAGGGTCCCTATTTCCGTTGGCAAACATTATAGGGAAGAGGTCGTTTGTGATGTTACGAGTATGGATGTGTGTCATATACTTTGCTTGGTCGCCCTTGGCGGTTTGACCATGATATTACTTATCGAGGTAGGGATAATGTATTGTTGTTCACTTGGAATAATCATAAAATTGCTATAGCTCTGTATCACGTTTTGAGAAGCGAGGTGGAGAAAGAGAAGCCGGTCGTGATGCTCCTACAGAATGAAAAGGAGCTAACAAATGCTATCATTAGAGGCCGAGTACTTTTGTCCGATAGTGGTTAAAGGGCTGTTGGGTTACATTAGTGTGGAGATCGGGATGCCACGGGATATTGCGAGCTTTTATCGGGATTTCGGGAGTTACTTGGTGACGAGTTGCCCAATGAGCTCCCTCACATGAGGGACATTCGGCATCAGTTGATTTGATTCCGGAGCTGGGCACCGCCAAACCTCCCACATTACCGCATGAGCCCTAAGGAGAACGAGATGCCGAGGGAGCAGATTGAAGACTTGTTGCAGAAGGGTTTTATCAGAGAGAGTATGAGCCCGTGTGCAGTGCCTGTCCTTCTTGTGCCAAAGAAAGGGAATCAGTGGCGTATGTGTGTTGATAGCCGGGCCATCAACAAGATCACCATCAAGTACAGATTTCCTATTCCTCATCTGGAGGACATGCTTGATGAATTATCCGGGTCTAAATTCTTTCTGAGTTGGATTTGTGCAGTGGGTATCATCAGATTCGGATCAGACCGGGGGATGAGTGGAAGACTGCTTTCAAAAGCAAGGATGGTCTTTACGAGTGGCTGGTCATGCCATTCGGGTTGTCTAATGCCCCTAGCACATTCATGAGGTTGATGAATCAGGTATTCCGACCTTTTATTGGATCTTTTGTAGTAGTTTACTTTGATGATATTCTGATTTATAATAGAGATAGAAATTTGCGCATTTGGAACACCTTAATCAAGTGTTGCGGGTGTTGAGAGATAATCGATTGTATATCAACCTTAAGAAGTGTATCTTCTGCACCAACAAGTTACTTTTCCTGGGTTTTGTTGTTGGTGAGGACGGGATTCATGTTGATGAGGAAAAGGTGAAGGCAATAAGGGATTGGCCGGTTCCACAGTCAGTCACAGAGGTGCGCAGTTTCCATGGCTTGGCTACATTTTACAGGAGGTTTGTGCGCGATTTCAGCACTATTACTGCACCTATTACCGAGTGTCTGAAGAAGGGGAAATTTCAGTGGGGCTTGGAGCAAGATCAGAGTTTTGCCCTCATCAAGGAGAAGTTATGCACCGCACCAGTTCTTGCCCTTCCAGATTTTGACAAGATCTTTCAGGTGGAGTGTGATGCTAGTGGCGTGGGAATTGGGGCTGTTCTCTCACAAGAAAAGCGTCCGGTGGCTTTCTTCAGTGAGAAGTTGAGTGAGGCTCGTCAGAAGTGGAGCACGTATGATCAGGAGTTCTATGCAGTCTATCGAGCTTTACGACAGTGGGAGCATTATCTAGTTCAGAGGGAGTTTGTTCTGTTTTCCGATCATCTTGCCTTGGAGTTCCTGCATAGTCAGAAGGTGATAAATAAGATGAATGCATTTGGGTTAGTTACTTAAGTTCTCGTTCATTATTCAACACAAGTCGGGAGTTCGTAACAAGGTCGCAGATGCTTTGAGCAGGAGGGCTTCTTTGTTGATCACCTTATCGCAGGAGATTGTTGGCTTTGACTTATTGAAGGACTTGTACGAGAAGGATGCAGATTTTATGGAGATATGGTCGAAGTGTGTGGGCAAGCACCCTAGTGCAGATTTTCATGTCCGAGATGGTTTTCGTTGAGGAGATCGGTTGTGCATTCCTATTTCTTCCCTGCGGGAGAAGCTGATTCGTGACTTGCATGGCGGAGGTCTTAGTGGACATCTGGGACGAGACAAGACTATTGCGAGTTTGTAGGAGCGTTATTTCTAGCCTCATCTGAGGAAGGACGCGAGTTCTATTATTCGGAGGTGTTATGTGTGCCAGGTTTCTAAAGGTCAGTCTCAAAATACTGGTCTTTACTTACCTCTACCTGTTCCTGATGATATTTTGCTAGACTTGTCCATGGATTTTGTCTTGGGCTTGCCTCGGACACAGCGGGGTGTGGATTCAGTATTTGTTGTGGTTGATCGGTTCTCCAAGATGTCCCACTTTATTGCTTGCAAGAAGACGGCGGATGCCTCCAACATTGCGAAGTTATTTTTCAGGGAGATTGTGAGACTACATGGGGTTCCTAAGTCCATTACTTCGGACATGGACACCAAGTTTCTGAGCCACTTCTGGCTTACTTTGTGGCGCATGTTTGGCACTTCACTGAATAGGAGCTCTACAGCACATCCACAGACGAACGGACAAACGGAGGTCACTAACCGGACTTTGGGGAACATGATTAGGAGTGTTTGTGGGGACAAGCCGAAGCAGTGGGATCTTGCACTACCACAAGTGGAGTTTGCTTACAACAGTGCTATACACTCGGCGACAGGGAAGTCACCTTTTTCCTTGGTTTATACATCCGTCCCTAGACATGTGGTGGATTTGGTGCCATTACCTAGCGGTCGTGGGGTGAGTCAAGCCGCTGAGAACATGGCCAAGGAAGTGCAAGCTGTTAAGGAAGCGGTCAAGGCTAAGCTAGAGGCTACGGGGTTGAAGAACAAAGCGGCTGCTGACAAGAAGAAGCGAGTAAAAGTTTTTGCAGTTGGGGACGATGTCATGGTGTTCTTGCCGAAGGAGCGTTTTCCCGTTGGTACGTACAAGAAGTTGCAGCCCCGCAAGTATGGACCTTTCAAGGTGACTCGGAAGATTAATGACAATGCATATGTGGTAGCTCTTCCAAATGATTTGAACATCTCCAACACGTTCAATGTTGCTGATATCTATGAGTACCATGCGGATGGCGTCCTTTATCCAGATGTGAACTCGGGGTCGAGTTTTTTCGAGGTGGGAGAGACTGATGTAGGAGGCGAGTCAGGGGCCATTTCAGAGCTGGAGGACGAAGCGGCCGCCTCACATTCACCCAGGCGTACGCCTCAAGAAGGCCCAAGGAAGGTGTTACTCTCGGCGGACCAGGCGGCCGCCTCAGCTGGGGTCGTGCGCGCGCCTCAAACCACACCAACCCGGCGATGATTTGTCTGTACTCCATGCGGCCGCCTCGAGCAAGACTATGCGGCCGCCTCAAGCTTGGCCGACTGGCAAGGGGAGGGTTCGGTGTCTCACGCGCCCGCACTCGGGGAATGAAGGAGGCGCCCGCCTCGCGTCGTTATTAATTCCTTATTTACGTTTTTCTTGTTTCCAATTACTGAGTAATTGCTTTACAGACGTGGGTATTTTAGTAATTGTTTTAATTTCGGTGCTTAGGGTTTTCAAAGTATTTAAACAACTTTGGATAATTGTTTACGGTAGTTTTTTGATGAATTAAAATTACGAGAGTTTTCTCTTTTTCTGGTGGATTCCAGTTCTTCGCGTTTGAGGATTCTTCGCTTGAAGAGTTCTTGTGATTAGTGCGCTAATCACGAAATTTATCCGGCTTCCGTGCTGCGTCACTCCCTCCGCCCCAAAATGTTTGTCTCATTTGACTTTTTTGTTGAACTTTGATCACAAATTTATGAGAGATTAATCATGTTCATGAAATTTTAAAAGTTGTTGTTGATAATATTATTAATGGTGAATCAATAGAAATTTTTAGAATTTCATGAACATAATTAAATTATCATATATTTGTGGTAAAAGTTCAACAAAAAAGTCAAATGGGACAAACATTTTGGGACGGAGGGAGTATTTGTTTTTTATGTTCAATTCACATGAATTTTGACAAAACTTTTTTTATAAAATTTAATTATCTTCGTAAAATGTTAAACCTTATTATTAATAGTATTTTTTTAGCGCATCAATGATATTAAAGATAATTCATTGCTTATAAAATTTTGGTTATAACTCAAACTAAATAAGTTGACCATCAAAAATAAATAAAACAATCTTTTCCGTACATAAGGAATATAGTCCCTCATTCTCGAAATCTCGAAATAATCTTCCTACTTTTTTTATTGTTATCACAAAGGTAATTTGAGCAATAGTTATATGTTAATTTATTTATCCTATTGAACATCAAAAAATTGTTATTGGTAATCTACTATTAATAATAGCAAAACTTTTTGGAGCTCATAGAAAACTCCAAGTGTCATCACATTATTGGCCAACCTTTTAATCCTCCACCAATCACAATCATCCATTTTATTTCCATTTAAAAAAAAAAAAACTGATTTCCAATCTTATTTCAAAATCCTATCTAAATCATTTAACCCTATCAAGAGAGAGGCGGCATAATAAAGAGAGAGGCAGAAAAAAAAAACTGATTAATTTATTTATTTCAAAATTCTATATAAATCATTTAACCCTAGCAAGAGAGAGGCAGCACATAATAAAGAGAGGAGCAGCCGCCTAGGAGAGATAATTTTGAAGGCTATAGTTTGCTTTTCTGCTTTCTGTTTCTCCTATCGGTAATTTTCTTTCATTACATGTTTCTAATTCGTTGTTAATTGTTTTTGTTTATAAATCGAATTTGGTTTTGTTAATTGGGTTGAAGTTTTTGTAGAACATTGATTTTTTTTTTTTAATCCTTATTATTTACATCCCCCAGTAGATTATTATTTAAATCCCCTAGTAGAGTGAGAGAAATTTGTTTAAATCCTTATTAGTTAAGCTACCTTTTTATTAGTTAAGCTAACGTTTCAACAGTAGATTATTATTTAAATAATCATTAGGCGTGGTAAGGGTTTCTTATATGTGAACTTCACAGCCTGTTTAATATGTTTCTAACGTTTCAACATTGATATACTCCTCTTCTGTTTCTGATCTGTCTATCATTTTTCTTATATGCGAAGTTCACATATAAGAAACCCGTACCACGCCCAATGATTATTTAACAGATACGGATGTGCTTTAGATAGAGGAGTATATTAATATTGATTAGATTAGTGAACATTCATAGTATTTTATTTCAAGATAGAGGAGTATAATAATACATGCATGAGCAGTTACTTCATGTATAGCCAGGTTCAATTGGTTTAAGATAAGATCTTTCAATAATTTTATGCATCAAGATAGAAATATGGATCAAGTGCAACTGATAAGTTCATAAGATTGGTGCAAATAATACTTGGTAACATAGGCTTTTCAGTAGGGAACATAAACACATGGCAAGACTAATCGTTAAATTGTAAAGGTATATGGACGAGTACAATGGAGCTTGAATTTATATGACAGAATACTGTAAGATAATATGTGTTTCCTGCATATGTGTCAATGTGAAAGAAGGCAACTTATCATCTTCCAGACTATTCTTAAGCGCAAGAAAAAGTCAATGATAGAGCTTTAGACAAGATGCATGTGTGCCCATGGCAAATAAACCATGCATAATATCAAAAGTATGATCTACATTCCTTGTGTCCCTGTTCGTGTAATTCATGTTGCGCTCCTGTTGAATTGAATGGTCATAAGAGGGGGGTGAGACAAACCTTTCTGGGGTGTAAACAGAACCGTAACCATTTGGACCAACTGTGGCTCTTCTGGAGTCTGCAGGACTAGGCATATCAGCAATAGGAATGCTTTGAATAGAAGGCTGTCCTCTAAGTGACATTCCCCTGGCAAGGCCACCCTTGGGCCCAAAGGTAATAGAATCATTGCCCACGGATCTCAGGGGAACTGACAAAGGCCTATTCTCAAAGGTGAATTAAGTAAGTTCCCTGATAATGGACCCTCATGTAGGAACTTTTTTTTTAAATTTGAAACGAATACTTAGATAGAGACAGAGAGTAGCTTTTATCAGCAACGGAACTTGAATTTATATGACAGAATACTGTAAGATAATATGTGTTTCCTGCATAATAAAGACAGATTTTCTCATTGAAAAATCTAAAACGATTTTTCACCGTAATTATTGTTTAAGAAACATTTTCTCATTGATTGTCTAAAATTTGTACACATGATAATGCATAATTTTATTTCTTAAGAGAACCTATCGTGAGTCTGTATATAAACTGATGTTTAGATAGTGACAATGTTCATTGATAATTTATCTTTCAGGAAGCATTGCCTTTCAAAAATATGTTATTATTCTTTTGAGACTGGCTAAGCTTTTACACGTTTTTACATATTACACAATTATTCATTCAAGAAAATTGGTTTTGTAATGATAAAATATAAGCTTCATCTGTCAAGGTTACATACCTGTGATGAATGTGCATCCGAAAATTTTTCCCATTTTTATTTGAAAAAAATCAACGAAACGGAGTCGCCACGCCATTTTAATTTTGAGGGCCAAAACTTTGAAAAAAGCCCGAGATCAGAAATTTAGGTTCGGAGGTCATGTTACACGCCGGGAAGGACGTTAGTGTGCACCCGGAATGCCTCGTAAAACGAGTCTTCCAAGCTGAAAATCATTTGTGTGTGTGTGTGTGTGTTTTGGCCAAAATAAGTTGAAACTCAGAAAAGTAAAAATTGGGATATCTTTTTAAGAATTTAAACTGATCCCATGAATTTTTGTAAGATTTTTGGATTGAGATTTGGTACTCAAAAGACCTTTTGAAGTTGAGAGCCATTTCTGCCAGAATGAAAAAGGCAGTGGACCTTTGATTTTGAAATGGATTCAAGGGTCTTAAAACTTCATAATCTGGATAAACTCAAAGAATGAAAGTTGTTCTAGACACCTTAAATAAGATTTGTGCGAAGGAATTTTCCATTTTGGAGAAGATTTGAGGGGTCAAAACCTTCTGGAAACCTCAGATATGAGATCTGGATTTCCAGAAGCTGATGAACTAGCCTCTGAAAGAAAATTTGAAAAGAGGAGTTTTACTCACCCAAAAAATAAAGTAAAAATATGTATGGAAAGATCTGGATGTTGGCTACAAAAAGTGTTTTGTAGTCAACACCAAATTCCACATTTATCTGTGTCCAAAAAATTAGACCATGGACTGAGGTCTGGGAAAATTGCTACTGGACAGCAACTTCCCAAGAGAGAAAATATGATTTTAAGGGGGGTTTTGCATCCATGCTTGTCCCCATTTCCCTAGGTTTTGGTTAGTGATCACTAGACATTTTAGTGGTGAATCAACTATACCAAACCATCCTTAAGGTACATTAGGACTAAGCATTTCATTTGCTTGGGAAGGGATTTTTATCCTTTGAAAATGAGATTTTATGCTTGAAAATGGTTTTAGGGTTTTGAAAATGAGTTTTCTTTGCAAGAAAGTAAGAGAACTTGAAAATAATTTTGATCTTTGTAGAAGATCATCCATGGAGATGGTCTTCCATGGTGATCTTCTTAGATCTAAAGCAAGAAGATGAAAGAACTACATTTTGTAGTTTGCAAATGCATGCATGGTTGGAGTTTAGGGTAAGGAGAAGGAGGGTTTACCAATCTTCCTTGTGTTCTTGAGTTTTTGGCTTGAGTGTATGAGTGTTTAAGGTTTGAATATGAGAGTGAGTGGATGAGTGTGAGTTGGGAAAGATTGGAGAGAAAATGGTGACAATTCTTGAAGAATTCTCACTGTTTTCTCTCTATATTTCGCCGAGAGGTTCGGTGCAATTGTGTTTTTTCCTTATTTTTGTATTTGGAGGGCTCAATTTATAGCCCTCTGAAATGACAAACTCATCCGCGCGGACAAGACCCTTCGGCGTGCCTTGTTCATTAAATGCGGCTCCGGCTTTGGACAAGAGGAATATTTCTTTTTGAAATTTCAAATTAACAGCCAGTTTATTGTTCCCAGCCATTTCTATTTGTTGTTTTATTCCTTTTGTTTTACTTTTTGAGATTCTTTTTGAGGTTTAACCTTAAATAACAATGCCCATTTTACCCTCACTTTGTTAGAAATGTTAGGATAGTTAGGAATTGTTAGAAATGTTATAACTTTCGTTAATTTTCTAACGAAAATTCTAACAAGCTCAAATTGGAGCACTTATAGTAGCCCCTCGGCGACGGCGCTTTTGAAGGAAGCGGGGTCGTCGATAAGAGTAAGGCTCCATATTTGGCAGGATGATCGAGTGATCGGGTGGCTGAACCTAGCGATAGGCTACCTACGTATCCCGAATGGGAATCAAGCCAGTCGTAGTTCGGGTCTTTGACCCTGGAGATGATGGCGTTTTAGGTGCCTCGAACACGATGAGCGAGTTACGCGGTCGGTTCTTTGGAAAGAAACTCTGCTGGGGATAAGAGATGACCATTTTCGGTCTGATGGGTATCCGCTCTGCTGGGGATAAGAGATGACCATTTTCGGTCTCTGCTGGGGATGATTGCGATTTATCGCTTTCTAGTGATAGCGTCTTAGGTGCCTCGAACCTTGAAGATGGCGTTTTAGGTGCCTTGAACCTTGGAGATGGCGTTTTAGGTGCCTCGAACCTCGAAGATAGCGTTTTAGGTGCCTTGAACCTTGGTGATGGCATTTCAGGTGCCTCGAGCCTTGGAGATGGCATTTTAGGTGCCTCGAACCTTGATGATGATGGCTTTTTAGGCGCCTCGGACCTTGATGATGATGGCCTTTTAGGTGCCTCGGACCTCGATGATGATGGCTTTTTAGCTGCCTCGAACCTTAATTTGAAATGGCCTTTCGGTGGACTTCGTCTGCTGCCGAAGGAGAGGGTGACCGTTTTGGTCGAGAAATTTGGACCTAATGATAGGCTACCTACGTATCCCTAGTGGGAATCAAGCCCTTTCGTAGTTCGAGTTCTACTCGAGATTCCGTTGGCTTTTGGGATTCCGTTATCTTTCTTTGGGGATTTCGTTAGCCTTTCTTTGAGGAAAATCGAGACGTATTCGTGCAGGAAATCGGTCTTACGTTTGACTGCCGGGGATGATTTTGATGAAAGATACGAGATTTCGTTATCTTTCTCGGGGAAATCGGTCTTACGTTTTACTGCCGGGAATGATTTTGATGAAAGATACGAGATTTCGTTATCTTTCTCGGGGAAATCGGTCTTACGTTTGACTGCCGTTTGATGATTTTGATGAAAGATACGGGATCTCGTTATCTTTCTCGGGAGGATCGGTCTTACGTTTGACTGCCGGGGGTGATTTTGATGAAAGATACGGGATCTCGTTATCTTTCTCGGGGCACTCGGTCTTACGTTTTACTGCCGGGGAAGATTTTGATGAAAGATACGGGATCTCGTTATCTTTCTCGGGGAAATCGGTCTTACGTTTTACTGCCGGGAAGGATTTTGATGAAAGATACGAGATTCGTTATCTTTCTCGGGGCACTCGGTCTTACGTTTTACTGCCGGGGGTGATTTTGATGAAAGATACGGGATTTCGTTATCTTTCTCGGGGAGATCGGACTTATGTTTGACTGCCGTTGGATGATTTTGATGAAAGATACGGGATCCGTTATCTTTCTCGGGGAGATCGGTCTTACGTTTGACTGCCGTTTGATGATTTTGATGAAAGATACGGGATCTCGTTATCTTTCTCGGGGAAATCGGTCTTACGTTTGACTGCCGGGGGTGATTTTGATGAAAGATACGGGATCTCGTCATCTTTCTCGGGGCACTCGGTCTTACGTTTGACTGCCGTGGAAGATTTTGATGAAAGATACGGGATCTCGTTATCTTTCTCGGGGAAATCGGTCTTACGTTTGACTGCCGGGAAGGATTTCCTTGACAAGGGGCTGACTTTGGTTAACTTTGGTTAACTCTGTCAAGTTGGGGACTGAATTACAGAGTCCTGGAATTTTAAGGGGCAAAAGGGTCATTTGACCACGACAATCCCTATCCGCGCGGATAGGAGCGTGTTCCAGGGTTTTTAAATGAGGGCCAACGCCCTTTTCTTCTTCCCCATTCAGTTTTTGAAAACAGACGAGAGAGAGAGAGAAAAAACCGAGGAGAAGCCATTGTTAGCCAAGAAAAGCTTCAAAAATCTTCCGATTTCTTCGATTTTTTGAGCAATGGAACACGGGGAAGGCGCTTTTCAAGGCCAAGGACGTGGCCCGGTGGCGGAGAGACGATTGGAGCTTGTCCGGATGAGGAGGCATTACAATCTTTCGCAATCGGTTGCGGAGGAGCATTACCCCGATGCTTGGCAATATTGGGCTTCGGATTCGAATCTCCGAACGGTATACTTTGAAACCCTTTGATCCCTTTGTTGATTTCTTGTTTGAAATTTGAATTTTGGGTGAATTTTGAAATTTTTTTTTTTGAAAATTCGAATGATTGATATTCTTGGCTTTGAATCTTGATTTGGATGCTTTGCATGTTGCAATGATTATGTGGGTATCCCAAAATATGCATTTTGCTTGGAGAAAGAATTGGCCTTTTCGCCATTTTTTTTTGTATCCGAAAATTGCATGTGAAAATTCGAAAATTGTGATGATGATGATTTTTTTTGAAATTGAATATTGATATCGATGAATGATGCAATGCATGCATTTTGTTTGGAAAGAATGGGCGTTTTGCCAATATGAGATGTATGTATGTTTAGGATTTTTTTTTTTTTGAAAAGTGGGACGGATTTTTCCTCCCGTTGCATGTAAGATGGATGATATGCATGTATGCATTTTTTTTGAAAATGGGACGGAGTTTTTATTTCCGTCGACTTCTTGTAGGATATGCATGTATGCATTTTTTTATTGAAAATTGTTGAATGAGATTTCTTTGAAAAGCTTGTCCTTTTACGTGAGAAAAATGGGGCTATGTCTATTGCATGCCGTTATGCCGTCGAAATTTTCTTTTTTTTTTTTTTTTTAATGCATGTATGCTCTTTTTTTTTTTTTTTTGTGCAAATGCAAATGCAATTTTTTTTTTGACATTTTCTCTCTCTTTTCTTTTTTTTTTCCAGGGCGGAAACCGTTTTGTGACGGAGCAGCTGAACAAAATGAAGACTCGAGGATCAGTGGAGTCCGTAGTTGACTTGTGGGACCGGCTTCCGAATGCGGGCCGAGGAGCTTTGCCGAGTCCGAGAGCAGTTGTTGTTGAGACGGGGCTTTGTCGAGTGCTTGAGGGGGTGGTCAAGTTCCCTAAGAGCAAGGGCTTGATGTTTGCTGCGGCGCAGCCTTTGGTGGGACGCGACCCACACCTTTCACTTCTTCTCGGGGGGCGAGGCTACGGTTACGCCCTCCGATTATCTTTGCGATCACGGGCTGTCCTTTAATGGGCGCGGCATTGAGTGGCGGGATGGCTACGGCGATGCGGATCTACGAGCTCTTCGGATTTTCCCCTATTCCCAAAAAGGGGATGGGGATGGAGTATGTGGTGGTCTACGGGAAGATCGTGGAGACCATTGTGAGCTATGAGGCTGGGGAGGAGAGGATAGGCGCTGAGCAGATCGCTAGGGCCTTCTTGTGGTTTGCCTTTTCGAGCACGCCTCTTTGGACATCTTTGAGGGACGGCGGGTCTTTGCCTTCTTGAGGTCCTTGGAGGACATGGAGACGGCGGAGATGTCTCGTGGGGAGAGGCCGAGTGGCGAGCTTTACTTTGCTCTCGATAGAGTACAGTCGGAAGGCTGTGAGCTCCTTGTCTTGCTTTGAGTTTGCCACGGAGGTATAAGCTCTCTTTTTGCTTTCCCTCTTTTTTTTTTTGAGCACGCACTTTTCTTTTGCCTTTGGATTAATTGGATTTTTACCTTTCGCAGGTATGGGCGTTGGAGTTTTCACGTCACGATGTGGCGACGGCCGGCGGAGTACGTCGGGCGTATCCGGCTATGCGGTCTTGGTCCAAGCATGCCCGGGAGAAGATAAGCTCCGGGGCGTACGACTCTCAGTACGCGGATTGCCTTCCTTTGACGGAGGCCGAGACGGATGAGGGGATGATATTCTTCCCACAGGATCGCTTCGAGTGGCGCGGTGAAGGCGGCGAGATTTGGGTTGTGCGGCGGAGGATTACGAGAGGTCGACTGCGATGCATATTATCTCGGGAGAGAGGGTGACGCGCCGGCATGGCGTGGGTCGCCTTTGAGGACACCGGTGGAGCCTCCCGCCGATATGATGCACCGAGTGATCGGTCCGTGACTGGGATGATTACCGAGCCGGCCCGGCACTTCTCGGATTTCGTGGCGATTGAGCCATATGCGACATTCGTCTTGAGGAGGCCGAGGATGCCTCGGGTTACGGATAGAGAGGGCTTGGGATCCCGCGGTACCCTCGGACGGATTTTCATATGTCCAGGATGGGGTCCGATTGAGGTGCAGATCCCTCGGCTGAGCGGCTTCCACGAGCTTTCCGGCCTCGTCCGGAGTATGAAGGTATGGCTTTTTACGCTTACGCCTCTTCCTTTCTTTCTTTTGTTTCATCATCTTTAGCATCACTTCCTTTTTTTTTTTGACGCTTTTGCTTTTGTCTTACCCAGCTTTTCGGAGGTGGTCGTCGAGAAGGCGACGAAGCAAGTGATCGGGGCCAAGAGATTCATCGGGAGGATGGTCGCTTGCGGGGCTCCCTCGAGCTAGAGCGAGGCGACCACGGCCGGCGCACATCGGACGGGAGGCTTCCCTATTCGCTCGGAGACTTCTTGGAGACTCCTCTGTCTCCTCTCCTTGATCCCCGCAGTGCGCCTTCGGATCACGTCATTCTCGAGGGATCCACACGGGCGGGGACACGTTTGGCGGCATGGTGGTTCGTCTTCGTACGTCCGAGTCCGACGCCTTCACCTTCGGATACGATTTTTCGCGAGATCTCGGCTTGCCCTATCGGGCGTGCGGTTGGTCTGACGAGCCTCTTTCACGGAGACGAGGACGATTACGAGCCCGAGATTTTCGGGGCTCTGAGGAGGCGGGCCCGAGTCGCAAGAGGGCGAGGGCGTACATCGGGCGCTAGAGACTCCGATTGATTTTTTTTTTTTGAGATTTGAGATTGAGATTGAGATTTGTGCGACTTATGCATATTTTTTTTTTTTTGGAATGTAATAATTTAGGATTTTATTTTATGTTTGTTTTGTTTTTTTTTTATGCACACTCTTTTTTTTTGGAATGTAATAATTTAGAATTTTATTTCATGAATGCAATGCAGTATGAATGCAGTGTTGTATGAGCCTTTTTTTTTTTTGGCAAGGGTGTTAGTGTTTGGTATATGGAACCGGTTTGGGGAGGTTTTTGCACAGTTTCGAGCTATGGGACGGAATATTCCTCTTTGGTTGAGCCGGACTGTTGGAGACAATCATGGTCTATTCCTTTGGGATTTGCCCATGGAATTTCTCGTCTACTGATGTCAGCTCGTTCACTTTGTCGCCAGAGCAGAGATGTCATTCCTTTGATTTTGGGGAGACTTTTCATGATCTTGAATAGGGCCGAAGCAAGACGGTATATGCGCGGGGTATCCGCTTCCGACATGGCCGACGGAGCGTTTGGGGGTTCTTCGGAAACCTCACGATATGATCAGCCTTGGACATTTGCGGGAGAGGGAGTGCGGTAGATTTTGATGATCGTGGCTCTCGTGAGCAGTTGGATGACGGCGGTGCCAGATCAAGATTGGTCTCAGATGGTCGGTGCCTCATGGCGGGTGGAGACTCGCAGAGTGCTTGGAGACGGGTCCCATGTGGTTATGCTTCGGGCTTTCTCGATCAGGCTTCTACATTCGGCCTGGTCCTTGCAGACGGTTGGCTTGGAGCGGAGTTCCTTTGGAGGACTTTTGATGATATAGCCACCGGGGTGGTGGCTCCTGTTTTCTATGGATGATCCCTCGGTGTTTCCATTTCTTTCCCGAGCATGGAGAGTATGATGCCTTTCCTCCTGGGTTATTCTCGGGCGTCCGAGACCGGTGTGTTCTGACCAGTACTCGGATTGGTATGAGAGGCATGCAGGAGAGACTCGGGTGGCTATTTTGAGACGGCGCGAGGCCATTGTGGGTGCGGAGGACCTGGCTGCATTCTTCGAGAGGAGGAGGGCGGCGGAGGCGAACCCTCGTGATAGGAGCGAGGCAGACAGCGTGACCGCTATGAGGCTTACGTCAAGAGACGGAGAGGAGGGGCTCTATGGAGGGCCTTTTGCGGCTAGGCTACGGAGATGAGAGATGACCCAAGGGCTACTAAGGCCTTGACGAGGAGGGTGGTTTGATAGATCCTCCCTATGCAGCTTGGTAGGAGGAAGAGGCGGACATTTTTTCCGGTTCGAGAAAAAGAAGACTCTCGAAGGGGGAAGAAGAGGAGAGGCCAAGACGAGCAGTGGCTTGGAGTGACTCGAGGTTTCCGAGTATCCCTTTTCTTGTCATGGCGTACACATTAGTTTGATTATGTATCTTAGTTTCTTTTAGCAGGTTGCCGGTTGTAGGAATGAATCGGGCTTAGACTCATCAAAGAGCTTTAACTTGTAATGAATATTTGAATTGCTTTAGAGTTTTTCGAGACGCTTTCATGGTCGATCAATTGTATTGATGCCAAAGTATGGCTTTTATTTGTGTTTTAGACCAAACCGTTTCCACGCCTACGTTCCCCTCATTTTGAGGAGCTCAGGTCTTCGTAGTTCAATGATTTTGTTTTTTTGTTGTTTTTTTTGTTTTTTTTGTTTGTTTTTTTTTGTTTTTTTTTTTGTACAACCTCGTTTTTACCTAGGCCGCCTTCTTGGGTTTCAACCTAGTTGGGTATTACTCTTTTAGCACTCTTTTTTTTACGCGTAATATTTGCATGACTTGTCACCATTCACTGGGTGTACAAAGGATTCCCGTCGAGGTGCACCAAGTTGCGTGGCTCCTCAGGAGAAGATCTTACGGGCGACATGGCCCGACCCATCTGAGGCTCCCATTTTCCGAGGGGTTGATACGGGGGGGCTTTTCTTTCAAAACGAGATCACCTTCTCGGATCTCCCGATGCTTTACTTTCTTGTCGAAGGCTCGGCCATTCTTCCACTCGGTAGGCTCGGATGTGTTCCATGGCCTTGATCGGCGTTCAATCTAGTAGGGCCAATTCGTCATGGCGACTCTGGAGCCATTCGACCTCGTTGATCCGGCTTTCCGGCGGTATACCTGAGCGAGGGATCTCTAGCTCGATTGGGAGTACGGCTTCCATTCCGTATGTGAGGAGCAAACGGTGTTTCCCGCTGCCGTTCGACCGATGTCGTAGCCCCAGAGTGCAGTGTAACTTCGGGCCAATCTCTGTCTTGACAGCCCATTTTCGATGATATTTTCGAGTCTTGTTGCCGCCCTCGACGGCTCCATTGGTTTGGGGCCTGTAAGGAGATGACTTGTGACGGGTTATTCGAATTACGCAGCCAGCTTTTTCACATTCCCTTCGAAGTGGGATCCATTATACGAAATGATTTCTGGCAACCCGTATCCGCATTATGATGTTCTCTTTGATGAAGAGGGCTACTTCTCCTTGAGTTGAGGATTTTGTAGGACTTTGCAGAGGCATCCTTTCCGATTCCTTCGAAGAAATCACCAATCTGCGTCTCTTTAGGCTCTTCCGCGGTTCCCGATTCACACTCGTCAAAAATCTCTTCGGCACTTGGGCTCGATTTTCCTTTTTCCTGACAACCCCTTTAAAGATTTTTTTGTTGTTTGATTTTTTTTTTCGTTTAATGTGTCTACGCTTCTTTATCTAATGAGTTATTATTAAGTGTTTTTTTTAATTAATTCATTAGTTAAAGTGGAAATCAAGGGATACTCAGAAAGGTTCGTCATTTCATTGAAAACGAAAAGGGAATACAGGCGCTTAGCACTTCTGATTCGTAGTCTTCGGGCGTAAGGCCGTCGGACGACCCTAGAGACTCGACCTTAACAATGAAAGACTCGGGAGGACTTTTCCTAGATTGACACAAAGGGATGGGGACCAATCCGAGCTTGGTGATCATTTCTTCTTTGGTTGCGGACGGCCCGAGAGGTTTTCCCGATTCTTTAACAGCACGCTGTCGGTGGCCTCATGACTCGGAATTGGCCGCTTTTGTGCTCCTTCCTCGATTCTACCATTTCTTTGACCGAGCCGAAATCAATCGTGTCCGGCACTGGATCTCTTCCCCGAATAAGCTGTTGCATAATCGGACCATCCCAATCATACGAAAAAGACTTCCGTGGCCTTAGCTTTTGGCAATCGCGCCCGAATCGGAGTTCGGATCTTCCCGGGCGAGTAGGAATAGTGGTTGTGAGCTTCTCGAACTGTTCCACTGTGTCGCACGCCTCCGAAGGTATACTCACCCTTCGTGGTAGTGGTAGCCCTGGGTATCTTGGGTAGGTCCAGGAACATTCTACGGACGGGTTAGCCTTGGTTCCTCTAGACTTGTTGAGGCTATCCTGTAGCTTTAGCCGCCTGCCGTAGGAGTGGGTTCTGTGATGTTTCCTGGTTGTGTGGGACCACTTTACAAAGTAGTCGGCCAAATTAGGACTGAAAGAGAGATTTAGGGTTGTCGACCGGGACCTTTCTGTGGCGGCTTCAAATCTTTTTCCTTTTGCGGTGTCAGTGAGGAGGCCTCATATCCTGTGCCGTGGCGAGTATTACGTCCTTTCACCTCGATGAGTTTGTGAGTTCCTTGTTGGTGCTTCCCAGGAGACCGAGGCCAGGTAGATAGCTCATTTTCTCATCATTTTCAAGACCGGAGGATTTTATCCGGGTGATTGTCAAATCTATGTTGCACACTTGGGCTTTGGGAGGCTCGGCGTGAAGCACTGTTAGCATGAGACCTTCCTCATCATGTTTGATTTCCAGAATAGGTATTCCGCCCGTATCCGTGCCCTCCAAAGTGACTAAATCCCATAAATGGTTGTCGGATCCCCATTCGAGACGAATTTCACACATGGTGGAGGCTTGAGGCGACCCCTTTGACTTGATGGAGCCAAGGTCTTCCCAGAGGGCATTGAAAGTAATCGGGATGTCGATAACCTGGAATTCCACAGGTATCAATTTCTGTCCAAACCAGAGGTCCAAAGTAGCAACTCCGAGGACTGCTCGGGATGTTGAGTCGTAAGCTTTGACTGTGAGGGAGGAAGGCTTCAAGTCTGTAGTCTTGATATCAAGCAAGCTCATGATCTTTGCAGGAAGAATGTTCATTCCGGACCCATTATCAACCAGGACCCGAGGGAGGCGTCGTTCATCCAGCTGGACTGTGATGAAGAGAGGCTCGTTATGATCAGCCCCAAATTGAGGGAGGTCGAGATCTGTGAAAGTGATTATATTCCCGTAATGGATGTTTCCAATTAGTTGTACCACATCATCGGGAGTAGCATCAATAGGCACGAGAGTGCGAGCCAGGCTTTCTTCCAACTTCAGCTTATGGGGATAGGACGAGGTGAGTAGAGACCAGAGGGAAATGTTGGCCTGTGTTTGCTTCAACTGGGTGAGCACGGGATCCTCTTTTTCAGGGTCTGGAGTTTCAGCTGTCTTAGCATAGGGGCGGCGATCTTCTTTTGGTGTTTGATCTGTGGCCTTCTTATCTGCCTTGGGATTTCCTTGGAAAATTTGCCCGGATCGGGTCAACAGATTAACTTCCTCCTCAGTTGTCTCTTGACTGGATTTCTTGAGTGCTGCTAGGGTCAATGGGGGAGCCTTTTTGGCTATCGGCCACTGGTTCTGACGGAGTCTAGCAACGGTGAGGGGCCGAGCTGTGCTGGCTCCTTCCTGGGCGGCCCTTATGGCTGCTTCCCAGGTCACCGGCTTTTGAGTCTGGGGTTGTGTTGTTGCCCCTTGGATGGCCCACAGAGCTAGGGCGTCCTCCGATTCACTCTCATGGCCGGCCTTGCTCATAGTTATCATGCAACAAGAGTTGCTATTGTCGGGACTCGGCGGATTTTCGATTTCATCCCTTGGATGGCCCACAGAGTTATGGCTATCAGCCTCCATCTCATCGTATATCCTTTTTCTTTCAATCTTGCAAGTAGGGCAGCCACAGGTGAAGGATAGGCAAAGTTCCCTTCGGAGTTTGAGGTAGCGGCTCTATAGATCTCGTGTCCAAATAAGGAGCACCGGGGTCCATTGTCGCACTGGAGCAATTAGAAAGGCGTCATGTGGATTCATAGGTATGAAGGCCACCGGGGAGACGTTCGGATCGATAACCCTTTTCGGTGATTGCAGGCACTCGGCTGCGCTCGAGCGGCCGGCTGTGACCCTTACGGTTGTTATGCCATCCGTTCTTGGGAAAGAAGAAAAGATCCAATAACGTTTACGAATTCTTCATCTTCGGTGGCTGAAACCCTCCATTCTCGACCAGTGCTTCAATAAACCCTTTCCATTCACCAGTCAGGTTCTTATAAGGAACGTTGTGTTCTAGGATTTCAGATATGTACGGATCTGGGCGCGGGCTTTGATGTCCCTCATCCTCTGGAGTATCCGGGCATTGGCCACAAATGCATCTTACAAGTGACACCTCGTCAGGGAGTCTGTCTCCATTGGTATCTGATCCGCATTTCCTGGCGGTCCTTCGTCGTTGCTTGCTGACAACCAACCATTGTGCCTAGCTCCCATGGGCTCATTTCCGGCATGATTGTTCCAGATTGTTTCCGGATCTGGGGCCTCAGTTGACTCTTCGCTCTCGTCATCATCGTCATCATCGCTGTCGTCGGAATCTTCTTCCCATACTACCGGGATTTCGGCTGAGAGGGAACGCCGATCAAACCCGTTGGGGGAATATGGCGCAAGTAGGAGCAGAAATTGTCATATGCTCCCATTCCCGGAAGTGGTAATTGTGACTCAGCTTCTCCTCCCAGAAATTGCGGGGGAAGAGTGAGAGGGGGTGGCACGTATTTGACACCAGGTAGGATATAGAAGGAATCCTCCTCTTCCGATTCTTCGCTGTTCTCGGGATCATATTCGGGCTCTCCCAGAGCCAATTTGCAGAAGTGTACTAGCTCCAGATGCTCTTCGGCCTCTTTGCTGATAAGCCCCAGTACAGGCGCCCGCCGGAAGCTTTCTTGTTCGATTCTTCTTGATTGTTCCAACCATCTTGTGTAAATGGTTCTTTCATGTTCTGAGCGGAACAGCCCCAGTTCTTCGGTATCGGCCTTCCTTTTATCCGAGAAATAGCGGGCCTCGTATTCTTGCAAGGAGTCTCTGACATGAGACCAAGATGGGTTGATTCGTTCGATATCCTCAAGGCTGAGGGGGAATCCGAATTCAGGATCCTCGACGAGGTTGGCCACGGGTATTTGGGGACCTTCATCAGCATCTTCATGGGCGTGTGAAGATTCTCCGCATTCAATCATATTCACCTGATTATGGTTCCTTGGCAGCGGATTTTTGACTGTGTTAGGCCCTTCGGGGCCTTCCAACTTTCCTTGCTCTATTAGCCCCTGAATTGCCTTTTTCAGAGTGAAGCAGTTGTCAGTCAGATGTCCGTGAGCTTGATGAAAAGCACAATACTTTGTAGTATCCACGGGAGCATTCGGATTCCTGGGTTGGAAATTCTCCAAAGGTCGCAGCAAGCCTTCTTTCACCAGTCCCCTAAAGATGTCATTCAGAGGCATTCCAAAGTTTTCGAGATTTATGACCCGTGGTCTGGGCTCGGCTGTTTTTATGGGAGCAAAAGGAGTTGTGTTATTACATTCTGTCCCGCATAGTTAATCGTTTCTTTGCCTTTAGCAGAGCAAGGGCGGTGTTTGCCAGGAGGAGCCCGATGTCCGTAGGCAGTGCAGTGGCCGGTTGCTGATTGTAGGCCTTTTCAAACTTAGCTGCAGAGTTAACCATGGCCCGTAAGTCTGAGTATGGGAAGTGACTGAGGGAGGCTCTCAGATGTGGTTTCAAGCATGACTGGAAGATGTCCAGTTGTTCCTCTTCGGAAGGAGGGATGGCCATTTCACTGAGTTTCAGATTCCATCGCTTGTAGAAGTCCCCAACATTCTCATCAGGGCGCTGCACTGTTGTTTGTAGGTCAACTCTGTTTGTTTCCCATTCCAAGTTGGCCTTATATTTTTCTGTGAAGGCATTGGTAATCTGGTCCCATGTGGCCCTGGCTTCAGGTTTCAAACGGAAGAACCACTTTAAGGCACTGGACTTCAAGGATAGACTGAAATAGTCGGCTAACTGCTGATTGGTGCACCCTTTGGCCTTCATCGCCAAGGTATATGTGTCCAAATGGGTTTTCGGGCATGCAGTCCCATCAAAGAGATCCAGATTAGGCATCACGAATTTGTGAGGCAGAGGAACAATGGAGTTCGGATCTGTAGGCCGGAAGGCGGCTTCTTGCGCGGTCGGTTCGGCGACCGCGCTTTCATTTCCTTGTGTTGTTCCATGAACCAGGCCAGATGAGGGTCTTGTGGCGGAACCATGGCATTCAAGCTAGTGGCTGAGCTAGAGAGAGGAGCTACCACTGGAGGCAGACTGGTGGAGGGAACGGCCGATCCGGGGACGTAGGTGAAAACCTGTCCTGGGGCTGAGTTACCCTGGGGAGCATGAGTAGGAGCTTGGGCGAAGGGATAGAACCTTGCGGCCTGCTGTTGATTTTCAACTGGCAAAGTAGGTGGAGGCAGCCCCGATGTAGCCGGATAACTTGGATTTCCAGAGTGGGGCCCGTAAGTAGGCTTGAGTGCGGGCTGCTGTCCTGGATTGTTGAATTGCAGGGCTGCCTGTGGTAAAGGTGTGTAACAGGGTGCTGCGGTCCTGGTGATTCGGATGACACCGGATGGAGGCTTGGTAACCCATAGAAGTCTGAGTGAGGAATGGATTTGTGTGAGGAGCTTGTGGAACTAGTGCTGTCTGAGGAGGGCTCCTGGCTGTGGCCCAGAACCAAGTTGTGGCGGCATTCCGAGCTGTGGCTGTTCTGTGAAGGTCCTGGATTGATCGGTTCCGACTGAGGCGGGATCCCGATTAGCTGTGGCATTCCGAGATAGCCCCAACCATGAGAAGACATTCCGTACCGATTTTGCCCCCACCGATTTGTCAGGCCGTCTGCCGTACGGATCCGGTGGTCTGTGGTTGGGAGCCGCCGACCCGAAAATCGAGGAGCATGGGTTCGGTAGTGGCACCATAGGAGGTGGGTGGCGGCATCCTGGTGTAGTCAGGGCGACTGAGAGTGGGGTTGGCATCCTCGTCTTCTTCCACGGTGAAGGTGCCATCTGGATTGAGGCTGGCGGCCAAACCGTGACTCTTAATAGCCTCCATAAGGCTGTTTAGCTGTGCTTCCTGTCGTAACCTCATCTGTTCTGCTAACTGATTCCACTGCTGTTCTGTTTGAGGGGTCCCGGGAGGCGGAGTGACGTTATCCCCATCATTACCGGCCGATGCAGACATTCTGAAACCCAGAGTCGAAACAAACGGAGAAGCTGATGACGCGCTTGACTCTTCCCAACTGATCAAACGGTGACCCGGTGCCCGAAACCAAGCTTTGTGCGGAGCTGTGGGGGAAAGGACACGAAGGTTCAGATGTCTGGGAATGGAAGGAGGGTAGGTGTTTGGGCTTTTGGCTCATGCAACATGCGATTATTTGTTCACGTTTACTTAAAACATGCTATATTAACCTAATCGGTTGGAAAAGATTGCTCTTCTTTTTCGCAAACTACTCTGGATCCTGGATCAGTGGGCCCCGTCACTACGTCTATAAGCCCCTCGTATTCCACCTGTATTTCGACCTCCCAGGGTGGACAGCCCCGGGCGAGGGTCCTATAGGGCAAGCGGGTCCCACCGACCGAAAGAAAAACGATCCTAAAAGTCTGGCGGGTAATCGAATCTTAACGAGCATTCGATGTAAATTACGGACAAAGCTGACGTCAAAAGTCAAGATCGTGTACGGGGGCTCGACGAAAAGTCGGCATGATTTGGACTGATAAGCGTCCACAATTGATCTTGACTTGTCGTCAGTTAAGCCGTAATTAGGCATGGAATATTCATTAATCCTTGATGACTCAGTGTCAATGCTGGGGGTCAGTGTATAATTTGTGCGCCGAGCCGAAGTCAAGGCGCCGGTCAATATCTTGGTCAAAGTCTGCGGCGGAAAACCGGCAGAACTTCGACTGATTAGGGACCCCGAAAGATATTGAGTCGGTATGCCGACAAAGGCTTGAAAGGAAAGGTCTATACACAGACAGGGCATGACACAGACCAGACTAAAAACCAATCGGGTCTCGGACAAAGTGTGTCACGGACAAGTGCATGGTCGACACGAGGCTCCATGGGATGTTTGGGTAGTCCTGTGCTCATCCGAGAGGCGTAATAAGACCAAACGGACCGCGACAAGAATTTCCCCGGGTTAAGGACGTAGTGTGCAGTGTACGGTCACGTGCGCGTAGTGTGCAAGCAGTCTATATTCTTTTTCTGAGTAAAATAGAGATTTTTTTTTTATGTGTCTTAAAAATATGATGCATGATTTTTTTTGAAAATTTTCTCTTTTGAAAAATCTTTTTTTTTTGAAAATCTTTTTTTTTGAAAATTTAATGAGCACATAAGCACGTAAGCATGAAAATTCCGACAGTTAGGGACATTATTCCGACAGTCAAAATTTTGACTTTCTCCGAGGCGGCCAAAACAACACGAAAACTGTGTAAAAATCAACACACACACAAAAATGATTTTCAAAGTCGGGACGGAAGCTTGACCCTCAAAAGCTTTTTTTTTGAAAACGGTGATACCGGTACGTGGGATTGTTAGACCACAATTTATCCCCGACTCGTGTTAGGAGGCGATAACGGGAAGTTTAATGGTTTCCACCAATATACCAAATATCATTCATTTTTTTTTTAAAAAAAAACTTAGTCCCCAGCGGAGTCGCCACTGTGATGAATGTGCATCCGAAAATTTTTCCCATTTTTATTTGAAAAAAATCAACGAAACGGAGTCGCCACGCCATTTTAATTTTGAGGGCCAAAACTTTGAAAAAAGCCCGAGATCAGAAATTTAGGTTCGGAGGTCATGTTACACGCCGGGAAGGACGTTAGTGTGCACCCGGAATGCCTCGTAAAACGAGTCTTCCAAGCTGAAAATCATTTGTGTGTGTGTGTGTGTGTGTGTTTTGGCCAAAATAAGTTGAAACTCAGAAAAGTAAAAATTGGGATATCTTTTTAAGACTTTAAACTGATCCCATGAATTTTTGGAAGATTTTTGGATTGAGATTTGGTACTCAAAAGACCTTTTGAAGTTGAGAGCCATTTCTGCCAGAATGAAAAAGGCAGTGGACCTTTGATTTTGAAATGGATTCAAGGGTCTTAAAACTTCATAATCTGGATAAACTCAGAGAATTAAAGTTGTTCTAGACACCTTAAATAAGATTTGTGCGAAGGAATTTTCCATTTTGGAGAAGATTTGAGGGGTCAAAACCTTCTGGAAACCTCAGATATGAGATCTGGATTTCCAGAAGCTGATGAACTAGCCTCTGAAAGAAAATTTGAAAAGAGGAGTTTTAATCACCCAAAAAATAAAGTAAAAATATGTATGGAAAGATCTGGATGTTGGCTACAAAAAGTGTTTTGTAGTCAACACCAAATTCCACATTTATCTGTGTCCAAAAAATTAGACCATGGACTGAGGTCTGGGAAAATTGCTACTGGACAGCAACTTCCCAAGAGAGAAAATATGATTTTAAGGGGGGTTTTGCATCCATGCTTGTCCCCATTTCCCTAGGTTTTGGTTAGTGATCACTAGACATTTTAGTGGTGAATCAACTATACCAAACCATCCTTGGGGTACATTAGGACTAAGCATTTCATTTGCTTGGGAAGGGGATTTTTATCCTTTGAAAATGAGATTTTATGCTTGAAAATGGTTTTTAGGGTTTTGAAAATGAGTTTTCTTTGCAAGAAAGTAAGAGAACTTGAAAATAATTTTGATCTTTGTAGAAGATCATCCATGGAGATGGTCTTCCATGGTGATCTTCTTAGATCTAAAGCAAGAAGATGAAAGAACTACATTTTGTAGTTTGCAAATGCATGCATGGTTGGAGTTTAGGGTAAGGAGAAGGAGGGTTTACCAATCTTCCTTGTGTTCTTGAGTTTTTGGCTTGAGTGTATGAGTGTTTAAGGTTTGAATATGAGAGTGAGTGGATGAGTGTGAGTTGGGAAAGATTGGAGAGAAAAAGGTGACAATTCTTGAAGAATTCTCACTGTTTTCTCTCTATATTTCGCCAGAGGTTCGGTGCAATTGTGTTTTTTTTCCTTATTTTTGTGACTGGAGGGCTCAATTTATAGCCCTCCTGAAATGACAAACTCATCCGCGCGGACAAGACCCTTCAGCGTGCACTGTTCATTAAATGCAGCTCCAGCTTTGGACAAGAGGAATATTTCTTTTTGAAATTTCAAATTAACAGCCAGTTTATTGTTCCCAGCCATTTCTATTTGTGGTTTTATTCCTTTTGTTTTACTTTTTGAGATTCTTTTTGAGGTTTAACCTTAAATAACAATGCCCATTTTACCCTCACTTTGTTAGAAATGTTAGGATAGTTAGGAATTGTTAGAAATGTTATAACTTTCGTTAATTTTCTAACGAAAATTCTAACAAGCTCAAATTGGAGCACTTACAATACCTCCTCTCCCTTACTCTCATATCATATGGCTTCTTCCTGTTCTCCTCAGTAAATACAACTGTCAGCTGCCGACCAAGAAGTATCTGTCCATCCATCTCATATCTCGCTTCTGCAGCGTCATTAGGGTAAGCAAATTGGAAAAAACCAAAACCCCGAGGTTCCCTGCAATAGAAAGCAATAAAGTTACAGGAAAACTAAACGATTAGAGTTCGGTAGCACAAAAAGATTAGGCCTGCTAGAACCTGCTCTCTTATGAACCTTTGGGGATGTTTGAAAATTCGAAAAACCAAATTTGTGATTGTGAGGTTCCCTGCAATAGAAAGCAATAAAGTTACAGGAAAAATAAAGGATTAGAGGTCAGTAGCACAAAAAGATTAGGCCTGCTAGAACCTGCTCTCTTATGAACCTTTGGGGATGTTGAAAATTCGAAAAACCAAATTTGTGATTGTGAGGTTCCCTGCAATAGAAAGCAATAAAGTTACAGGAAAAATAAAGGATTAGAGGTCAGTAGCACAAAAAGATTAGGCCTGCTAGAACCTGCTCTCTTATGAACCTTTGGGGATGTTTGAAAATTTGAAAAACCAAAATTGTGATTGTGATACGTATATATTAGTTCTAAATTCAGTAGTTCAAGAAACTCAAGACCAAAAATTTAGTCAGTCTCCAGACATGAATAGGTGCAGTGCGTGCAAGATCCTTTGTTATTAATGATCCTGAACAAATAAGTAAAATATCTTTATTGGTTAGAAAGGAGTTATAATTTGATTAAAAACATGTTTGAAAACAAAAGAAAAAAGATGCAGATTTCTCATTGATAACTGAAGATTAAAACACTCTACAATACCAGTTATATTTATGGAAAAGGTATCAATTATCGTGGTATGTGTCAAAGAAATTACGGCTTACGCGAGTTTCTTTCAAATTAACGCTAACTCACAGATTATACATGCATTATATAAAGTAACTATGAAAATAACATCTTATATAAACTAACTGACGTATTTTACAATTTATCAAAAAAATAAGGCACTATGGCAAAACGTGGGCAAGAGATAGCTATTCGCGATATTGAGGGAGCTACTAAACAACGTAGCATTGTTGTACGGATCTTGAGATTAGTAAAGCACACTGATAAAGAAGGAATGACTTCTTTTGATATGATATGCCTCGACTCTCAGGTTAGTTATCAACTACGCTTTAAATTACAATATTTGTTATCATTCTTTTAATTTGTTGGAATAATAGATTTATAATGAGATTTATTTTATTACTAATACATTTTTTAAATCTATGATCCAAAAAATAGGGATCTAAGATTCAAGTGTTTGTCCACAAAAAATTTGCTGAAAACTTCAAGGATATGCTCATCGAATGTGGAATTGTTAAGATTACCAATTTTGTTGTAATAAAGAATGAAATACAACAATGGCAGAAGACCAGAATTAACCATCAATCAAAGTTGGTATTTTCCTTTGCGACCAAAGTATCCACTGTCGATACTCCCGTCTCTATTTCTGATCATGGTCTTCAGTTATCTTCTTTTGAGGATATTGTAAAAGGTGGAATTCCTATCCCAACTGAGGATTGGATGTTGGGTAAGTATTAGTATTTATTAGTATTGTTAGTTGTAATTGATGTTGAATGCGTTGGTATCCATCATTTGTCTCAAATGTAGTGAAATAATGTATTTTCCTATGGTTATTTAGATGTCATTGGTGAAGTGACTTTGCCCCTGGGCGAAGCTCAGTTCATCCAATCGCGTAATGCTAAGTTGCTCGACGTCGAACTGATTGATACAAAGTAGGTATAAATTGAATTTAATATGATTATTTTACAATACATTTTTAATCTTATTAATTAACAAAATTCATATCAAATTGCAGGGGAAATGCATTAACTGCAGTTTTATGGGACAATCATGCTGAAGATATGAAAAAATTCATCAATGGTAGAGATGATATTGTTGACGAACCGGTAATTTTGATACTACAAATGGTTCAAGTGTCTATGTTTAAAGGTTAGTATTTTCTAAATTTTAGTATCAAAATTATATGATATTATCTTTACCTTAGTATCATTTAATAATATAAATTTTATTTTGTTAGATCAACTACGTGTTGGTACAATGAAGAATTGGACTAAGATGTTCATTAATCCACCATTTCCTGCAGTAAAAGATTTCCTCCAAAGGTTAGTGAAATATTCATTAAGCAAATTATATGATTTTGAATACAGAAAATAGTAGATACATAATTACTATAATTAATCATATTACCTAAATATTATTAGGCGTGGCCCTGAGCGTCCGACAATTAGTCGCAGCAGCAGAAGTCTTATAACAAATTTTAGTCAGAATAGCAGTGGTGATGATTGGTTAAAAGCAACCGATATCATGGTTGTTAGCGACTTACTCGGAAGTAATGAGGTATACCATACAATTCATTATACACTTCATTCACTAAGCCGCATTATTATATAAACAAATTTAAAAATTTTAAAGTCCATTCTAAACAATTTGTTAATATTTTTGTGACCAGTTTGGGGTAAAAAATGTCTTGGCTACAATAACTGATATTGACCTTGACAATGGATGGTACTACGATGGTTGTGACAAATATAACTGTACAAAGGGGCTAAATAAGGGTTCTAAGTTTTGTGAAAAGTGCCAAAAGGATGCTGAAAGTGTAATTCAAAGGTATGAATTATTATTTTCATTCATCTTTTTATAGCGCAACAAGTTAAAAATTGTATGATCAATTGATATTTAATATTTTTTTGATTAGGTTCAAAATCAGGATTGAGGTGATGGATGATGATAATGCCTCAGCTCATTTCATGTTATTTGATAGTGCAGCCACTTACCTGCTTAATGAGTCAGCTAAAAATATTTTATCAAATGTGAAAGAGGTATTCACTTTTATTTTTTCAAATACATAAAAATTTGTTCACAATTGGTAGTAAATATTATCTAACATTTTTACGTAAACAGGGTAGTTTGCCCAAAGGTTTAAGCCCTTTGTTGGATATGGAATGCATATTCAAAGTTGATTTTAACAAAACAACACAGGAGAAGCCCGATAACAATCGCAGCTTCACAGTTAAAAAGATAACAAACGATGCATCGATAATCTCTCAGTATCGTGCCTTGATAAATAAAGATGTCAGCAAAAACACCGTTTAATTCTTTAATTTACCGTCATTTTGGAAAACGTATTTACTATTATATTATAATTTAAAGGAGACTATATAACTATTTGTATTTTATTTTTTTCTTATGCAGGAGGTTGTTTCCAAGCTTAAAGTAATAGACGCGAACCAAACTGATTTAATTGAAGTTGTTGGTGATAGTGCCGAAGACAATACTCCAAAGAAGCGTAAGCTTGATGAAGCAACTGATATTCAGGAGGATGCCCAGTTGTCAATTACAAAAGTTAAAATGAATACAAAGCAAGAGAAGTAGCATCTTTCGTACAACATATAGTTTTTTTCGAATTTTGAATTACGATTTTTTAGATTATTTCAATTGGTTTAACAATATGGTTGGATTTTTGGTTCTTATTTTGTTAGACATGGATTTGGGTAAACAATGTTTAATTATCTATTTGGTTAAATTTGATATTTAGTTTTTTTCATCTCATATTATGTGTTGTCTTTTTATCTCATTATCGTTTCACATTTGGTTAAATTTAACATTTGAAATATAAATATATTCTATAATTTTATTTCATTAATATAAAATTTATAAAGTCACCTATTTGTAAAGCCATACATATCATAACATGTTCAAGATTAATTTATTTATACTTATTTTAATTAAAATTTAGAGAAATATATGTTTTATCATAAAATTATTTTGAACTTGAATTGATTAAATTAAATTTCAATTTATTACCTTTTAAGGAACTATATTGATTTGATGTAATTCGTAAATCATATCATGATTTAAAATTTTCAAAACTTCATCTAATCTACAACCTACTTCAAAATCAGATTTAATTACTCCCTCCGTCCCACACCAAGGTTTCTTTGTGTGAATTTCACGCTTTTTAAGATTTTTTTTTTAAATTGGGTAGAAAATTAGAGGAGAGAGGATGTAAAAGTTAATGTGGAGTAGGGAATAGTAGTTAATGATTGATTTTTTTGAAAGTAGGTAGAAAATTAGAGGATAGAGAATGTAAAAGTTAAAAACTTTGGAGAGATAATGAGTGGGAGGAATAGTAAGTTAATGATTGATTTTTTTGTAAATATGTTAACTTTATAATGGTACAATGAATGATTTTTTTGCAAATATATTAAATCATAGGGGTATAAATATATTCAAAACTTGTCATTAATGGAAGGGAACCTTGAAGTGGGATGGATAAAAAAAGAAATTAGGAACCTTAAAGTGGGATGAAGGGAGTATTAATTAAATATTAATTTAATTTCATATGTAATTGAATTCAATTCATTTAGTAACTTTTTTAAAATGTATAGGCGTTAGATTCTTAAAATTATAGGTCCAGGTTTACTCATTCGACGGAATTATAACCCATCCACAAATCCTTTTCTCCGGCGAGTTCCTCTGTACGATTTCGATTTTTTTCATCTCTCATTCGGATTCGACCCTCGGACAGGCGTTCAATTTTGCGTTCTTCCCGTTTATCCTCGGATGATTTGGAAGTAATTCTCCCATAAATACTACTCCGTACCAGATGACCCTAGAAAAAGCTTGGTGATTGATCATTCCATAATGAAGCTTCTTGAAGAAGACGAGGTTCTCTTTCAATCTAAACATATATACACACACAGAGAGTGAAATATGGTTTCTCTTTTGATTTTTGATTACGTTATTGGATTTGGGGCATTACGTTTGCAGAATGAAACAATGCATTCAGCGGCAGACGTGGAAGCGTTTACAGCAGCCCTAAATAGGGATATTGAAGGGGATAATTTTACTTCTCTACTTTCTGATTCTCCTATCGGTAATTTTCTCTTCATCACATGTTTCTAATCCGTTGTTAATTGTTTTTGTTTATAATTCGAATTTGGTTTTGTTAAGTGGTTTGATGTTTTTGTAGAACATTGCTTATTTGTTTAAATCCTTATTATTTAAATCCCCCAGGTAGAGTGAGAGAATTTTGTTTAAATCCTTATTATTTAAGCTACCTTTTTGTTGAACCTAGAAAAATGATGGACATATGGATACAAAGGAATGTGGGTTGTGGCTAAAATGTTGAATGGTTAAAAAAAATCAGGAGCAAACTCCATATAATTACATAGGTTGGGTAGATATGAGCTGATTATGGGAAATCAGTAAAATTAATTTGCCAAAACTTAGTTACTGCACTTCTTCAATATTTCACTTTCTTATTTAGGTTTTATCCCTTAAGGATTCTCTTACACTTTCTTATATCTAAACGGATTGACATTTATAGATAGGGTATACCGGGATAGTGCCATTATCGCTGATCCTACAGTTCACTAAGTATTTCTATTTTAATAATGATAGGGTTTGTATATAGAAGCTCCTTTACTTGGTGGACCAAAAACCTTACTCCTTTGTCTCTAAATGAATGTCAATTTTTTTTTTCAAATTTGCTCTTGATAAAGAGCAAATTTGAAACTTTTTTCAACATTCATTTAGGGACTTAGGGAGTAAATAGTATATCGTAATATAAGATTGCCCCCTTTCTATGATTAAGTAGAGAAATAGGAAGAGATAATGTGGGTAGAGCAAAGCAACCCGTGGCATAGATAGTGTACAGACAGGCTTGTGAAGTATAAACAGAATGTCTACTGAAACGTTATTAACATATTAAACAGGATGTAAAGTTCACAGGTAAGAAACCCGTACCACGCCCAATGATTATTTAACAGATAAGGATGTGCTTAAGATTCAGTCATAAGAATTTGTAGAAATCATGCAAGTAGATTATGTGCGGTGGACACAGTGGATTATAAGTCTAGGAGCAAGCAGTCTGATCTTGTGAAAGTTCACATGACCTTATTTAATTGGCTCACTTAAAAAGTGCACAAAAGTAATTTTAAAATACAAATAGAAACCTTATGCCTATAAAATTCTCAAGAACTCATACCATGTCACATTTGGCTTACACATAGTTTTCCATGGAACAAGCTGACCCCCCCCCTCGGCCCTTTCCTTTTGTTGAGGAAATCCTAGAAACATGCTCTATATTATTAGTCAAACTTATGGGATCCTATAAGTAAAAAGGAGGTACTCTTAGTCCATAGGAGAAGAAGACCCTCCCAATTGTCAAGCCCATGTTCCTAAAATGCAACCTTCTTGACTTGAGTTTCTCACAACTCCCAATGATGAGACCCTACTTGATAATTTTTAAACTTTAAAGCGTAGCTCACCAACTCACCCAATTAAGCCTATTTTCAGTTAGATTTGTGAATAAGAAAACTATAATTTTTTTATAATTATAAGAAGCAATGTTATGATTTTGTTATCGTTATTATTTCGTTAGTATTCTGATCAATGGTTTAAGTTAGTAATTTTCTGTATTCCTGAGTTTATCTTATATAAAATATTTGTTTGTCTTTTTTTTATCCGCTATAGTAGAAATGGAGAAAGTTGGAAAAAAACAAAAACGTGATATAGAAAAAAACACAAATCGTGATACGTTGACGAGACCGTCTACTCAAAGATCCCCGCTCACTGACATTTCAAACGGTAATTTTTTTAACATTTTGTTATTGTGAAGAACGTATTTACATTTAGAAGAGTCTTTCAATAGATGATTAATATCAACTTATTGTTCTTATTCATTATATTCAATACTTTATACAATATTTTTGTGAGATATATTTTTTTGCAGTAACAAATATATCAGGAAATCCGAAAATTCGTCCACTGCTTCCCAAGAATTGCATTACGACTCCTGGTATAAACATATTCTATAATTTTATTTCATTAATATAAAAGTTATAAATTCACCTATTTGGAAAGCTAAACATGTCATAACAGGTTCAAGATTATTTTCAACTCCATTCACTCTGATTACACCTTTATCTAACAGTAGCAATGGTATGCTTTTTTTTATCGTTACTGTTTCGTTTGTATTCTAATCAATGGTATATACAATTCATTTTTTTAAAAATTGTAATATTTGTTTGATTATATTTCAGCTAGCAATATATCTGGAGATCCCCTTAATCGTCCGCTTCTTCCTAAAAGTTACATTACTCCTCCTGGTAAAGAAAATGTTAACCTAATTTCACTTACATTAATATATCATTTTTTTTATTTAAACTAACGTAAAAATTATCACGTCTTTTCAGGATCAAGAATATTTGGAAGTCAATCAATTACGGCGGTTCCACTACTATCTAACGACAGTAATGGTATTCTATTTGTGCATGTTACTACTTTGTGTTTTTTTTTTAATTTAAATATTATATTTACAATTTAATGTTTATATGCAACAGTTACAAATGAAAATTTGGTAAATGAAGATAATACGAGATTGTCATTAAGAAAAGTTGGTAGACCTCTCGGTTCTAAGAACGTAGATTGTCATATAAGAAAACCGTCTGGACCGAGTAGGAGAAATTCTTCTGTGATACAGTCTCTTAAAACCAATTTGGATGTCGAACTCTTAAATTCTGCAATCGACACAAATTATAGTCAGTCTGCAATTAATAAGCGGAAGCAACAGAAACAGCCATTAGTCTCAAATTCAGGTACGTGATCTGTTTAATTTGCTTTTTTACACAAGTTAAATTTTATCAACGTTTGTTAATGTTTGTTTAGTAGATAAAAGTCAAAATTTATCAATATTTGCTAAGATTCGTCTTAATTTTGATTTGTTTGTAGGTTGTGTTGAAATAAATGTGACGTCTAAATCTGAGGTTGCACGATTTAATCGAAGACAAAAAAAATTGAAGAAAGCCGAAGTTTGTAAGTACTACATCTGTTACGAAATAATTACATATGTTGAGTAAATGTTAAAAATGTCTCAATGTATGACTTTCAATATTGTTTGATAAGTTCAGATATTAGTTCAAATTATGTTTATTTGAGACGCTCATTATACATTGCAGCTTATGATGATATGGGGAACCCGAAAAATGAATGTGAACATTGTGGTGCTATCTTTTGGTTCAATGAGAGGGTGAAGAGCTCTCCTCTATATAGAAGATCGAAATTTTCGTTATGCTGTAAAAATGGTCAAGTAAAAATTCCAATATTAAAAGAACCGCCTGCACTTTTGCGAGATCTTATAGAGGGAAGACACGAAAAGAGCAGAAATTTTAAAGATAATATTCGGGGATACAACACTATGTTCTCATTTAGTTCAATGAGCGGTAAGACGGATAAAAGTGTAAATAAAGGACAAGGACCTTATTCATATACAATGAGTGGTAAGAATGATCATATGATAGGGCCTATGCAACCCAAAGAAGGTCAACCTCCACAATTTTCACAGCTTTATATCTATGACACCAGGGGCGGAGCCAGGAATTGGCCGAGGGGGGGGGCAAGATTACACGGGGGTTCGGGGGCAGCGTCCCCGAAAAAAAAATTTCGGGTCGGACAAGTAAAAAATGGGTCGGATTCATGAAATACAATGTATTTTAGTTAACAAAAATGATAAAAGTAAATAATTCAAAGAACGATTGAAATAATGTTGAAGTATTTAATGCAAACAATTTATTAAAATATATTACTCGTACATAAAAGAAATTCAAATTTGCTAATTAAACTTGGGATAATAGGAAGAAAGACCAAAAACAAAAAAAATGGAAAAAGCCTAACGAATTAATTAAGATTGAAAAAATGTGAGGAAATTAGGAGAAAGAGAAAAACAAAACTGTTAAGAAAAAGAATAGCAAAGATGGAAGACAAAATTAATTAAAAATGTAGGTAGCAGGGTTCGAACATGGATTTGAAAGGAAACACCAAAGACTTTAACTTCACCCCTTCTACCGCTGAACCAAACCACTCACTGGTGTTAATCTTGAAGTTAATTATATATATACATATATAACAAAAATATGGTGGGGGCAAAAAAAAAAAATTCCACTGCATTTCCGCCGCTGGGGGGCGAGTGCCCCCACCTGCCCCCCTGGATCCGCCCCTGTATGACACGGGGAATGAAGTTGAGAACAGAATCAACGCCCTTAGGTATGCGTCTATATATTATATCAATATATTAATAGTTAGATATTCTTTACAAAAAAATTATTCTGTCCATAACGCAGTAATTCATTTTTTATTTCATGTATGCAGCAATGATCCAACCAAGCCTTCAAAATTGGATAAAACAATTGTGTCTGATTTGAAGGAGATGATTGATGACAATAACCCATATGCACAGATGTACAGGATGGCTGCAGCGAGAATTTCAATGAAGAAATTTACCAACTTGAAGCTCCAATTAATTGGAAAGAGGAATAGGGATGGAAGGACATATAATTTGCCAACATCAAATGAGGTAGCAGCTTTAATTGAGAATGACATTGGTCTTACACATGATGTTAGAGATATAGTTGTTGAACAAAAGAATGGTAGTCTCCAGCACATTCATGAGTTTAACCCATGTTACCTTCCCCTACAATACCCTTTATTGTTTCCATATGGTGAGGATGGATTTTATACGGAGATTCCAAGGGATCATCCAACCAAGTTTCGGCCAACACTATCACTGAAAGAATTCCTATCATTCCGTCTTCAGGAAAGGATCAAAGAAGGATCCCAGCTTATGAGGAGTGGGCGTTTGCTCCAGCAGTTTATGGTTGATTCTTATGTTATGATGGATACACAGGCTTCATTGGGTTCGTCACCACCAGCCTAAACTACGAGTTGAATCATACACGAGACTAAAAGCGGCAGCCAACAGCGGAGTTAGCGGTTCAGATGCGGGGAGAAGAATCATACTGCCTTCATCGTACACTGAGGGGAAAAGGTGGACCATCCAAAATTATCAGGACTCCCTTGCAATATATAAATGGATAGGTTATTCATCACTGTTTATTACTTTTACATGTAACCCTAAGTGGCCAGAAATAAAAAGATATGTTGAAGAAAAGGGATGTAGACCAGAGGACAGACCCGACATAATATCGAGGGTTTTCAAAATGAAACTTGATGAAATGATCAGCGATTTTAAGGACGGGAAAGTGTTCGGTAGCCCTGCTGCAAGTAAGTGTCAAATATTTCAAATTTATTTCTGAAAGTTTTTAACAAAATATATTTGATATTTAAAGTTTTTATAATAATGTACTCCATTCTTCCCGCACTAATTTTTTTTTACTGATATATTATTAGCATTTTGTATTTAGGACCATCCAAACGATATAATCTTCAAGTCAATTTTTTTTTTGATATTAACTTTTTCATAGTAATATACTCCCAATGTCTAGCACTAATAGCAATATTCATTCCCTCCGTAATAATATTATATTCCATCCATCCCGCAGTAATAGTATATTTCCTCCGTCCCGCATTAATAGTTTATTCCATCGTCTCAAATTTTTTTTAAACTTCTATATAAACTTCAACTCAGATTGTTTTTTATATTAATTTTTTCATAAGAATATACTTTCACTGTTGTATACTAATAGCAATATTAGTGCCAGACGGTGATGATAGTATATTCCCTCCGTCCCGTAGGATTAGTATATTCCCGCCGTCCCAAAGTTATATTATATTTCATATGTCATTCATTAGTAGTTTATTCCATCTCGCATATTTTTAAAACTTTTATATAATCTTCAAGTAGTATTTTTTTATTGATATTAACTTTTTTATATTTATGTACTCAAAATGTCTGGCACTAATAGCAATATTTTTCCATCCGTGATAATAGTATATTTCCTTTAACCTGCAGTAATAGTATATTTCTTCCGTCCCTCAGTGATAATATATTCCCTTTGTCCCACATTAATAGTT
Source organism: Adenophora triphylla var. japonica (assembly GCA_022495995.1). Classification (NCBI taxonomy): domain Eukaryota; kingdom Viridiplantae; phylum Streptophyta; class Magnoliopsida; order Asterales; family Campanulaceae; genus Adenophora; species Adenophora triphylla. The sequence goes on along the minus strand of JAFEMH010001400.1, from coordinate 346,754 downwards.
TATTCCATCTTTCCTCATATTTTTTTAAACTTCTATATTATTAGTTTTTTGTGTTTAGATAAATTCTAAGTATATTTGGATATAAATATTTTATTATTGTTTCTACGCAGTTGTGTACACGGTTGAGTGGCAGAAGAGAGGTCTTCCTCATGCACATATTCTTCTTTTTCTCAATCCACAGGATCAAGCTAAGATTGCTGAAGATGTAGACAAATTTATTTCAGCTGAGATACCTGACAAGGAAGTTGAACCGGAATTGTACGAAGCAGTAAGAGATTTTATGCTTCATGGTCCATGTGGTCCTTCAAATCCGAAATCTCCGTGTATGCAAAATAATAGGTGTTCAAAGCAATTTCCCAAGCCTTTTAATGAGTGAACTATTGTAGATGAAAATGGTTACCATGTGTATAGGCGGAGAGATACCGGGGCAACTATTGAGAAGGGTGAATGTAATCTCCACAATGGGTATGTTGTTCCGTTTAATGCCTATCTGCTTTTGAAGTACAGAGCACATATCAATGTCGAGTATTGTAATCAGAGCATGGCTATCAAATATTTGTTCAAGTACATTAACAAGGGTAGCGATAGGATAACTCTTGGATTACAAGAAGAGGATGAGGTTGAAAGGTTCATTGATTGTAGATATGTCTCTGCATGTGAGGCGATTTGGAGGATATATGGGTTTGATTTGCATTATAGAACTCCACCAGTTGAGCGGTTAGCTTTTCACATGAAGGGTGACCAGACTATACCTTTTCACGAAGGGGATTACATTGAAGATGTTATTGAAAAGCAGAGACTGTTAAACAATCCCAGTTTGTTAAGTGGATGGAGTATAACCGTGATAATGAAGACGGTCGACATTTGAAATATTGTGAATTCCCGAGGTATTTTGTGTGGGTGAAAAATAAACGTGAATGGCGCCGCAGGAAAGATAGTCGATTTGCAATTGGAAGGATATATCATGTGCCGGTCGGCTGTGGGGAATTGTACTACTTGAGGATTATGTTGAATCATAAAGCCGGTTGCAAAAATTTTGAAGATTTGAGAACCGTTGATCATGTTGTCTATAAGGACTTTAAATCAGCTTGCTATGCCTTGGGTTTGTTAGATGACGACAAGGAATATGTCGATGCAATAAAAGAAGCAGCTGGTTGGAAAATGCCTGTAGCCTTAAGAAGACTATTTGCTGTCCTATTACTGTCTAATTCCATGACTATGCCGCACGACGTATGGGATAAGACTTGGGAGGAACTTTCCGATGACATGGAATACAACTATAGGAAACTGCACAATAATCCGGGTAAGTTTATCATCTTTAAATCTAATATAGGTTTTCATTTAATATTATATATATTTTCACTAATATATAATGTAATTACAAATGCTTATAAAACACAATTCTATTTTTCTTCTAACCGTAATTAAAGTAAAATATACTAGATATTTGTTCTACTTTCAATAGTGTACTCCGACCGTATGGCGAAAATATTCACCACTCCATCCGTCCCGCATTAGTTATCTAATATGGATATTACATACATGTTTATTCTTTGATCGAATATTTGAGATATAAATTTGATTGTAGTACATTTTTTAAATGTGTACTTCATTCGTGTCTTACTAATTTGTTATCAATTTTATTTACAAAATATAGTTTTGTTATTGGTTGAAGAACAAATTTATTGGTTATTTAATATTTACAAATGAACGTACTCCCACCGTCTCATAGTAATAGTATCATCCTTCCCTCCCACACTAATTTTCATGTAGAGATATTATATAATCATAATGCATTTTGTCAAATATATTGAGTTTCAAGTTTTAACGTTTAATTTAAAGACATATATTATTTCGTACTCCCTATATGTTTTATCTTATATATGTAGTATACGTATATATATAATTTGTATTCCTTTAATTATTATTATATTAACTCTTGGATATATATTTAATTGCATTTTTTCATAATTGTGCCAGGATTGAAACTAAACGAAGAACAGAAGAAGAATCTTACTTTAGCAGAAATTGAAAAGATATTGGTTCAAAATGGAAGTAGCCTACATAAGTTTACAAATATGCCTAAGCCGATCGATTCTGCTATTGAGGATGCACAGAACAGGCTTATTTTAGATGAAACATCATATGATATAGAAGAGATGAAGGCTGAGCATGCCAGGTTGTATAAACAACTCACGACTGAGCAGAAGGGAGTATATGAAGAAATCATGTCAGCTGTCGATAGTGGAAATGGTGGAGTATTCTTCCTGTATGGTTATGGAGGGACGGGAAAGACGTTTATGTGGAAGACATTATGTGCTGCATTACGGATGCAGAGGAAGATTGTAGTTACAGTTGCATCCAGTGGTATATCTTCATTATTACTTCCCGGAGGTAGGACTGCCCATTCTAAATTTGGTATACCTTTACAGCTTGATGAGACTTCCATGTGTAGCAAACTTAAGCCAGGTTCTGATGAGGCAGAGTTACTTCAAAAAATATCGCTTATTATTTGGGACGAATCTCCAATGGCACATAAATACTGCTTTGAGGCACTTGATCGTAGCTTGAGAGATATTATCCGTGGCCCTGATGGACGGTTATGTGATAAGCCGTTTGGTGGTAAGGTTGTGGTATTTGGAGGAGATTTCAGACAAATTCTTCCGGTCGTACCTATGGGTAGCAGAAATGATATTGTGCATGCTTCACTATGTTCATCGACACTATGGAATGAATGCAAAGTACTAAGGTTAACTCAAAATATGAGATTACAGGTGATTTTCAAATACATTTTGTTTAACATTAGGTATACGTATCTATATTTTAAAAGTTATAATAAGACTAAAATATAATATTTTATGTAGGGTGGTTCGTCTTCTTCGGATGTTGAGGATATCAGGTCGTTTGCCAATTGGTTATTATCCGTTGGTGATGGAACTGCAGGTGATAAGTAACAACTGCTTTTAAAATATAGATACGTATTTTATCTGTTGGTTATTACTACCTCTGTCTCAAAAGCCTTATTACCTTTGGTGCAATTTATGTACTATATCCGTCTTAATATTAGTAAAAACTGCTTCATAAATTTCTGATCTTTACTCAATTTTAATATTGGTTTTTACTTTTTTTTAAGTTCATATTTTTACTAATATTTATTTATTATATGTTGGTTATTACTGCAGGTGATAAGAACCATGGTGAAGTTGAAATCAAAATACCAGATGACATACTGATAAGAGATTCTGTCAATACCATCTCAGCTATCGTGGATTGCATATACCCGAACTTAATGCAGAATAAAGATGTTGATGGATTTTTCCAGAATCGGGCTATACTTGCACCAACAAATGAGATTGTTGACAGTATTAATGAGTATGTTATGTCGCTCTTTCCTGGAAAAGAAGTGGAATACATGAGTTCTGACGCCATATGTAAAGACGAGGAATTTAACCAATCAGCCGAAGATATATTTTCAACTGAATTCCTAAACACCGTCAAGTGCTCTGGAATACCTAATCACATACTGAAGCTAAAGATTGGATGTATCGTCATGTTGTTACGAAATATAGATCAAGCTTCAGAATTGTGTAACGGTACAAGATTGATCGTTACAAATCTAGGTACGCAAATCAATTTTGTTAGTATATAATTATACATTTATACAATTAATTATTTGATTATTTGACATAAAATGTACTGTTATTTTAATATATATATATAGGTAAGCACGTTGTCGAGGCGGTAATGTTGTCCGGAAAAAATGTTGGAAAGACTGTGTTGATACCGAGGATGATTATGTCACCTTCTGATACAACAAAATTCCCGGTTAGGTTTCAACGGAGACAATTCCCACTGACCGTTTCTTTTGCAATGACGATAAATAAAAGTCAGGGTCAGTCGCTCGCTCATGTTGGCCTTTTTCTTCCAAGACCAGTATTTAGTCATGGACAATTATATGTTGCTTTTTCTAGAGTAACTACAAGGAAAGGACTTAAAGTACTTATATGTAATAGTCCTGAACAGTCTGATGACACGACTACAAATGTTGTGTACAAAGAAATTTTTGACAAGTTGTAATATATTACATAAAATTATCTCATTCATTTTTGAATTGTATTTACAAGTCGAGGTAAATGGATTCCTTCTCTTCACTGTCGTCCGGTTCGTCGCCGCAGCTATCTGCCGATGATTTCATGAACCAGCTACAAAATCAGCTCGCTCAAGCCTACGCTGAGGAATTCTTAGAGGTATATTACCAATCTTTAAGTTCATATGTACCTGTTGTACTTATGGTTAATCGAATGTGTGGGATCCTGATATTGGCTATTCGTTCAAATTGATTCAAGTATTACTGCAATTTTATCATGTATGTGTAAGTGGAAAAATATTAGCCCATCTGTTGGAACTTGGAAATTAGGTGTCCCCATCAAAAATAAAAGTTCAATTCAAACATCAGTTTAAATCTTTAATGGATTTACTAATACCCATTTGCTAACTATTCTATTTAGTTGTGCACTTACAATGTTATAGAGTGAAAACACATTCATGTATATTTGCTACTAAAATTGCTTAATCAACTTCGTACTTGAAAGGAACACTCAGTTTGGACAGAGGGCGTAAAAGAGATCTACTACCTCGGTCCCAAAATGAATGTCCAAAAAATTTCAAATTTATCTTGATCAAGTGTAAATTTGAAAAAATTTAGAAATTCATTTTGGGACGGAGGTAGTAGATTCTTACAGTCCGAGTATTTGTTCAGGATTGCTGAAATATAATGTTGAGTCCTGGACTTTGTAGTGTGCATTATTTTGTTTATTCAGCACTTGGCCTTTCTTTAGCTTGTAAGGCCTTTAGCTTCTTTTGAAACCGTTTGTGCCCTTGGCGAATATTCATTGCAAATATTTACTTATAAAAAAAATGTTGAGTCCTGTTAATATGTATAGTTGTGCCATTTTATTTTTCCTTCCTCATCAACATCTTCTAGATGAAATAAGTGGTCATATTCATACGCATATGGAAGTGTTTCAATTTGGCCTACACTAATAGATTACTGTGTATATTTATAGCCTTTGCATCATACAAAGATGTCCCAATTCCTTCATCATAGCCCTGATTATTATGTTTTGGCTGGAGTAGTGAATGCTCATATTGACAAAATTGTCTTTGTTTATAGCTTAGTTGCTCATATGAAACACAATTTCTGGCACATTGCTATTGATATCATGATTAGGCACAAAAGAATGTTTAGGAGAGTTTGCTATAATGAAGACAGTGTAAAGCAAAGAATGTTTAGGATTGTGAGTAAGTAGCTGAAAAGCAAATAGAATATTGTTTCTTTTATTCCTATGTTTATTTTAAATGTATTTTGAAGTAGGGGGGGTGATGTATTGGGCTGGCAATAACAGGCAGGCAGGCAGCATGTAATGTATCCTTGGGTTGTTTTGTATACTAATTTGTTAAGAGATTGAATATGAGACAACATACATAGGATCTTAATTTGTACTATTTTAATTGTGTTTGAATTGTTTTGGGAAAGCTGAGAGAGGAATTTGGTGTACCAAATCAAATGTTAGGAGGAGGTGGCTAAACCTGAAACATCAAGCAGCACTATTCAACATGAAGGAGGGCAATTTTAGTCATTTAATTGTAAAGTGAAGGGCATGAACGTCTGTCAATTTACAGTTTGGTCCCAAAGAAATCTGGAAAAAAAAGATTCAAATAGTTCGTTCCCGAATCACCAACAAATCACAGATCAAAATCGTTTCTCCCCAAAATCACAGGATAAAACCCGAATTCAAACGATGATGTTTAGATAGTGACAATGTTCACTGATAATTTATCTTTCAGGAAGCATTGTCTTTCAAAAATATGTTATTATTCTTTTGAGACTGGCTAAGCTTTTACACGTTTCTACATATTACACAATTATTCATTCAAGAAAATTGGTTTTGTAATGATAAAATATAAGCTTCATCTGTCAAGGTTACATACCTCCTCTCCCTTACTCTCATATCATATGGCTTCTTCCTGTTCTCCTCAGTAAATAAATGCAGATACTAAAGATGTTTTAGACTATATCATTATCTGTTTATTGCTTGACCTTTCTATATTGGAGAAGGATCAGAATTAATTATGCAATTTTTGGGGAACTATTAATTGTCAAGCTTAAGTTGTGCCATAGAATGCATGTTCATCTTAATTTTCACTTCTGCATTTGTTATTGTTGGCTTACTATTAAGTTGTGCCATAAAATGCTTACAATAGTAGTTTGACTAACAGTATTGCATATTCATACGTTGAAGATAGAAGCATCAATTGTGCAGACATATTGCTTTTTCGAGTTTAATGTACCTTTAGTTATCCAAGATCCCAATGCTCGCAATTGTAGCTATGAAATGTCCGAGTGCCCACTTCAGGGAACAAATGCAACATTGAGAGAAGTAGTTTGGATAGTTTTAGGTTATGCCGCTTTAGTTTGTGAAATACAACCTCATGAAAGATATGTTAAAAAGAAAACGGTCTCGCTACAAAATGAGCGAACTCACCTTACACCCTCAAAATTTGGACGAGCTAAGAAACATTACAAAGAAAGAGGAAGGCTTGATCAATGGTATACATTACTAATTTTCTGTATTTCTGGGTTTATCTTATAAAAAATATTTGTTTGTTTTTAATATATATATAGGTAAGCAAATCAATTTTGTTAGTATATAATTATACATTTATACAATTAATTATTTGATTATTTGACATAAAACATACTGTTATTTTAATATATATATATATATATATGTATAGGTAATCACGTTGTCGAGGCGGTAATATTGTTCGGAAAGAATGTTGGTAAGAAGGTGTTGATACCGAGGATGATTATGTCACCTTCTGATACAACAAAATTCCCGGTTAGGTTTCAACGGATACAATTCCCACTGACCGTTTCTTTTGCAATGACGATAAATAAAAGTCAGGGTCAGTCGCTCGCTCATGTTGGCCTTTTTCTTTCAAGACCAGTATTTAGTCATGGACAATTATATGTTGCTTTTTCTAGAGTAACTACAAGGAAAGGACTTAAAGTGCTTATATGTAATAGTCATGAACAGTCAGATGACACGACTACAAATGTTGTGTACAAAGAAGTTTTTGACAAGTTGTAATATATTACATAAAATTATCTCATTCATTTTTTGCATTGTATTTACATTTAACTTTTACCTCAGTATTTTATCTCCCGTCGGGGACCGACGGGTTACTCACTAGTATTTATAATAATATAGCAACAACACATTTTAAATTTTCATTCTATGATTTAATTAATCTAAACTTCTTGCTCAAATTACCTTCGTGATAGTAACGTGATATAGTAACGAAAAATGTAGAAAGATCATTTGAGAACGGAGAGAGTAGTTAATTAAAGAAAACAATTTTACTTTGTTCATAGATCATAATCCATGTTTTCGATTCAATGTTTTCGGTTCTGGTTCTTAATGAGTATCTCTCAGTGATAGAGTCAAATCTCACAGTTTGGGTGCGATCATACCAGCACTAATGCATCGGATTCCATCAGAACTCCGCAGTTAAGCGTGCTTGGGCGAGAGTAGTACTAGGATGGGTAACCCCCTGGGAAGTCCTCGTGTTGCACCCCCACCCCAACTTTTGGGGTGCGATCATACCAGCACTAATGCACCGGATCCCATCAGAACTCCGCAGTCAAGCGTGCTTGGGCGAGAGTAGTACTAGGATGGGTGACCCCCTGGGAAGTCCTCGTGTTGCACCCCCACCCCAACTTTTGCACGCGGGGTCTTAGCCTGATGGTTAGAGTTCATGGCTTCCAACCTGGAGGTCATGAGTTCGATTCCCCCACCAGTGGTTAGAGGGAATGACATTGCCCTCCCTAGCATAGCTAGGCGCCTCTGTAAAGTGCATCAAGGGGTGAGCGGTGAAATGTGTTGATCCCCTTCTTTAAAAAGAAAGAAGAAAAAAAAAAAAATCTCACAGTTGGACAAATCATAGAGTTTAGATGTTAATCATGGTGTGATCACGCCAAGGACCGCACAAACACAATTTGCAGAATAATTTAAACTTAAAAACGAATAAACACAGTATTACTTACGCATCTACAACAATATGTTGTAGATAACAAAATTTTCTCTTTATTAAAATTGTTATGATCAATTACAAAAAAAATCAAGAGAAGATACTACAATACTAAACACCAAATACTTGTTTTAAAAATTATAATATTATTATTTTTATTTTTTATTTTTTTTTTTTTTGAGGCTAGCCCATCTCGAGTCAAGCCCCTTTTTTGTGTAAGTCAATTTTTTACTAACAAGTCCCTCAATTCTCTGAAATTCCCTTAAAATCCCCCCAGAGGCGCCTAATATTAACTAGGGAGGGATAATCATCCACTCTAACCACTGGGAGGAATCGAACCCAGGACCTCCGTGTTGGTGTCCCAGTGCTCTGGCCATCAGGTCAAGTCCTGATGGCCAGAGCAATACGAAAGGTACTCCCTCCGTCATATACCTACGTGCACATTTTGTCATTTTGGGAGTCCCAAATCTACGTGCACATTTCCTAAAATGGAAAAGAATCTTTATAATTCCCTTCACTCATTCTCTCTTCGACATTATTTTTATACTCACAACACCATTATAATTTACTATTTCCTCCACCCATTCTCTCTCCTATTTTACATTCACACTCGCAACACTTTCAATATAATACTTCTTCCTTAATTTACGTGCAAAACATCAAGTGTGCACATAGGTATGAGACGGAGGAGCACGTGATATGTATATAATCATACTCACGTACACATGCACAAGTGACGAAAATTCTTCACAAAAAGATTGCAGTATTTTCTAAAATTGGTCTCTCTCTCAAAGTCTGAATGCACAGGAAATAATGAGCCGGTCTTATCTTTTTTATAAATTTTAAAGTCCCAAAACCGTGAACTTCTTGGAAGCCAAGAAATCAGATCCGTCTCAATAAGTACAGAGGTCTTGTGCAAAATGAGAATATGGGTCCCGTTTGGAAAACATCTCCTCAACTTCAGATTCTAAATTGCAATTTGCCCTTTAAAAAATTAACACAATAATCTGTTTTATATATATACTAGCCTAAGCCCGTGTCCAAGGCCACGTTTTTTGATTTTGTTTTTTCTTTTAAAAAAAAAAAAAATTTAAATAAAAAAAAATTAAATTAAAAAAAAAAAAATTTTTTTTGGGCAAAATGTGAGGGACCAAATAGTTCCTCCATTTTGAAATTCAAACTGAATGAAGAGAGAGAGAGAGAGAGAAGGGTATGTGTGTATTTAAAAAAAAAAAAAAATTTTTTTTTTTTTAATGGGAGGGCAAAATGGGAAAGTAACAAAATAGTGGGGGCAAAACGGTAAAGTTGGCGGATGGAACTGTTCATGGAACAGTGCCAACCTTCCCTCATTTATACTATAGATTTAATGGGCATAGATAAAATTGAGGTCCTTCAAAATTTGGGATCCTGTGCAAAGGAACATAATATTTCATGTCTGAGCCGCCCGGCAAGAAACCTTGAAGATCTTGGAGTAATTTTCAAGGATATTTATTTCACCCCTTCCTAAAATATAGTCAATTGAATTCTACAGCAAAAGCATGTATATCTCTTTCCAAAACAGTATATGCCTCGGAGCATCCACAAAGCAAATCCATTTCATCTTATCCTAGAATAAAGCTTTCTAATCAATGTGAGAGACCATTGCAAAATATCAAAACAGATACACTAAAATAAGAAAACTAATTAATAAGTTAGTAATTAAATTAATAAATAGAATAGATATTTACAATTCTAAATAAAAATAAGAATGATACAAATCTAAACTTGTCCATCTCAAAATAGTGTGAAATGAGCCCACATTTTCACCGTCTATGACATTATGATTATGGGTAAGAGCTCGTCTGGTGCACAGTTTTATAAACGGAGATTTTTTAAAACGGAGCTTTTTTTGGCCGCTATAATTTTGAGCGGCCAAAATATCCCCAACTTTTTAAAATTCAACCATCTAAAACTCTTGACTAACCCACTTAATAGAAAAAAAGCTGAATTTTTTTATCTCCGTTTTAACAAAAACGCTCGATAAGACGGACCTAAGTGGGTGTGATGAAGGAAGTTGAATAAGTGCCAAAGGCACTCTTGTTATGAGTCGAGCACTCAAGCTTTTTAAGTCGTTTCATGTGCTAAAACTTCAACCCTCCCAAATTGACTTGCTCAATTAATTCTACTTTTGATCCTATTTAATTTAAAATATTCCAATGCCGGTCAGCCATCGAATTTTCAATTTATTAAATAATTCTTACCTTACATCTGAAAAAAGAGGCACAAATTTTTATTTTGAGGGTTTCATTTAAAAAGATACATTCAAAATAAAAATATTTTAACACTTCTTTATTTATGGGATTCAATTGTAATACTCACAATAATTATCCAATTACTATTTCCCAGGGGCGGACACATGCTTTGGTAAAGGGGTGCCTGTGAACCCCCTCTTTTTAATGTTGACAAGTAAAATAAAAAATACTAAGTGCACCCCCTGCTTACCCGTTCAGCCCACCCCACCCCCTTGACAAAAAAGGAAGAATCGATGTAGGTAGTAATGTAAAAAACAATTATTTTTTGAAATTTTTAGGTAATGTAATTTGTGAATCCCTCCATTAACCCTAGGTCCACCCTTGCTATTCTCTACCTCACTTTCTCTCTTATTTCATTTTTCATACTTAATAGGTTAATTGAAAAATGAGGATGAAATATTTCATCCAGCTGAAAAAAAAATAAATTTGAGTGACATGTGTCGGCTTCTGATTGGATAGCATTTGGCGCGTGCGCCTCACGGCCCGGCAAGGCGCGTTAGGCGGTTCAATTTTCCTTTTTTTTTTTTGTTGGTTGTGCCAAGTGTCACCTTGGTATTGGTCCGTTGAATTTTCGAAATTTTTTTTTATCTCAATTCTTTGAGCTGAATTGTCACATATTAAATTATTATTTTTTTGGCCAAAATTCATCATTTTTCTTCCTATAAATTGATGCAAGTTTCATTTGATTTGGATAAAAAAAAAATACACTCATTTTTCAATTATCATTCTTCATTTTAGCCTTTATTTAAAAAAAATCATCATTTTTTTTCTATAAATTAATGCAATGTTTTTTTAATTAATTGTGAAATATTTTTTTAAGTGATGACGGAAGTTGAATAAGTGCCAAAGGCACTCTTGTTATGAGTCAAGCACTCAAGCTTAAGTCGTTTCATGTTCTAAAACTTCAACCCTCCCAAATTGACTTGCTCAATTTTTTCTACTTTTGATCCTATTTAAAATAAAATATTCCAATGCCGGTCAGTAATCGAATCTTCAATTTAGTAAATACTCCTTCCGTCTCATCTCAAAATGCACAAATTTTTATATTTAATGCCTCATTTAAAATCACACACCCAAAATGAAAATATTTTAACACTTCTTTATTTATGAAACCCACTTATCATATTCACAACAATAATTATTCACTTACTATTTCCTACCCCACTTTCTCTCTTACCTCATTTTTCATACTCATAACACTTACTTCACTATACATTTTCCTTAATTTTCATGCAAATTCAATTTTGTACTCCCTCCGTCCCAGACCAAGGGTATATGGGGGGATTTCACGCTTCTTAAGAAATTTTTAAAAAAATGAATAAAAGTTAAATGTGAGATAGGAAATAGTAATTAAATGTGTGATAGGAAATATGAGAGATAATGTAAAAGTTAAATGTGTGATAGGGAATAGGAGAGAGAAGGTAAAAGTTAAAATTATTTAATAGGAGAGAGAATGAGTGGGAGGAATAGTAGTTAAATGTGTGGTAGGAAATATGAGAGAGAATGTATAAGGATATAATGAACACAAAATCTGGGGAGAAACGCGTTTCTCCGTCGCTTATGGAGAAACGGGGCTTGTTATGTCGTGCGACATACCTAGCCACAAAAACTGGATATCACTTCACGCCTTACGGATATCCGGAAGGCTTTGGAAAGGATATCAGGAAGGCTTTGAAAAGGATAGCGGAAGCTTTGAAAGGATATCCGAAACCAAATATTTTTTGGATATCCTTTACAAAGCTTCGGATATCCATTTCAAAGTTTCTGAGATATCAGAAGTTTTTCAGAAAGCGATATCCAAAAAAATACTTGGTTTCTGATATCTCTTACAAAGCTTCATTTATCGATTTCAAAGCACGGATATCCAGAAGCTTTGTAAAGGATATCCAGAAACTGGCTACTTACGTCGCGCGACATAATAAGCCCCGTTTCTCCATACGCGATGGAGAAACGCGTTTCTCCCCAGACGCACTCTATAATGAATGGTTTTTTTGTAAATATATGAAGATGATAAGGGTATTAATATATTCAAAAACTTGCCTTTTTTGGAAATGAACTCTTGGTTTGGGATATCCCAAAAAGAAAAAATGAACCATTGATCTGGAACGGAGGGAGTACTTATTTGGAGGGGGGGTTGGGACGAAGATAGTAAATTTTTATTTTTTTTTCTTTTATACTATTGTCCTCCCTTTCAGTCACATTTTAGTTTTTGCGTGTACTTATTGTTAATCGTAATAACAATTGACTCTATTTTAAACATGATTGGATAACTAATCGTTTTAATAGTCAAAGCAACACGTTGCTAAATTGAAATGACGATTTAACAACGAGAATGAGGGTATGTTTGAATATCTCAATTTCATAGCTTGAATTTAAAATTGAAATCTTTAAAATTAATTTCATTGTTTGGGAACCTAACTAAAATTTGGAATTGAAATTGTGTTGGAATTCTAAATCACTCAATTCCACAAAACTAATTCCATCTTAAATCTTAAAAATTTGTAAATTCTAAATTTTGATCAATTAATAACAACTCACATTCTTTTTACCACCACCACAACAACTTTCAACCACCACCATTTGTGTCACCTCCCGCCGCCGCCTGATGGATAAAATTTCACTGTGTAATAAAAACCTTGCAAGTGTACAAGTCACCGAAGTAGCAATGTACAATAGTAAGGGTCGAACCACAGAGACTCGTGTGCTTTAACAAATTAATTCAATTGGTGCAAAAAGTAACAAAACGGGGTTTTTGATTTGGTTTATTAACTAAAGTACTAAAACGAGAAATTAACTATTTAATTAAAGAAAACAAGAAAGCAATAAACAAGGATTTAATCAGATCAACGAAATTCACGGATTGAATTTCATAATTGTATCCCCTCTATGCTATGATTTTGATAACAAAAATAACAATCTCATTCAAAGATTCTTTCACGTGCGTAAGGGTTGGGACGTTTGGTGTTCGGATTGGAACCCTAATATTTCTATCTTGTTGTCAATTTCGGTAGGTCAAAACAACATTCAAGAAACTCATTAAGTCCACAAGAAATATATGAATCTAGGTTGTCTTGTATTCCTGTAGGTCAACAATCCAACCTAATTGATGAATTAGGGTACTTTAAATAAACTGTCCACGGTAGTGCAACAGTCTAAAACAAATTAAAGAATGATAATTAATTCATCAAATAAGAATGAGAGAGTTTGGAAGAATTAAAACTTAGATTAGCATAGAGGTTCCACAATTACTACATCCAATCCATGAAAAGGAAATTTAGCTACTCATATTCATGATAACGATCACAAAGTATGAAAAATAACAATACATCAAACCTGAAAAATAGCAAAAATCTTACAAATTCGAAATTCTTCAATGCTTCCAAAACCTAGGCAAGAAAAAATAAAATAAAGGTACCTAATAATTGTTCTAAGGGGAATATATATACCCCTTCCTTCAGTCCTTAGCTAATTAGGAAACAAAATAAAGTAAAAACCATGAAAATCTGCTTCACACGCCGGAATGACGTCACAATACGCGTCCTGGCACGAGTCGTGCTAATTAGCACGAGTCGTGCCCTTCAGTCCCAGTCGTGATCACGACTCGTGCAAAGACCTCCAACTCGTTCTGATCATGATTGCTTGAATTGTGGCTTGGCTGCCACTCGTGAGAATGAGTCGTGCTCCCAGCCCCCACTCGTTCTGATTAGCTTGCTGTCTTTGTGCTTGATTCCATTCGTGCCCAAGTCGTGCTATGGTCTTCTTCAGTCGTTCTCCACTCGTGCCCTGTGCAGAAATCATCATCTTTAACTTGTTTTTGACCCGGCCTTCGCCCCTTGACCGTGTTTGACCCCGAGCTTGAACCTTGACCAATTTGTTGCCCTTTTTCATTGACAAATGACTTGCACTCTTTGGTTCCATGTGATTTCACAACCAATTACAAAGAAAAAGACAAAACTACCCTCAAAGTGCATTGTTTTTCACACAACCTCACATTACAGAACATCTCTCAAATGACATCAAAACTAATCTAAATACATCAAAAATCAATATAAAGTCTCCGGAAACATAAGTGAATAATATATGTAAAATCCAACTCATCACCGCCAACACCTCCGGTCATCGCCACCGCCGCCTACAGCCACCATTGCCGCCACCAAACACCTCCGCTGCCTCCGGCCACTCTCCGCCACCACTGCCGCTTTCAAAAATTACCGCCTCCAATTACTTCCGCCGGCTGCCACCTACCGCCGCCGTTAACCACCACCACTATATACTATTTATTTTAAAAAATATAAAATATTTATACTTTTGTTGTTAGCAAGGTTTGAACCCTTGTTATTTATAATTATTTATAAAAACTAACAACCATATACCACTAGACTAAACTAGATTCTTGACTTATTATTGAATTTTTATTTTATGTATAATGTATAATTACAATTGAATTTCACACATTATCCAAATTTCAAACAATGAAAATGCTATGATTTTGAAAGCAAATTTTAAATTTTAAGTTATTTAAAATCTATAGAATTTAAATATTTATTGAATTCAAAATCAATGCATTCAAACGGATCCTGAAATTACAACTAATACTAATCTCCCAATCACTTTAATCCATAATAATGTACGTTTTTCGTCTCAAAATAAATAACAAATAAACCTTTTAATTACTATCATTATTAAAAGCAAATTTGATTTTTTTTTTTTTGCTCATTCAATTTGGGGAATTACTCCTTATCAAACAAATAGTCTTATTTTAATTTTGAAATTCAATTTAATTGAACTTTGAATAAATGTTTGTGAAATTTTAAAAAGTTGTTGGCAATATTTTTAATGAGATATCAATTAGTGATTTTAGCATATATTGAAATAATTAAATTTGAATCAAATTAACCAAATTAAGTGTAAAAGGAGCATTAAATTCTTTTTATTCTCGAAAAGATAGTCATGATCAACTCAACCGTTGATCATAATGTTATAAAAATCTAGCTATCTCTATCCTACTCTAAAGAAATATTCGTTGCCATTGGAAATATTACTCATTTTATCTGTCTCATTAATTTTTAATCGTTAAAAGAAATTATTTTTAATCAAATATTATTATTAAAACAATCATACTACTAATGAAATTTTAAAAATTATTATCGATACACGACGCTTTATGAAAGCTCACTTGTGTGTTAGTCTAGTTACAATTCTAATTCAATCACTTCATTAGAAAAAAATACAGCCAAATTACAGCATAAATGTTCAAAACACTTTACAGAAAAAAATAGTCAATCAAAAAAGGATTTAAGAAACATAAAAATAGAAAAGGGGAGCTGTTATGGGCTCAGAAAGGGTGAACATTTCTGGTTAAGCCACCACCATGAACGTTGGTGAAAAATCCCATGAGCTCCGGCCGGTACGGCAGGTATGACCGCCGTCGTTCATCCTCCGTCAACTTACTCCTCAAGTATACCTCATGCGGTGACAACGATGTCACCTTTTTCTTCCCTCCTTTCTTACTCTTCACCAGACGGCCGGTACTATTGACTTTGGCTTCGCCGGTAGTATTTGATTCTGACGAAGCGTCGCCGGCCGATGTCTGTTTGACTGACGACTTATCAGCCTTCGCAACCGATTTCTTCTCTTTCGTCGATGACGACGTAGTCGTAATTGATTTGTTTAAGAAAACGAAGGCGTCGCGGCCGTCGCTATTGCTCCGATTCACTTTCTCTTTGATTCTCCACAGCTTCGAAAAACCGGTGGAATTACTCTTTTTATCAAACACCGGAGCAGCTCCCTTCGTCCACGTGCAGTACGGTCCAGCCGCTACTCCCTCAATCTCTTCATTCTCCGACGAAATAGACGGCCGGCTGGGCGATTCGATGAAAACCTTATCCACCGAAGGCAGAGTAGGAAGCCGATCGATGGCAACATCGTCACCTAAAAGAAGATCCTGATTAAACAACGGAAAAATAGGCCAGATCTGACCGTCCGGAAAAACCTTATCGACGGCAATCGGCGATACGTCGTCGCTAGCAGACGCAAAACTAAACTCCTCATCTTCACCGTCGTATTCATGATCGTCATCGTCACTTTCGGTTTCCTCTTCTTCATAATCTTCGCCATCCGGCCGTGAATCGTCGGCGATTGTCAACTTTTCGGTGAATTCAAAGCTGATTTTATCGGCGAATTCGTCTTTAACACAATATGAATGTAAGCTCAGCTCTTGATCGGATTGCATTTTTCCCAAATCAGGGTTGTCGAACTGTTTGATTTCTGTTTTTGTGTATTCGGATAGCAAATTTGTTTCTTGTGTAAAAGGGGAAAGGGGTGTTTTGAAAAGTATGGTTAAACTAAAAATGTGGATGAGTTTATTATTTATAGAAGAGGCTGGAAACTGGTCGTCGTTGTTAGACAAGAATATTGAAAGCTACATTTATTTGAATTCATTATCTTAATCTTGTTTACATTTGTTTCAACTACTACCTCCGTCCCAACGAAAGAGCCATTTATTTCCTTTTTGGGCGTCCCATTTAAAAAGCCACTTTCTCAAAAAGGAAACCTTAAATCACTATTCTCTCCACTCATTCTCTCTCCTACTTTACTTTTACACTCACAACATTCTCTTTCTTACATCACCTCCCACTCATTCTCTTTCCTATTTAATTTATACTTTTCATGACAAGGGTATAAATATATGAAAAACTATCCATTTATGGAATGAATCAATTTCTTATTTTGCGTGCCCGACTAATTTAGTGGCTCTTTCGCTGGGACGGAGGGAGTATTATTTTTGGTGCTAAAGGAATTGTATTCGAGCGGGATATTAAGCAGATTTAAGTCTGGTTAAGACTCCGTTTGTTCAGGAGAAAATGAGGGAAAAACATTTTTTCCATTTTTAGGTGTTTGTTGTTTTTCGGAAAACATTTTCGTTATTTTACGGGGATTGGTTGTTTTTCGAAAAATTGAGAAAATGTTTTTCGAAAAACATTTTTCACCCTTTCTAAGGAAGTTTTTCAGATTTTTCCTAATAATAATAATATAATAAAAATAAAAATAAAAATAAAATAATAATAATAATAATAATAATAATAATAATAATAATAATAATAATAATAATAATAATAATAATAATAATAATAATAATAATAATAATAATAATAATAATAATAATAATAAGAGTATGTCTTGTGAAAAACTAATTTTCTCAAAATATTATGAAAAAACTAGTATTTAGCACTGTTCATCACTGTTATTTGTTAGACTTAGTATTTAAAAACTAGTTTTTTCTTATGTTATGAAAAACTAGTTTTTCGCAATATTTTGGCTAATAATAATAATAATAATAATAATAATAATAATAATAATAATAATAATAATATAATAATATAATAATAAAATAATAAAAATAAAATAATAATAATAATAATAATAAAGTAATATAATAATAATAATAAAATAATAGTAAAATAATAAAAATAATAATAAAATAATAATAATAATAATAATATAATAATAATATTATAATAATAAAAAAATAATAATAATAATAATAATAATAAAATAATAATAATAATAAAATATAATAAAATAATAATAATAATAATAATAATAATAATAATAATAATAATATAATAATAATAATAATAATAATAATAATAATAATCCGGAATACATCTTCATTAATCCGGAAAACGTTTTATTTTTCCGAAAAACATTTTCCAGGAAATCATTTTTCGGAAGTCATTTTCCGGAAAACATCTTCATTTTTTCGGAATCCGTTTTCCTTTTTCGAAAAACATTTTCCAGGAAATCATTTTTCGGAAGTCATTTTCCCCGAAACAAACGGAGCCTAACTATTATTGGTGAAGACTGTCAGAATAATAAGCATCACACTTTTTCTTTTTAAAGGGCAAATTCCGGTGCGCCAAGCGCTCCCCGCCAAGCGAAAGCGGGGGTTGGGAGAGGGAACCATTTGCTAGAGCCTTCCCCTGACAATTAATAAATGTTGTATTTCTAAAAAAGAAAAATGAATTAGTGTAAATTTTCATTATGCAACACTTATTTTAAATTTTGAGTTGAAAAAAATAATATTTTAAATCTTCGTCAAAATGAGTGAAGATAGAAAAAAAATTGTAAATTTTAATAATTTTCATAAAATCATGAGTTGGTCTTATAAAAAATGCGTTTTTTCTGGCAGTTAGAAAAAACGTGTTTTGTGTTTTCTCGTTTGTGTCAGTGCCAGTTAAACAAAGTGCCAGTGTGACAAAGTACCAGTGCATGTGTAACAAAGTGCCAATGAAAAAAGTGTCAGTACCCGTTTAACAAAGTGCCAGTGTAAACTGGCACTGGCACTTTGTTAAACTGGCACTGGCGCTTTTTACACGGGCACTTTTATATACATGAACTGGCACTCTTCACCGGCACTGCTACACTAACACCGGCACTTTGTTAAACTAACATTTTCTTTGGCTCTCAAAAACACAAGCCGACATTCAAAAACACATGTACGGCATTCAAAACACATGCACCTGGCACTCAAAAACATACTGTCGGCACTCAAAAACAACGGTAATCTTTTCTTTGGCTCTCAAAAATACAAGCACTGGCATTCAAAAACACATGGACTGACATTTGAAAACACATACACTGGCACTCAAAAACACATACACTGGCACTCAAATTTCCATCTGATTTGTTCTACACGACGAGTTGTACTGGCATTCCAAAACTATTGCACTGGCACTCAATTTAAAATGCACTGGCACTCGGTGGATTATCCACTGGCAATCGGATCCATCTTCAGTATCATCTCCATTCTTCTTAGCCTTCTTTGACTCAGGCGTCTCAGTTTTCGGGACCGACGCAGGTCGTTTCGCATTGCTAACGGATTTCAACGCCGGAGGAGGTGAAGAGGATGCAGATGGCTTGGATCTTGGTTATCTTCTTCTAATCCTTCCAGTAACTCCCTCCTCTGTCCTTCGCAAACCCAAATCGTCTTCGCCTTCGTCGACTCACCATGCCAGCATCTCCGGCTTTCTCTAACTCCGGTGAATCGCACCAAAGACAACTTTCCAAACCAAAATTTAGAGGTAATCTTTCTATTTATCTCCTTGTTTTGTTCATTCGATCAAATACGAAAATTTTCCCTGATTTATGTGATCATTTTGCTTCTGCCAATCGTTGATTCTGAATTTCTGATGTTATTTGTTTGATGAATTGTTAAAACGATCCAAGTATCGAATTCTTTCATGTGCGGAAGAGTCGACGACGTGTTTTAAAAACACGTTTTTTTGTAAGCTCACAAAAAACGCATTTTTTACAAGTTTTTGGCTAAAATCATATTTTTCTTGAAAAGTAATACTCCTTCCGTCCCAGTTTAGTGTGGACTTATTTCATTTTTGGTCCGTCCCAGATTAGTATGGACTGTCAAAAATGACAAATAATCTTTACTATTTCACCCACTCATTCTCTCTCCTACTTTACTTTTACACTCGCACACCAATCAATTTACTATTACTCCCACTCATTCTCTCTCCTATTTAATTTTTCATACTTACAAACACCTCCTTCACCTATTTTTCTCTCTTACTTTTTCTTATTTACTTACAGATTACGGAGTATTGTTTATTTTGAGATGAAGACTGAAGTAATGTTACTTCTTTTGGTCCAAAATAGATGTTGTTTTGAATATTTTTATTATAAAGTAAGTATCAAAAATATTTTTATTAATTGTTTCTCTCTCATGCATTATTTTACTTAGAAAGTACAGTTAATAAAATGAAATAAGTTTCAATATAGGGATAAAATTGAAATCTAGAGATTTTAACCTTCAAAACAACAAGTATTTTGAATCAAAATTTAGCCTTCAAAATAACATTTATTTTAAACCTAAGAGAGTACTATTTCGTTAATGCAACTTGTAGGAGTTGATATTATGAAAAACGATTCTTTTCTAATGGGTAGAAAAAATGTTATTTTGATCGGGCTGAACAGTACTGAATCGGATCAGTGACATTTTTAGAAATAACTGACACTTATTTTAAAATGTGCGATGACATATTTGTAAATAACTGGAACTTCGCGAACACTGAAATAGGAGTGCCAAGATTAGTTAAAATGAGTGCCAACACATATACCTGACACTCATAAACACTAATGCCGACATTAAAGATATAGCCAAAATTAGTTAGAAACAGTGACAACATATATTCCTAACACTAACACTAGCATTAAACTGATATAGCCAGAATTAGTTACAATAAGTGTCAATATATGTATTTTACTAGTAACAGTGATTGTGTTATTGGGTGCGTGCGCGAAAAGTGAAATAACTTTTGATCCGAAATGAACCACAGAACGCTCAACATATCAAATCGAATGAAATTTCTAGACCTATAAAAGTTACAGACCTTCGGACCGTGATATAGAGTTTATAAACCCTAAAAGACGTCATTTACAATCTCAAATGGGTCTTTGAAGTTTTTGTAAATCCATTTATTGAGTGCTAGAATAAGTGTTTTGATTAGTGCCAGCAAACGAGTTTAATAGTGTCGGCACATGTGATCAGGAGCGTCAGCGCTACTGATAGTAGTGCAATCAACAGAGTTAACGACTTATGATAACTTTCAGTATTTACGAAAATGTCATTACGCATGATTTTAAAAAAAATGTTTAAAAAAATGTCAGTTAATTATAAATATTTACGTTTATAAACACATTTTTTTCTAATCATTTGAAAAAATCGTTTTTTCTTTCAAGATTTTGTGTTGTAGGTTAGAGGTGGCTGGTTCACTAAACCGCCGGTTAAAAATCGGCGGTTTTCAACCTTGAAATCTCCAACCGGAATTGAACCGCCTAACCAGCTACGGTTTAGGCGGTTCACGATTTTAACCGTTATCCGGTTAACCTCCGGTTTGACGGTTTGGATCTGCTCGGCCGAGTCTTTGGTGTTGCTCGGTCGAGCATACCCTTTTAGGGTTTAGGGTTTGAGGGTTGCTCGGCCGAGTCTTTGGTGTTGCTCGGTCGAGCAACCCTTTTAGGGTTTAGGGTTTGAGGGTTGCTCGGTCGAGTCTTTGGTGTTGTTCGGTCGAGCAACCCTTTTAGGGTTTAGGGGTTGAGGGTTGCTCGGCCGAGTCATATAGTAGTGCTCGGTCGAGCATATCATTTTTCAGTTAATTTTTTAGCAGTTTTCGTTAACTTTGTTTGTAGTATATTAATTTTATTTTATTTTTTCAATTTTTTTTGGATAGATAAGACTATTTTAGACTTAAGTTTACTACATACATTTTTTGCAAAAAGGTTTATAAAAAAAGTTATGAATTTTTAAAGAAATAAAAGTTAACGGTTTTTTGAAAAAAAGTTAACTTTTAATTTTTTTTCAATTTTTTTTTTGGATAAATAAGACTATTTTAGACTTAAGTTTACTACATACATTTTTTGAAAAAAGGTTTATAAAAAAAGTTATGAATTTTGAAAGAAAGAAAACTTAACTTTTTTTAAAAGAAACGAAAGTATATAAAAGAAAAAAGGGACGGTACCCTTAAATTTTATTAATCAAAATAAAATTACAAAGAGGGGGACAACCAACCTTACCCTTTCATAAAACTCACAATTCGAAAAATTAAAAGGAAGGTCTTTAAACAAATAAATTTGGCTAGTTCATTCCTATAAACCCACTTGTCAAATTTAAAAAGGACGGAAGAAGGGGAAGACGAACCTTGTGCACCCGAACCCGAACTACGTTGTTTGGAAACAACAACTGACTTGCCAAAATTGCTTCTTCTTTGATTTTCAGTCATTTGTGTAAGATAAAATGAAGTTTGAAAACAAAACAAAGCTTAAAAATGGATGAAAATGGAGAAAAGCACTAATTTCGTTAGAAAACTAACTGAAAATGGGACAATATTTAACTGAAAATTGGATGAGGGTGAGAGAATATGTGAATATTTGAGAGTAGAAGAGAAAGAGTAGAGAGAAATAATGTGAAAATAAAATGGGAGGAGGGAGGTGATATTTATAGTTAGTAAATTAGGCAAAAAAAACTTTTTTTTTTTGACTGTCCAAGTTAAAGTTCTGACGAACATAACGGCTAGTTTTTGAAAAAGTAGCCGTTGGAATGAGTTCTGGCGTTATGCTCGGCCGAGCAACTCATATGACTCGACCGAGCATGACCGTTATTGAAAAGTAACACACTGAAAGGTTATGCTTCGCCGAGCAACTCATATGACTCGGCCGAGCAAGTCAAAAACCGGCGGTTAATCGGCGGTTGATCGGTTTTTCAAAATTTCAAATCTTAACCGAATCGGTCAATTATCGATTTCAGTTAACCGATTCCGGTTAACCGCCTTTGATCGATTTGACCCGATTTTGATCAATTTTCAACCGTCCGATTGACCGATTCGATTTATAAAATGGACACTTATATTGTAAGTATATTGTATTGTAAGTATATTGTAGTTTTCTGAGTTAAAGGTGGGAGAAATTTTACCTTTTTTTGGCAAAAGGTGGGAGAAATCCTACCAATCTGAGTTAAAGGTGGGAGAAATCCTACCAAGTTCATCCAAAATTAATACACCCTCCGTCCCAAAAAAACTTCATCAATTATTCAAAAATTATTCAAAAGAATGTTTCGTTAGAAATTTTATCTTTTTTTTTGGCAAAAAAATTTTACTATTCCACTCACTCATTTTCTCCTATTTCACTATTACACTCACAACATTTTTCAAATTTACTATTTTCTCCACTCATTCTCTCTCTTATTTTACTATTACACTCACAACATTTTTAAAATTCTTAATTTACGTGTCGAAAAAAAATGGTAAAGCAATTGTCGGAACGAAGGGAGTACACTTATCCTTTCTACCATATAGACACTAGCCTAAGCCCGTGTCCAAGGCCACGTTTTTTGATTTTGTTTTTTAAAAAAAAAAAAAATTTAAATAAAAAAAATTTAAAATTAAAATTTTTTTTTGAAAATGTGTGAACCAAATAGTTCCTCCATTTGAAATTCAAACCAATGGAGAGAGAGAGAGAGAGAGAGAGAGAGAGAGAGAGAGAGAGAGAGAGAGAGAGAGAGAGAGAGAGAGAGAGAGAGAGAGAGAGAGAGAGAGAGAGAGAGAGAGAGAGAGAGAGAGAGATGTGTGTGTTTAAAAAAAAAAATTTTTTTAAAGGAAGGACAAAATGGAAAAGTGACAAAATAATGGGGGCAAAACGGTAAAGTTGACGAATGAAACTGTTCATGGAACAGTGCCAACCTTCCCTCATTTATACTATACTCCCTCCGTCCCGCCCGAAAGGGCAATTTTGCCTCCTAGCACGGAAATTAAAAAATGAATAAGGAAAGTGATGTAAGAAAGAGAAAAAGGTTAAATGTAGTGAGTATGAAAAATTAAATAGGAGAGAGAATGAGTGGGAGGAATAGTTAGGAGAGAGAATGTTGTGAGTGTAAAAGTAAAGTATGAGAGAGAATGAGTGGGATAGGAAGAGTATAAAAATAATAAAAACTTTCCTTTTTGGGGTTGTGCCCTTTTAAATGACGCTAAAGGAAATTTCATCTTTTCAATGGACGGAGGAGTAGATTTTATTAGTTGCTTGTGTACCATACAAATTCTATTAATAAATACTGAAACCAACATTTAACCAGTGTTTATAAATATAGATTTGGACATGAAATCGCAAAAATTATGATGACACTTACATAAGCTGAAAATGAAAAAATTGAGGCTTAATAAAAATATCATGTGGGGCAGAAGGGAACGACTTTTGTATTTTATTTTTATCAAATTACAATATTTCAAATAATAACGAAATGCGAATTTCGAACTTAAAACCTCTCGAAAAAAAAGACCCAAAATCTATGCCATACCAGACTCGCTCGCTGGCGGAACGACTTTAGAATTGGTTAGTTGAACTATTCGTACGTGTTGAATAGTGAGGTGGCGCACGTGCAATGAGTCTAGAAGAAGGTTATTCTAATGGTTTAGCCAAATCTTTTGCGAGAATATACTCCCTCCGTCTCACTTCAAAAGTTATTACTTTTCATTTTCATTTTGATTCGTTTCAATTCAAGGTTCTCTTATAATTTAATATATATACAAAAAACTCATACTCCCTCCGTCCCGCTGATTACTTCACCCTTTTGGCTCCGGCACGCAAATTAAGAAAATGGGTGGGAAGAAAAAATGTTGTGAGTGTAATTTGAAAATAGGAGAGAGAATGAGTGGAGGGAATAGTAAATTATAATGGTGTTGTGAGTATTAAAATAATGTAGGAGAGAGAATGAGTGGAGGAAATAATAAAGATTCCTTTGCCAAAAAAGGAAAGGTGAAGCTTTCAATGGGACGCCCAAAATGGCAAAAAGTGAAGTTATCAGCGGGACGGAGGGAGTATATTATATTCTTATAAATTTAACATATTTATAAAAAAATTAATTATTAACTACTATTTTCTATCTCATATTTAACTTTTATATTCTTTCTCCTCTAATCTTTTATCCACTTACAATCCTTTATTCATTTTCTAAAAAACAATTTAAAAAACGTGAAATTCCAAAAAAAAAAAAAAAAATTGGTCTGGGAGGAGGGAGTATTAATTAGCGTGGACTGCATCCACACGATGATGGAAGACATGGGCAGTGCAGCAATATCCACAAGCAATTAAGCCCAAGGCAAAAGTCAACTTATTAAAATATATATTTTCTCAGTTTTATAATAGCTTACTCATTTACTGTTGAGAACGGAAAATAAAGAATAATCTATAATATAAATGAAAGGGGTATTTGCTACAGCTCTTTGAACAGTGCCAAGTGCGAAATTTTTCATTTTGCCCTCGTACATTTGTCACTTTCCCATTTTGTCCTTAAAAAAAAAATTAATTAAAAAAAAATCACGTGACCTTGGACACGGGCATGTACTAGTCTATAGTATAAATCACAACTTGTACTTGCTACAGTTGAATGAACAGTACCAATGGCCAAATTTTCCATTTTGCCCTCACTAAGTTGTCCCTTTTCCATTTTGCCCTTAAAAAAAAAAATTAATTTAAAAAAAAATAAAACAAAAAAAAAATAAAAAAATACGTGTCCTTGGACACAGGCTTGCTCTAGTGTTATTAAAGTAGGAGTTGTGAGTGGGTAGGAGAGATAATGAGTGAAGAGAATAGTAAATTTGAAAAGTGTTGTGAGTATGACATGTGGATCCCATGAATAAAGAAGTATTAAAAAGTTTTCTTTTAAGAAAAGTGTGACTTTAAAGTGAAACGCCCAAAATAGCAAAATGAGTAAGGTAATATGGGACGAAGAAAGTATAACCCCTTTTTTTTTTTTTGGTAGCTCACCAAATTTTAATGAAACCTCACTAGAGTACATAGCAAAGTGAAAATAGTTTGGTTTGAACCAACTTATTAAAATATATATGACCCAAGATACTGTTAAAATATTGGGTGAATATTAGGGTGAATGGTAAAGTCAATCAAGAGTTTAAAATTCAAAAGGCACGACAGTTTAAATTTGATGAACTGCTCGGTCGAGCAAGGCATAAGCCTCGACCGAGCATGATTGTCCAGAAACATGACTCTTCTGTTAACCTCTGCTCGGGTGAGGCACTAAAGTGCTCGGCCGAGCAACCAGCCTATGCTCGGGCGAGGCACCAATAGTGCTTGATCGAGCAGTTGCTGTTTGGTCAAATTGATGTCCGAACAGGTGCTGGCTTGGAGGGTTGTGACTATTATGAAATAGTCACAACTACTGACTCAACCTACCCTATATATAGACCATTCTTCCTTCATTCAGTCATCAAGTTGTTATCAAGTTAAACACAAGTAATCCAAGTTACAATCTTTGTTCTTAATTCAATTCTCTCTCTCTCTCATTCAAAAGTGTTTTGTTCGTTCAACGAAAGTTCAAGTATCTTTTCGTTCTTCAAAGTTAGAAGACTAAGAGCAAAGTCTGATTTCGGATCGCCCGTCAAGGTTAGTTAAAGTACACACTAACTCTAGATAAAAAGCGTTGTATCTTGGGAGACATTCGCCATTGATCTGTTTGCACAATTACGGAGGCGAAATATTGTCTTAAGGAGATTTGCTTTGGCATATCTCGCTTAATCTCCTTCGTTTGATTTTCTGTATTGAAGATATCTAAAACATAATATACAACAATCTTAAGACAATATTTCGCAAGTATTTGTTTTATTTATATCTTCTCTACTTCATCTCTTTCTTATTTGATTTTCTGTTTTCGTAACAGAAAATGGTAATGGAAATGAATCCGTTAGTAGTGAGACTATTGCAACAGATGCAATAACAAGTACTTCAAGTGCTAATCAGCTTATGATGCCACCGGCCTCGCTGTACGAGAAACCGGAAAAGTTCAATGGGGCTGAACGTTGGCAACAGAAAATGTTGTTCTATCTCACAACGCTTGGACTAGTAAAATTCTTACGTGAAGAATGTCCCGTAGCAGCGGAAGGTGTCGTAGACAAAGCTGCACAATTGGCTATTGATGCATGGAAACATGTTGATTATCTGTGCCGGAACTACATATTGAATAGACTAGACAACACATTGTATAATGTGTATTACTCCATTCAAACTGCAAAGGGACTTTGGGACTCTCTCGACAAGAAATATAAAACCGAAGATGCTGGAACAAAGAAGTTCTTTGTTGCAAAGTTTTTGAATTTTAAAATGATTGATTCTAAAACTGTAATGAATCAGGTCAAAGAGATGCAAGTTCTATTGCATAACCTTGAAGCCGAAGGCATGCAATTGAGCGAGTCCTTCAAAATTGCATGTATGATTGAGAAGTTGCCTCCTTCATGGAGAGATTTCAAAAACTATCTCAAGCACAAGCGCAAGGAGATGTCAATGGGAGACTTGCTTGTTCATCTTCGTATTGAAGAGGACAATCGTAGTGCGAAAAAGAGAGTCAATGCACGAAACATGGAAGCAAAGGCTAACATGGTGGAAGAATCCTGACACAAAAACAACAAAAGGAAGCATGATGACTCTTCTAAGAAGAAAACAAGTAATGACAACAACAAACACTTCAAGTTCAAAGGGGACTGCTACAATTGTGGGAAAAGAGGTCACCGGGCAAAGGATTGTCAAAGCAAGAAGAAGAAGCCTCCCCAAGCAAACATGACTGAAATAGATACTCTCTCTGTGGGTGTCTCCGAAGTAAGTCTGTCTGCCGCTGTATACGAAGCCAACTTGGTGTCAAACGTCAAGGATTGGTGGGCGGACACCGGAGCCACTCATCAAATATGTGTCGACAAAAGCTTGTTTGCAGAATACAAGAATATGGAACGTGAAGATTTTCTCTATATGGAAAATTCCGTAACTTCCAAGATTGAAGGCATTGGAAATGTGATCTTGAAGTTCACATCGGGAAAGGGGCTTACTCTGAACGATGTGATGCATGTACCCAACATAAGAAAGAATTTAATTTCTGGTTCATTACTTAGTAAGAAGGGCTTCAAAATTGTATTTGAATCTGATAAGTTCGTACTTATTAAAAGGGGCATGTATGTTGGAAAATGATACTTGCTAGATGGCCTATTTAAGGCAAATGCTATTGTAGTGGACATGAAGTCCACCTATTTGTACCCTCAAGTTATGAATAAAATTGACAATTCTATTTACTTGTGCGAGTCTTCTAATTTATGGCATGGTCGTTTAGGACATGTGAATCGTGCTTCTTTGAGAAAGCTTGTTGGTTTAGGACTTATTTCAAAACTTGATTCAATGAAAAATCACAAATGCGAAATTTGTGTTGAAGCAAAGTTTTTCAAAGAAACCTTTAAACCCATTGAAAGAACTAGCCAACTGTTGGGATTAATCCATAGAGATTTATGTGACTTAAAGTTTGTCCCAACTCGAGGCGATAAGAAATACTTTGTTACTTTCATTGACGATCGAAGTAGATATTTTTATGTCTATTTGTTAAGTAGTAAAGATGAAGCAATAGATGCTTTCATCACTTACAAAACTGAAGTTGAAAATTAACTTGAAAAGTCAATTAAAGTATTAAGGTCTGATAGGGGTGGTGAATATGAATCAACGGAGTCTAGTGGACTATGTTCCAAATTTGGAATCATTCATCAAACAGCCGCACCCTATACTCCGCAGCAAAATGGTATTGATGAGAGGAAAATAGAACTATAAAAGACATGGTTAATTGTATGCTTGTAAGTTCAGGTTTACCACAAAACTTGTGGGGGGAAGCAGTGTTATCTGCTAACTTTGTGTTGAATAGAATTCCACACAAGAAAACTGATTCCATACTATATGAATTGTGGAAAGGAAGAAAGCCTTCCTATAAATTCCTCAAAGTGTGGGGGTGTCTCGCAAAGGTTGTCGTTCCACCTCCTAAACGTTCAAAGTTAGTACCTAAGACCGTTGACTGTGTATTTATTGGATATGCAATGAATAGCAGTGCGTACAGATTCTTAGTACATAAATCTGAAATAAATGACATTCATGTCAATACAATAATTGAATCTCATGACGCTAAATTTTTCGAGGACATCTTTCCTATGAAAAAGGATATTTGTGAAAATACTCCTAAAAGACCACGTGAAAGCACTTCTGAAAATAATGAGGATGCTGAACCAAGAAGAAGCAAGAGAGCTAAAATTGCTAAAACTTTTGGTCCAAATTTTATCTCTAATTTTATGATTGAAGATGAGTCTCAATCATTGAAGAAATCCATGAACAGCTCAGAATCAACATTCTGGAAAGAAGTTGTAAATAGTGAGATTGAATCCATTTTAAGTAAAAACACGTGGCAAGTGGTTGATCTTCCAAAAGGTTCTAAACCAATAGGATGCAGACGAATTTTCAAAAAAGAAATTAAGACCGGATGGTTCCGTGGATAAATATAAGGCTCGTATTGTTGCAAATGGATATCGTCAAATGGAAGGATTAGACTTCTTTGACGCATACTCTCCTGTTACAAGAATTACTCAAATTCGAATCTTAATAGCCATTGCAGCATTGTATAATCTGCAAATACATCAAATGGATGTAAAAACTGCATTTTTAAATGGTGATCTGAACGAAGAAATTTATATGGAACAATCCGAAGGCTTCAAAGTAAAAGGACAAGAGAACAAGGTGTGCAAACTTGTTAAGTCCTTGTATGGTTTGAAGCAAGCTCCTAAACAATGGCATGAGAAATTTGACAATGTCATAATTAGGAATGGTTTTATCACAAATGAATGTGATAAGTGTGTATACTCAAAGAAATTTGATAACACATACTCCCTCTGTCCCGCTATAAACTGCACACTTTCTATTTTGGGCGTCCCATTACAAACTGTACACTTCCTAAAATGGCAAAGAATCTTTACTATTCCCTCCACTCATTCTCTCTCCTACATTATTTTAATACTCACAACACCATTATAATTTACTATTCCCTCCACTCATTCTCTATCCTATTTTACTTTTACCTTCACAACATTTATATTATTATTTTTTTCCCTAATTCCCGCGCAAACAGTAACTGTGAATCTTCTACCGGGACGGAGGGAGTATGTATTTGTTTGTTTATATGTAGATTACATGCTCATATTTGGTCATGACATTGAGGTTATAAATAAAACAAAGAAAATGTTTACCAATAACTTTGATATGAAAGATATGGGTGAAGCAGATGTAATCTTGGGAATGAAAGTCTCTAGAACCTCTAATGAAATTAGTTTATCTCAAACACATTATGTTGATAAAATGATTGAGAGATTTAATTCTCATGGAATTAAAGAGACTAATAATTCATTTCTTCCCCATATAGTTCTTCACAAGAACACTGGAACGCGAAACAACAATTAGAGTATTCTCAAATCATTGGAAGCCTAATGTACTTGATGCAGTGCACAAGGCCGGATATAGCTTATGCTTTAAGTAAGCTAAGTCATTTTACTAGTAATCCTAATAATGAGCATTGGAATGCATTCTTAAGAGTTTTAGAAAATATAAAACAAACTAGAGAGTATTTATTACAGTTTAGCAATTATCCTTCAGTAGTTGAAGGATATAGTGATGCAAATTAGATATCTGATACAGATAAATCCAAGTCTACTAGTGGCTATGTATTTATTCTCGGTGAAGGTGCCATATCATGGAAATTTTCTAAGCAAACATGTATAGCTCGATCAACGATGGAATCTGAGTTTATTGCTTTAGATAAAGCTGGTGAAGAAACTGAATGGCTTAGACACTTTTTAGAAGATATTCTCCTCTAGCCAAAACAATTGCCTACTATATGTATACATTGTGATAATCAAGCAGCTATAGCAAGGGCAGAGAATTTTATATACAACTACAAATCTCTACACATACGTCGTAGACATAACACCGTTAGACAGTTACTCTCAAACGAAAGAATATCTATTGATTTCGTACGATCAAAGGATAACCTAGCGGATCCATTTACTAAAGGTTTATCTAAGGAGAGAATAAACTGCGCATCGAAGGAAATGGGGCTAAAGCCTAAACAAATCTAAATCAACTTGATGAAAACCTAACCTGGCGACTGGAGATCCTACGGACTAGGTTCAATAGGATAAACTAGTCATGATTGATTTGAGAGAAGCACTTGAAAGTTTATCTTCTTTCCATTTCCATAATGCAAAAGTGATGCCTACAAATTGGTAGAGGTTAAGCTATTGCTTTTAATGATGACTATATCTTATAAATTAGTACAAGTGGGGTAATATAGGATACTCTTTATAACACATCACCTATGTTAGTATGAACATGGCCGGTTCGTTGAGAATTTTACTTAGATAAATTCTCTAAAGCACTGACAGAACCAAGAAAGTTAAAGGCCGAAATAATGAACACAATAAAGAATCAAAATCTGATATGAGATTTAAATGTGTTTGGTCTATTCTTTAAGCTTAGAGTAACGTCTGACAGTTCAATACGTTACGTACACTGATCAGCCAAGTAAGCTCGATAGATTCTTACAAAGAAGGTTCAAAGCGAAAGCCACCTATCTTGATGCATTAACTTCTCAGCTATGCTCTTATTCTTTTTTCTTTTCCGTGTCGACTTCTTCCATTCATGTGAGAAATTGTTGGAATATTGGGTGAATATTAGGGTGAATGGTAAAGTCAACCAAGAGTCTAAAATCCAAAAGGCACGACAGTTCAAATTTCATGAACTGTTCGTCCGAGCAAGGCATAAGCCTTGACCGAGCATGATTATCCAGAAATATGCCTCTTTTGTTAACCTCTACCCTATAAAGACATTTTATTAGTTGCTTGTGTACCATACAAATTCTATTAATAAATACTGAAACCAACATTTAACCAGTGTTTATAAATATGGATTTGGACATGAAATCGCAAAAATTATGATGACACTTACATAAGCTGAAAATGGCTTAATAAATATCATGTGGGGCAGAAGGGAACGACTTCTGAATTTTATTTTATCAAATTAAAATATTTCAAATGATAACGAAAGTCAGTCGAAATTCGAACTCAAAACCTCTCAAAAAAAAAAAGAAAAAAAGACCCAAAATCTATGCCACACCAGACTCGCTCGCTGGCGGAACGACTTTAGAATTGGTTGGTTGAACTATTCGTAAGGTAGTCTGATGACGACGCGGCATACGTGTTGAATAGTGAGATGCCGCACGTGCAATGAGTCTAGAAGAAGGTATTTAAATCTTTAGCCAAATCTTTTGCCAGAATATACTCCCTCTGTCCCACTTCAATTGATACTTATTTCCTTTTTGGTCCGTCCCACTTCAATTGATACTTCCCAAAATGGAAAGGAATCTTCACTATTTACCCCACTCATTCTCTCTCCTATTTTACTTTTTCACTCACAACATTCTCTCTCCTAACTATTCCTCCCACTCATTCTCTCTCCTATTTAATTTTTCATACTCACAACATTTACCTTTTTCTCTTTCTTACATCATTTTTCCTTAATAGTTGTGCCATTTTTTTTGGTCTCAAATGAAGTGGGACGGAGGGAGTATTAAATAGCAATCTTTTGCCAGAATAGTACTCCCTCCGTCCCACGTTAGTTGAGACTAACTTTTTGGGCACACCAATTAAGGAAAAGTAAGTGAGAGAAAAAGTGAAAGAAAATGTTGTGAGTATGAAGAATTAAATAGGAGAGAGAATGAGTGGGAGGAATAGTTAGGAGAGAGAATGTTGTGAGTGTAAAAGTGAAATTGGAGAGAGAATGAGTGGGGTAAATAGTGAAGATTCCTTTGCCATTTTGGACAGTCTCAACTAACGTGGGACGACCCAAAAGGAAAAGAAGTCTCAACTAACGTGGGACGGAGGGAGTATTAAATAGCGTGGACTGCATCCACAGGATGATGGAGGACATGGGCAGTGCAGCAATATCCACAAGCAATTAAGCCCTAGGCAAAAGTCAACTTATTAAAATATACTCCCTCCGTTCCAATAGTAGCTTTCCATTTTGTCATTTTGGATGTCCCGTTAATAGCTTCTACTTTTCTTTTTTGGTAAATAAATCATTACTATTCTCTCCACTCATTCTCTCTCCTACATTATTTTAATACTCACAACACTATTATAATTTACTATTCCCTCCACTCATTCTCTCTCCTATTTTCAAATTACACTCACAACATTTTTACTTCCCCCTCATTTTCTTAATTTGCGTGCAACCCAAAAATTGGACAGCTCTTATTGGGACGGAGGGAGTATACTTCCTCGGTTTTATAATAGCTTACTCATTTTACTGTTGAGAACGAAAAATAAAGAATAATCTATAATATAAATGGAAGGGGTATTTGCTACAGCTCTTTGAACAGTGCCAAGTGCGAAATTTTTCATTTTGCTCTCATACATTTGTCCCTTTCCCATTTTGTCCTTAAAAAAAAATTAATTAAAAAAAAAATCACGTGGCCTTGGACACGGGCATGTACTAGTCTATAGTATACTCCCTCCGTCCCGGCCGACTTAGGATTTTTTGAAATGGCACGGGAATTAAGAAAAAGGTAAATGTTGTGAGTGTAATTTAAAAATAGGAGAGAGAATGAGCCAAAGAGGAAAGTCGTGAGAAAATAGAGACTAGAGGCTGAGAGGGGGCGAAAGAAGAGAATGCATTACAAAATGTCAACTTAGAGAGAACTTGGTAAGCTATGTTCCGCAATCAAGATAACAAATGAAAATGTTTGTCAGTCTTCTAAAAGGCGTGCTAGGCGCCCGCCTAGACGCTAGGCGTACGCCTATGCGCTAGGCGGTCACCAGGCGTCGCGATTTTTTTTTAGGCGGCCAAATTAGGCGTTATGCGGTCTAAGCGGATGACGACATGGGAGGGTCTAGGCGAGTTTAAGCGGGTCTAAGTAATTTTTTTTTTTTTTTGCCCTAAAACGACGTCGCAGTTGAAATGAAAACAAAAGACACAATGCTTAATTTGACTTGACCTTAATTTATTTTGGGTTGATGGAATGTATTTATAATTTTCATACGCTTTATAACCTTTGTGTCTAAATACTCAACCCCGCCTATTTTCCAGTTAGGCCTTTCCTAAACTTATGTGCTAGGCTCAGCTTCGCCATCAAACATCTCTAACTATTTTTAAAACCTTGCTTGTCGTTTGTTTGGGTTGGGTATTGGGCACCAAACTGGTCACATGTTGGTCCATGATTAGAAAGGAAGAAAGAATAAAGGATTGGCACACATCAACTTGGCGCACAAGACTACTCGTTTTCTTGGGTCAGAAGTTTATATCTTGACTTTTGACTTTGATTTTGTTTACTGTAGTTGTTAACTATTAAAGTCTTTGGTAATTAGTCACGCAAAAGCTCATCAATGACATCTTTAACATTTTATTATTATTACTTTCTCCATCATTAAATAAATAAATGAATATCCAAATTTTATTTTAATATATATTCTAAAAAATGATTTGATAGCAAAAATTCATGTATATTTTTGTTTTCCACTTTTTAAATATTTAGTTCTACTAATATAAAATAACTAGTGAATTTTTTTTTGATAAAAACATTAAAAAAAAGGACATTTGTTTTCAAAATTTTCATGAAAAAAGTGGATATTCGTTTAGGGAGAGAGTTAGAGAGTAACATTGTAATTTAATTTGACTCCATTGATTTCTTATGATTTACTCATTTTATTTCATGTTATTAGTAGTATACTTCTTTTATTTCATAATAAATGTTACTAAAACTGAATATACGAAAATTAAGAAAAAAAATTTAATCAAGGTAGTTTGAGCATAAAAAATAAAGTATGAGAGAAAAAATTGAGTAAAAAATAGTAAGTAAATTCTTGTTGTAAATGTGACAAGTAAGTCCATTTGACATTTTCGTATAGTAAGATTAGTTACGGAAAGCCCAAAGTAAGATTTGTTATGGGAGGGAGTATATATTAACTTTTTTTATCAGTTTAATTTATTTTAATATAAAATTAATGAAAATTTAATTATATTCATGAAAATCAAAAGAAATTATTGATTGTATGATTAAAAATGATATTCACTAACGATTTTAAAATTATTTATTAAATATAATTAAAATTTATACCCCGTATTTATTTTTCTTGTAAAAGTTAAATTAAATTGACTTAATAAATCAAACTATGATTATTACTAATCACTTTATAATCCTCAACCTTCATTATTAATTCAGTGCACGTATTCATTATTAATTCATGTCATCTAATGATCAATTTACTTAGAAAGTTCATCACTTTTCTTGGAAACAACCCTTCTTCATTCTTTTTATTACCATCAGCAATTGTGTAGTTTTATTATAAAATAAAATAAAGGAAAAAAAATGCAAAAATATTACCTCAACTATAGGGTTTGTTTGAATTTAATGTATAAACTAATTTTCGTTGAAAACACAATACCCCATCTGTTTTGAATGCTCGTTTCACTACAAAAAAAGATATTTTTAGGGACTAGGTTTTTTGGGTCAGACGAAATAAATAGTCCCTATTACCAGCTAAATGAGACTGATACAAAAATCCTAATTAATTTAAAATTTGGGACCGCACATTGGAGTCTTTAATTTTACCAAAAATTATTAAATCAAATAATGAAAAAAGAAAACCCCCCCAAAACCCACGTCTCCCTCTCCCTCTCCCTCTCCCTCTCCCTCATTTACTCTAATCAACCACGCGGACTCCATCTTTTTCTCTCTATAGCGGAACGGGTAACCATGCCGACTCGATCTTTTTCTCCCGGGTAACCACGCAGAGCTCCATCAACGGGTCGGTAGGTTTTAATCTACTACTGTAAACCCTAGCGAATTAGCGAATTGATTTCTTCCTCTTTGCGGTGTTGGGACACCGCCAGGCCGGAAACGGTATTCTCCAGATCCCCCTCTTTCTAGATGTATATTTACATTTATATTGAAATTAATATGTACAGTATTCATTAATGCTTTCTATTGTTTCTTTCGAATGATGTTTTGAATGGTTAATTTTTTTTTGAGCGAGATGATGGTTAATTTGAGGGATCGGGAATGTGATTCTCGTTTCGTTTTGATGATAGTGATTTGGTTTACGAGATCTGTATGCTTTTGATTATTTGACATTTTGATGGTTACGATATCGGATCAGGGTTTTGCATATTAACTCGGATTGGATTATGCAAACTGATTATGTAATGCTTACATTAATGCTCTAATTACTTAAACCTACTTTCATAGGCTCTTTTGTTGAACCACAAACGGGCTAAATGGAACGCTCTGTTCCTCCCAAATGAAGGAGGGGTGTATGTTTAGTGTATACACATTATTCTTTGGCTTCGAGAATCTTGAACATGTAAAGACTACTTTTCAGTTTCTGCTTTCCCTTTAAGATTTATTTGTTTAGTTTACAACTCTCTCTCTCTCCCTTCCTCCTGCCATCACTTTTCTTTATTTGCTGTTTGTGGAGTTGAATTATTTTGATTGCTATGTTGCAGCTGAAGCAACTAATTTTATTAAAGATTTTGTGGAGACCGAACCTGGGTTGAAGCTTTTGGATGGTTTTCCTGAGATCAAAGTTGTAATTCGTGCTGATGCTTTAAGTAAACCGTATGACAAAGTTGCTGTTATATCAGGTATGGAACTTTTGAAGACACATACTGGCTTTATGGTTTCCAATTACGATCTACAGTTATTGTGCAGCAAATAAAATGCAAAAAGTCACAAATTATTGTTTATTTATTTTTATTATTGGAGATATAATCCCCTTTTTGTTCTCTTCGCACTTCTAAATTCTAAATATATCTGCTTGTTATATGCTACATTTGCTTGAACTCTCTTTTAGGATACTAGCAGTGAGTTGGCTTTGTGTTTTCTTGCACTGAGAGACTTTTCACATGGAGATTTTCTACTAATTTTACGGGTATCCAACCATTGCCATTGAACACTCTTGTCTTGTTATTAGTTGTCAAATATTGGAATAAATTAAGGGGTTCCTCCTCTAAATTCCCTTGGCATATAGATAATGTTTTTATAGGAAAAACTATTTTCAAAATTCTTTAGAAGCCCCTAGGAAAAAATACCCCACATTTACTTATTATTTCACGCTCACTTGCCTCGATCCAAATTAAATCGCGACCTGCTTATCGGACTTTTAACTATCGCACGTCCAATCATCGACTTTTACAACCCAAATTTTTTTTGGGGAATTTAACTTTGATGGTTCTTTATAGAATGAGTCATCTATGCATGAACTTTTCCTTTGAATTTCGTTACCACTTCAAAGTTATTTGATTAATAAATATGCAAGACGTTACTCCTCGTTTTCGTAGTTCTTTTATGTAACTATGTTCTCTAATACGTGCAGTTGCTCTTTAAAAAATTGGTGAATTCCATGATACGGGGAAGTGAAAGTGGTCATGAGCACCTTATCTTGGATTTGTAGGAGAAGGGATGCTTCTTTGCGGCTTTACGTAGGGGATTTCCTTGCCTGTTGCCCGTTGATTCCATTCTCGCGGTATTTCTGTTTCTAAAATTTTCAAACCCTGCTTATTATCACCCTTGCTTTTTTGTTTTCTGATGATGCTAAACATCCAAATGTGTCATCATTATTGGGCTGTTGTATGGACAATGGCCTTTATCTCATTTTCCAGTTCTCCTCCAAAAGCTCTGTTGCTTCTCTTCTTCATGGTATTCATTCAGTCATTCACACATATTTTTTTTTCGGTTTTGAATTTCATATGTTAATCATAAATCATATTTGAACATTTTCCGCTTGATTGATTTTGGTCATCTTTCTTGAAAATGTTTTGTATAGATGAGAAATTACCGTCAATGGATTGGAAAAAAAGGTATAAGGTTGCAGTTGGAACTGCTCGAGGCCTTCATTACTTGCATAAAGTATGCCCAAGAAGAATAATTCATCGCGACATTAAGGCTTCAAATGTTTTGGTCACTATGGATTTTGAACCTCAGGTACCATTTTCTATAGGTTCTGCAGTCGCACAAATTGCGTATGTTTAGTTTTCAATTGAAAATGGTGTTGTTTTTTCAAGGAATTGGGTATATCCTTCTCCTTCAGGTTTATCTGGTTTTCTTGTATTGGTGGGCTACCTAGATCAAGTGGACTTGGTTTGCATATATATGCATGGGATATTAACATCTTTTAATTTTTGATTACGACTTTAAACAGGCCAAACCTATATTGAACCAAGGGGACAATGAAAGACTTGTAGATTCAAGGCTCGATGGGGTTTATAATATCTCACAGCTGGACAGTCTTGCCTTTGCAGCCTCTCTCTGCATTCGAGCTTCTTCCACGTGGCGACCCACCATGAGTGAGGTAGCTAATATTCTTTTCAGTTTTCTTGTCCTCCATTGTTGTCGTTTATAAACAGATTGTGGGAGAAGGCTTTCCAATCAGCAGTTATCTATTTTATGGACTGTGCTCTAAATGTGACAGAATGATAGGGAGGATCGCTTAAATTTTCGTTCAGTTCTTGTGATAGCTAAATCTGAAGACTACGAAATAAAGGTCTGTATGTTCATTTCTTTTTTATGTGACATTTAACTCTAGCAGCTGCTTCATTTTGGGAACATGCTAGGTTTTGGTTTGCATATATAGTTTCCATCTGCTGTCTACAAAAACTATTTCTTCATTTTGGACAAGTATGCTTTTTTGGTTTGGGCTTGTATTCTATGTTTAAAAATGTTCATTTCACCAGCTTGCTATGTGGGGGCCTATTTCAAAACAAACATTTACTTGAGGCTAAGTGGAACTTAGTATCATAGTGAATTTGCTATGTTGATGCTCATCTGATACGGAGTACTATTATTGCTACACTTAAAATGGAATGTTTATTGTTCATGATCACGAACACAGCCACCGCTCAGTTTTACCACCATTGTCTCTTTATCTCATATGTCACTTACTCAAAAATATATTCAGATATGTCATGATGGTTAGTTATTTCTTCGTTAACGTAATATTTTTATTTTTTACAGGTTTCATTGCTTAATAGCTGCATATTGGTTTACGTGAAGAGCTCAATCAAGGAACGATATGATGAAGAAGCAATTTTTTGGGAAATACTTTGTTTGACTGCATCATTTGCAATTTAGATGATTAGAACTAGTTAGAAACTTATTTAGTCAAAGTATTTCAAATGGAGATTCTAACTACTTCTAAAGAATCTAATTTTGTTTGGTTAATTGATGACTTTATTTGGATGATGTAGTTGATTAGCTTTGGTTAATGTACTTGATTTTGGTGTTGTCGTATGCATGAGTTTGTGTATGTTTATGTATTTGGATCTTGTAAATTAGGAGATATTGTCAGCTATTGAATGATAAACATTTTAGATTTTGACTTTTTGGGCGACATTTTAATTAACCCAAAATGACATTTGGGACGGGGATCAGGTCCCTAATTATTACCCGCCAATATTTATTTCTGGCGGCAAATATTATTAGGGTCGGCTTTGCCGTCTCAAAAAACTCGTCCCAAATATGTTATGCCTCCAAAATTGACCCGCCAAATTTTTTTTTTTGCCGCCAATTTTTTCCCACAAAAAATAAATAATAAATTTTTATTTAATAATAAATATTATTAGGGACAGGTATTTCCCGTCCTTAAAAACTAATCGGGACGGTGACGGAGGTCCCTATAGTATTTAGGACGCATGTTAATTAGGACCCCTTGTTCCCGTCCTAAATGTCGTCCCTAAAAGTATTAAGGAAGGG
The DNA here is from genome assembly GCA_022495995.1 of Adenophora triphylla var. japonica. Classification (NCBI taxonomy): domain Eukaryota; kingdom Viridiplantae; phylum Streptophyta; class Magnoliopsida; order Asterales; family Campanulaceae; genus Adenophora; species Adenophora triphylla. The sequence goes on along the minus strand of JAFEMH010001400.1, from coordinate 307,208 downwards.
AAAATGGTTTTATGGGACGGCGTTTGGCCGACCCTAATGCTGTTATTTCTTGTAGTGTTTAAAGTAAATAGGGATAACAACATCCATTTTTCAGTTAAATAGAAATGTAAAATGCATGTGCCCCACTTTTTAAAGGGCAGACCGAGGCTTTCTAGACTGGAAAAGATAAGAATTGGGGGAGTTCGGTGAGGGAATTGACTAGGGCTATACTGAAATTTGGGGAAGCTTATGAGCAGGCGGAGAGCTCGAAGCTGCAATAGCTGGTGGAGATGGAGAAGAAAATAATGAAGTTTGCCAAAGAGCTTCAGTTACAGTGAATGTAGTTTTTGTTGGGTTTCGTGAGTCCATGCGCAGCGGAAGAAAGCAAATTAACACAAAAATTCGGAGCCATGGATCAGTTCTAGATGATTAATTAAATAAGATGAAATAGAATTACCAACCTTGATGCCCTTTGTCTTTGACAAAGTTGTTCCAACTCCGGATTTGATGATCTTGTGAATCCTTGATGAACGAAGCTTAATCACGAACTTAAGATCTTGAATTGCGAAGATCATCTATGTGTATCCACACGTTGAACGAACCCTAGAACTCTTCTAGGTGGATTGCTAGATCCCTTGATTGAAACCCCTTTCAATCTATGAAAAATTTGGAATTGGTTGTGTTTTGATTCTCAATTCTCAATTGAAAACTCTTAATTTGTGTTTCTCTAAGTAGGAAATTAAACTTGATATTATATTATTTGGGTAGGCATGATGGCTTGCTAGAGTCCGCTAATGTCTTATGAGGATCGATGGTCCACGTCAACTCATATTGTTCAATGCTTTCTCGTTACCAAGTAAATTGATCAATCGAATGTTATTAATCACATTAATTCATTCGGACATGGCCATGTACATCATCAATCTTACTTATGAGTGGCCTAGCAAACATCTCTCTTTATGAGGGACAAATTTCCATCTTGACTTATCATTCTTCCCAACAAGAATCCTATCATACCAATAATAGCCCTTATTGTTATTCGGTTAAAGATAACGTTAAACTACATCAAACACAATATTCATCGAGTGGAAGACGATGATAATCTCAGGTCAAAGGATATCAATGATATAACTATATGAGATTTAATTATGATATTTGACCATGACATAAATCTCATAACGGGTCAAGTTCAGTACCTTGTTCTCTAACAAGACCCATGAATTTAATGTGCATCTCTATGCATATAATCATCACATGATTATCCATTAAACTTCATACTAGTGCTTCTTAAGTACTAGGGACACGATTATTACAATAAACATGCAAACATATATAATAATCAAAATAACAATCTCTTATATAAAAGAATAATGACATTACATTTAAGTCTATCTCTATAGGCCTAGGGCACTAACACCTACATTTTTACACAATTGGAGCTTACCCAGCTGAAGCGTAGGAAGGTTGAGAATAATTTATAGAGAGAGAGAGAGAGAGGAAGGTGGAGGAGAGATTTAAATCTAGAGAGGGAGTTAGGGAGGGGAGGAGGTGAAAGTTGTTTTGTGTGAGAAATGAGTGGGCGGCGATCATGGCTGTGGTGGGTGAGTGTGGGGGCAACATGGGGTGAAGATGGGTGGCCGGAGGTGGGGATGGTGGTGGGTGAAGGAGAAGAAGGGTGAAATACAAGATCTAAGTTGAGAGGGGGTTAATTGGTGAATAAATAATTTACATTGTAGTTCTTTTATTTTTTAATTTTATACTTAAAATTATTGTAATTATGTTATATTAATTAGATTGATTTTTCAATTTTGCCCTTTAAAAAGTGGGTCACATGTATTGCACATGTCTATTTACCTGAAAAAAATGGAAATCGTTAGCCCTGATACCTTAAACGAGCATTCAAAACAGATGAGATACTGTGTTTGTAACGATAACTAGTTTATGTATGAAATCAAAATAAGTCATATAATTGGGGTACTATTATTGTATTTTTTTTCCTAAAATAAATAAATAAAATTCTTTCAAACAAAGGCTAGGGTTCCAATTAAAAATTGAAGATGGGTGGTGGAGATTTCACACTGATATAAGATGGGTGTAGTTTTAATTAGAGCAAAGAACACTAGCTAACTTCCTTTAGCTGGGTCTGGAGATGGTCAAACGGGCGGCCCGGCCCGTTTGCCACAAACTCGCGGGAGAAACGGGTATGAGTATGTTTGTCCGTCTCATCAAACGGGCCTAAACCCGTCCTGGCCCGTCCCAAAATGCCCACCTAAGCCCGCCCGTTTGGTCCGGATCTGAAAATCCATAGGATTAAACAGGTTTTTCATTTTTTTTAAATCAGAAAAAACATGAAAAAAATAATTTAGTATTTAATAAGCTATTTTTTAAAGTATAAAATCACTTAGACATAAGAAAATTAGTTGTTTTAAAGATATAACAAAAGTAATAGTTTATACGGTATCAACAAATAAAAATTATTCAAATTAAATTATTTTCTAAAAGGTATAAATTATACCTTTAAAAAAACTATTTAGTTTAGATAATTTTTATTTGTTGATAAACTTCTTTAAAAAATAAATTAAATGAGGTAATAATTTAATCAATTTAATCAATTTAATTATGTCCTAAAAAATTAAAATCAGGTAAAGGAGCCGTTACAAATAAATTGGACGAAAATATTCCTCAAACGAATTTATTAACGGATATATTTGAGTACATTTTAGACATTTATAAAAAAAATGGCTAAACGGGTCACGGACCCAACGAATCTTCTGATCCGCGGGCCAAAGCCCGACCCGTCACATTTAACCCAGTTCAGGCCCGTTCCATTTATCAAGCATGATACACGGTCCACGGGCTACACGGGCCACGGACTCCACTGGCTTCCTACGGAATTCGGCCCAAAATGGCCATCTCCAGTTGGGTCACCTTGACCTACCCCTTTCTAGTTTTAAAGTTGTCATTTTTTTGAACCTTTAAAATTTAAGAAAATGTCATTTTATCACTAAACTTAGCAATTTCATTCATTTCGACCCCTTATTTTTCAGTAAAATTTACACTAAATAATTTTTTGATCCCCTTTTATGATAAATTCGAATGTCGTAATTATAGTATTTATTTTTAAATAAAACAAATTTAATCCCCTTTCTAAAATTTTCTGTCTTCGCCACTAGCAAAAAAGATATCTCATGTACTCTTCATTCAAAATTCTTATACGGAACGAAGTACCATGTTTTTATTCCGTATAATTAAGACATGTAGAATGAAAGGAAAGGTGAGAGAATAGTTTTTTTTTTTTTTAAAATTCCTAACCACCTAATATCAATTCTAGCAAGTATGAGCTATTGAACCTGAGATCTTTACGACGGAAAGATTTAAACCTGCTCAATATGTCGCTTGGTCACAAGTCGTCGTTTGACAAGTGAGAGAACAGTTAAAAATGAGGACTTTGAAGATTAAAATAACTGAACGATGGCAGAAGGAACATAGCTAAGTAAATAAAGAACTTAATGAATCCTTACAAAAAAAAAATTAAGAAAACAGACGAATTCCACTACTCTCTCGACCAAAAATAAAAATAAAAAATGCTCAAGGGTTTCCCTAGCCGCCGCCAACCTATTCCGGTGGGTCTCCTTGCCGCCGCCAAGCTTACGGTCTATGGCTGCTTCATCGTCTGGTATTGCCATTGCTGCCCTGATCCGCCTCCATGCTCGGCCTTTGCTGCTCCTCCGCCGCTTGGGTTCTGCATGGATAATTCGGTTCCTTCTCTATCAAACCCTAAACCGCTTACAAACTCTAATATCACTAATACCCGGCCGTCTTCCCCTACAGCCGCAAAGTCATTTGCTTCAATTGTGAAGGGTGTCGCTCCTAATATCTCCAATTCTCAGCCGTTGAATACCATTCCTATTTCTACCCACAAAGGTGAGCCTTGCTTGAAGTTCTCAAAAGAGTTTATTAATGTTTTAGCCCAGCCATTTAAATACACCTTGGTTGGAAAATTTTCTCATGGTCGACCATCAATGGAGGTTACAAGACAGCAGTTCTTGAAGTTTGGATTAAAGGCTGATTTTAAATTGGGACATATTGATTCAAAACACATTCTTATTCAGATTGTTCATGAAGGAGATTTTAATAGACTTTGGGCAAAAGAACAATGGCACCTTGGGCGTTTTCCTATGCGAGTGTTCCGTTGGTCACCTTCTTGGAGGCCGGACAAGGAGTCTTCTTTATTTCCTGTTTGGGTTGGATTACCCGGCCTCCCAATTCATATGTTCAACAAGGTATGTCTATTTTCAATTGCTAAGATTTTTGGGGAGCCACTAGCTATTGACCAAGCAACTTGTAACCTTTCAAGGCCTAGTGTAGCGAAAATTCTAGTTCAAGTTGATCTCTTAAAGAAACTTCCCTCTAGAGTTTTCATTGACTGCGGAGATGATTTTTCTAGTTTTTGGCAGCCATTAGAGTTTGATAACCTCCCAAGCTATTGTAAGCATTGCTATAAGCTAGGTCATAATGTGAATGAATGCTTTTATCTTCATCCAAAGAAGACAAATACGAAGAATGGGGTTGAAGTTAATGGTGAGGTTCTCACGGCTGGTCCTGGTATTACGGAAGTGGCTCCTGCTGGTAGTGTCACGAAGGAGGCAAATATGGGAAAAAAATTGGTTTATGTTGAAAAACCTAAAGTAAACGATCCTTCTACGTCAATGGGAAATGTTGAGAACAACAAGGGGGCGGGTCATGCGACTAATCTTACTGTTCAGAAAGAGAATGTTTCGGTCAATGCTGGAAATGCTCATGTTCAATCTGTTCAATAAAATATATTGATTAATTCTGGAAATGGTCCTGCAAAAGCTGTTCATGAGACTGAGGTATTTGTTCTCGATAGGGGGATTGATCACTCTAACGAGTTGTCAGCCGAAAATAATGAATCGGTTGACACTCAAGGTGTAGAATTGGTTGTCTTGGATGACACAAATATTGTTGATATAAATACAGGAAATGAAATTCTGGTAACTACTGCTGCGCTTGGAGCGCAGTTGGGGGATTTGGCCATTCAAAATGGGTCTACGGTCTCATCATCCATCCCTATGTCGGCTCCTGCATTGGATAGCGAAGCTCTAAATCTCGTTCGGGAAAAGGTTAGACAAATACAAGCCTCATCAGCTCCTAACTTACGTTCCTCTACTGCTCGTATGCCAAATCCTAAATATTTTAATTCCGAATTTATAAACCCAAAAAACCTAAAAGATGCTCTTATTCTCCGGGAAAAATGCGATTCTGAACCTGAAGGCGGTCTTTCTGATACCTTTCCTTCGGCTTTTCATGATGCTCGCACTTATGGGGGCATTGTTGGCGGTGTTCATGTTGATCCGAGGGCTCCAATGGCTGACGGCGATAATTTTGAAGATTATTATGATGAAGAAGATGGATTTCAAAAGGTTAAAGGAAAACGAGAAAAATTTGGATCGAAAGCAAAAACAAAAAGCATCATGCCTAAAAGGCCTTGGAATCCTAAAAGGCGATTTGATTGACCTTTTCTTTATTTTATTTTCTGTCTTTCTTTAATTATTGTACTTTTGAATTTTTATTTTTAATAAAATTTAGGGGGCATTGCCCTTTTCGCCAAAAAAAAAAATAAAAATAAAATACAAAAAAAAATTACAAAACTTATTTTGGGCGAAGTCTTAAAACCTAAAAAATAAAATACTTATTGTATTTTTCCAAAAAAAAAAAACAAACTAACAAATTTATTAGCAACTGCAAGGTTGAAGTAGTTGGCTATCCACAAACATTGGAGTCTCAATGCAAACAGCGGAGCTGACGTTAATAAAAGTCGCCCTAAGACCATCCCCATCAGTGACCCTGACCCAACCCAACCTCAAATAAAATATTAATTTCTCTCACCCAACCCAATCCAACCCAACCTTATATAATTTATACTCCCATCAGTGACCTCGACCCAACCCAACCCAAACCAACCTTTTAAAAATAAAATTAATATATAAAATATATTAATTTTAAAAATATATTTATATAAATACAAAATCAAAATAATTAAATCAAAAAAAAAAAAAAAGAAATTGCACAAGGGGTCAACCGCCGGTTGGCCGATTCTGGAGTCACTCCATTTCGTGACTTTCCTTTGCTTTTTCTTTTTTTTTTTATTTGAGGTGACTCTCACTTGGAGAGTCACCATAGTGGATGGTCTAAAACTACATCCGCCATCCAATTGGCATGTCAACTAACTAAACGCATGAAAAGTTAGAATGGGAAGCAAAATACTTACTTCCTTCGTCCCGTTTGAAAGGGCATAATTTTTTTTTTTTGGCGTTCTATTTGAAAGGCACAACCTAAAACCTAAAAATGGAAAGTTTTTTAATTACTTCTTTATTTGTGGGACTCACTTGTCATACTTTCACAATAAATATCCACTAACTTTTCCCTATCCCACTTTCTCTTTCCTATATCACCTTTCACTCACAACATTTATCAAGGTTCTAAAAAGCGCTAGGCGGATGCTAGACGGCGGAGCCGGGCCTAACGCCTAGGCGGGGACTAGTCGGGATTAGTCGGGACCTAGGCGGGGTTTAGAACTAGGCGTTGGAGAGGGGCCTAGCGCCTAGGCGGGGCCTAGGCGCCCTTAGGCGGGATCTTTTAGAACACGGACATTTATTCCACCATATATTTTTTCTCTTTCCTATATCACTTTTCTTAATACCTGCGCAAGACGGAGGGAGTATTGTTTTAGGACTAGAATTATTTAGATTTCAATTTTAACCCAACATTAAAACTATTCGAGAAAGTAAAGGAGGAATCCCGGGGTAGATAGGACAAGGTTAATATAAGTTGCTATATACTCCCTCCGCCCCGGTCCAAAGTTATTTTTTTTTTCAAATCACGCAAATTAAGAAAATGGGTGAGAAAAGAAAATGTTGTGAGTGTAATTTGAAAATAGGAGAGAGAATGAGTAAAGGAAATACTCCCTCCGTCCCACAATAATACCTAAAAATTTTCCTTTTGGGCGTCCCACAATAATCTATACTTTCCCAAAATGAAAATGGGACTCACTTCTCTCTACTCATACCACTTTTAAATTTACTATTCTCTCCACTCATTCTCTCTCCTATTTTACTTTTACACTCACAACACATTACCTTTATCACTTTTTACCTTAATTTTCGTGCCGGGCCAAAAAGTTTACACAATTGTGGGACGGAGGGAGTAGTAAATTTGAAAAGTGTCGTGAGTATAAAAGTGAAATAGGAGATAGAATGAGTGGGTGGAATAGTAAAGATTATTTGCCATTTTAGGAACGATAAAGCTTTTAACGAGACACCCATTTTGACAAAAGGTAAAGCTTCTTCAAATGGGACGGAGGGAGTATAATTAAAGGTTACTTATGAGTACTTCTAAGATCATAATTGAAGCAAATCTTGGTTTTTTTCTTTATTTTGGTATATATTTCAAGAATAACATATCCAGATCGAATACAGAGAATCAATGGAATCTGAGTTGGATCATATCAATAAAGGCTTGAAAACCATGATGCTGGAACCTCGTACAGATCGAATAAGTCAACTACCTGATCACATTCTTCACCACATTCTCTCTTTCCTTCCCCCCAAAACCTCGTACCCAAAACCTTATTCTTATCAAAGAGATGGTTAAATTTATCCACCACTTTGCCTTCTCTATCTTTCGATTTCAGACCTTATAATCGTTCCAAACATTCAGAAACCATTACCCAGCTTATAAATTTCGTTGAGAAGACACTTTCTTGTCGCGAAAAATTCACGGTTTTTGAAAAGTTTAGCCTTTCTAGTTCCAGGCTAATTACCGCTTAGATATGGATTTGGTCAATGGTTGGATTAGAGAAGTTGTAATTCGACATGGTGTTCGTGAACTTGATCTCAATTGGTGTCAAGGGGAGTGGCCCAGGATCTTTATATGTCAATTTCCAATGTGGGATAATATCTCTAACATAAAGTTCATTTCTGTTGGCCATTTCCCGTTACGTGCAATTCATTGATATCCTTAAAATCATCATTTGTTGATAGATGCGAAAAACCTTTTCCGGCTAACTTCTCTTTCCCTAACCTCAAAACTATGAATCTCACCCATGTTGTCTTGCGCACAGACTTTGCTTCTCAGTTGATCAACTGTCCTAAACTCGAGAATCTAGTCATAGATTCTTGTACGTTTGGTGACAATAAGAGTCCGATTCCATACGAGGATAGTAGTCTAGGAACATTAATACCTAATATCTTCAATGTATGCATAGACATGAATGGTTTATGGGATATTTATACTCTTGACATTCTCCGAGTGGCATATAATGTCGAGGTCCTAAGTTTAAGGATACCATCTCCGATGCATTTATATGACCTACTTCCAAAGATGAATCATTTCTCCAAATTTAGTAATCTCAAAGTTTTGGAACTCGGGGAACTTTCTGAGATGAAAATTGGCGTCAGTTTCATGGATGGTATGCTTCGGAGTTTGCCTGCTCTTGAATTGTTCAACATTGGTTGCATTACGTATAGGGAAGCATATGAAGATGGCAGTGGTACTGGTATTCCTAACTGGCCGCTCATGAGTGAACGTTTGAAATTTGTAAGGATCGGAAGAATATTTCCAGATTGGATGATAATCAAAATAAAGCTCGTTAAATATTTCTTGGAAGGAGCTAGAAGTTTAGAAAAGATGATTGTTAGCAAGCCAAAGCATCTGAATCCAGAGGAGTTAGACCAAGCACTACAAGCTTTACCCAACATTGGTGCCCTTGAACTAAGTGATTGAAGATGATGCTTATCGGGGTTTTCATCCCTCTACCAAAACTACGTAGTTTTGTATCTCTGAGAACTCGCCTTAGCCTATATTCTTATATTTCTTGCCTAGCTCCTCGAATCGTGAGGGAAATTTATCCTCACGTTTTATTATTCTGTTCCAAATCTAAGCAAAAATCACTTTGCGTAATGGACCAAGTGTTTCGTTTTGCAATAATGCCTCTGATAAAAGGTTTTCGTAACATGTTATGCAGAAGAGCAGGAAAATTATGCAGCTTAAATTCACAGTACAGCCAATGTAGATGAAAATCAGTTGAGCCTTCACAACTTTTTAGTCATTTATTTTGGGACGGAGGAAGTAGTAGATTTCAACAGAGTAGTAGTAAGCACTTACTTCTTGGATTAGCAAATTCACTTGAATACATCTCTTCGTTGCGTCTTTTCTTCTGGTGTCTAAGATGACAAAGTTGTTAGCAATCAATCTTTCAACTTTTTTGGTTCAAACTCTTTCCCTTTGGCCTTTGTAGAAGAAAAAAAAACACTGTAAGTTTAAGATAAATAAGCATATTTAGTCAATTAGTTAACAAGATTAAAGTCCAAGCCTTGGAAACGATTGCGACGCTCATAAATCATACCGCCCAACTTTGATTCGTGTAATTCCATGCCTTAGTCACAACAAAGGGCCTTAGCCAATCCACTGTTTCTTTCCAAAGATATCATCTTTTTTCTCAAAAAATTTAAATGCTGATAACTGAAAATCAAATTAAGCACGTTTGCAAAATAATGTTGACAAAATTCTCAACTGGGTATTTATTAAATGATCAGAATAAAATCTGTCACAGCTCAAAGAATCTAATACCCTCTTCTCTATCACCTTCACTGTACTGTGTGCTTGTGTGTGTAAAAAGGGATTTGGGAAGCATGCTATAATACCGCATAAAGCGGACTTCCCCACGGGCTACTTTCTCACGCACGAATAAGATATCCATCTCTATATGTTTGGTGCGTTGATGTTGCACCGAATTTCCTGACAAATAAACCGCGCTAACATTGTCACAATAGACCAAGGTGGCATGGGTAATTGGACAACAAAGCTCTAGTAATAAATTGCGAAGCCAACACGACTCCGAAACAACGTTAGCCACTCCCCTATATTCGGCTTCGGCACTAGAACGCGAAATAATAGCCTGACGCTTGGCGGACGAAGAGACAAGATTATCCCCAAAAAATACGCAATAACCGGAGGTAGAGCGGCGAGTGTCCGGGCAACCTGCCCAATCCGCATCCGTATAAGATACTAAGGAAGAAGTTGAAGACGGATGAATATACAGGCCACGCCGGAGAGAACCTTGTATATAACGGATTATACGCTTGAGGGCAAGCATATGTTCCTCACGAGGAGCATGCATGAACAGACAGATTTGCTGAACAGCATAAGAAATATCAGGACGGGTGAAAGTCAAATATTGCAACGCACCTGCCAAACTGCGGTAGTGGGACAGATCCGAATATAAGGGGCTAACCGAGGCACTGAGCTTTGGTTTGGTGTCAACCGGTGTAAGAGCAGGTTTACAAGATGACATCCCCGCACGATCCACAATCTCCACAGCATACTTTTGTTGCGATAAAAATAAACTACCCTTATGTTGAGAAACAGCAATACCGAGAAAATAATGGAGGTCACCCAAATCTTTCATGGCAAATTCTGTACTCAGTCGAGATATAATAGAGAGTCGAAGAGCATCAGATAAAGCAGTCAAAATTATATCATCAACGTAAACCAACAAATAAGCTGTATCTGGACCCTTGTGAAATATAAATAAAGAATTATCCGACTTGCTTTGAACAAAGCCAAGAGAGGATACAAAATCTGCGAAACGCTTATACCAAGCCCTCGGCGCCTGCTTAAGCCCATACAGAGATTTCTTCAATAAACAAACATGATCCGGATACATTTTACTGCGAAAACCAAGAGGTTGATGCATATAAACTGTCTCACTAATATCTCCATGCAAAAATGCATTTTTCACAACGACGTGAGATGGCAAGACTAAGAACAGTCCGAATTGTAGCCGGTTTAACCACTGGGCTAAATGTCTTCCCACAATCAATGCCAACCCGTTGGGTTTTGCCATCACAAACAAGCGAGCTTTGTGCCTCTCAAAAGAACCGTCTGACCTAACCTTGTGAGTAAAAATCCACATAGAGCGAATCATATTAGTATTAGGCGGACGGGGTACCAACACCCACGTCTTATTATCAATAAGAGCAGTAAACTCGTCATTCATAGCAGTTTTCCAGTTAAAATCATGAAGAGCAGTCACAGGATCACGTGGAAGGGGAGATTTTGTGACGGCAGAATGTAAGTTAAATGGAATTTTTGGTTTAAAAATACCACTTTGACTGCGAGTAACTGGGCCAGAATGAACAGGAACATTAGGCGAAGGATTTAGAGGAGAGGGTTGTTCGGCAGAAGGAGGTAGACCAGGACTTGGCTATTGAGCCAAAGGAGAAGGAGGATCAGGCGAAACTTGCACTGGGTGGTCACATGAGGACCGACCGACTGGGCCACCGGAGAATGAAGATGGTGAGCCGGAAGTGTCGAATTGGGTTCACCAGAGTCTTGGGTCCATTGGGCCATAGTATAAGGAGAAATTTCATCTGTGAGAAAGTTATAATTCGAGGAATGAGACGGACTCAACGACTCAAACGGAAAACGTTTTTCGTCAAAAAGAACATGTCGACTCAAAAAGATTCTTTTAGATGAAATATCATAACACTTGTAACCTCTATGATTTTCAGGAAAACCTAAGAAAACACATGGAGACGAACGAGCTTGAAGCTTATTTATTGTGGGAGAAGGAAAGAGAGGATAGCAAAGACAACCAAATACCCTAAGGTGTTTGTAGGTGGGATCTCGAGTATATAAAACTTTGAGAGGAGAATGAAAGGTCAAATATTTATTTGGGATTATATTTAGTAAATATGTGGCCATTGAAAGAGCGTGATGCCAAAAAGAAGGAGGAAGAGAGGCATGAACTAATAATGTGCGCATCATATTATTAATAGTCCGAATTTTGCCTTCAGCTGTACCATTTTGAGAGGAAGTATATGGACAGGAGAGACGGAAAGAAAGACCATTTTGTTTACAAAAATCCCAGAATTGATTATTGTCAAATTCTCTACCATTATCGCATTGGATTGTTTTAATTTCTCTTTCAAATTGAGTACGGATCAAATTACGAAAAGAAAGAAAAATAGAATAAACATCCAATTTTCTAGCTAAAGGATATACCCATAAAAATTTAGAATAATCATCCAGAAAAAACACATAATATCTGTGACCAGAAGTACTTAAAACTAGAGACGTCCAAATGTCACTATGAATAATATCAAAAGGTAATAAAGTACGAGAATTTGACTCATCAAAAGGAAGTCGAATATGTTTCCCTAAGGAACAAGCATGACAAATATTCGACTGTCTAGACCTATTACAATCAATAAAGTTTTTCTTGCGAAGAGAGTCCACAATTGGTGTGCCAGGAACCTTTCGTGCCACAAAGAAGAAGACAAAGTAACAAAAGCTGAAGGTGAAGGAGAAGAGCTGGAAATAGAGTTGGTGATAGGATAAAGCTCCCCCTTACTCTCACATCTCATAAGACGCCTTCCCGTCCGAAAATCCTTCACAGAAAATCCAAAAGAGTCAAACTCCACAGTAACAGAGTTATCGGAACAAAACTTACGAACTGAAATGAGATTTTTGACAATTTTTGGAACATGTAGGACATTTTTAAGAGTGAGAGAGGGATGGGCGGAGATATTTTGATGTGACCATAACCAATGATTGGGATAGAATTCCCATTACCAACTATAATGCCAAGTTTATTACTCAAATTGAAATAAGGCGCGAGGTTACCTGACGAGGATGTCATATGGTTTATAGCGCCAGAGTCCACGAGCCAATTCTGAGGCGGAGGAGTAAGCCCCAAAGTGTGCATAGCATTTTCCACATCTGTGGGTGTGGAGGGTCCAGAGGCAGCGTATGCTTGCGGAGGACGAGGGCCAAGGATACCAGCAGGCTGTTTAGGCTACGGCTGGGAATAAGGTGGCCGAGGCCATGCGCCTGGTGTGGCCGGATAGGGGCATGGTAGGACAACCCAAGGCCAGAAACCTGTTCCCCATGCTTGCTGCGGCCACATCTGATCCATCTGAGCAGGAGGATTCGAGCCACGAGCATTAGATCCAGAAGCCCGCTTTCCACTATTTCCTGTATTCTTGCCCGTACCCCCTTTCTTCCCACCATTGTTTTTCTGCTGTCCCCGTTGACCAGCAGAAGGCTGAACCGAAGGTAGATACGGTGGAGTGAGGGTCGGCGGGACTGTTCCATCTGCACGAGCTACCATTGCCGAGGCTGTTGCATTCTTCTTGTGTAGGCCGGCCTCCTCAAGGGTAAGCATAGAACGAGCCTGATAGAATTGTGGAAGAGGAGAAGTCTGCCGGATCATCGTCCCAACTCCGTTGTATGCCTCTGTCAGTCCCGAAACCATTTGAAGAACCAAGCGGTCGTTGGAGACAGGAGCCCCAACGTTCTTTAATTGGTCAGCCAATTGCTTGAGATGTTGGCAATAAGAAGAGACGGAAGTGAAGGATTCCATAAGAGTATGGGAAAACTCCTGCTCAATTGTCACGGCACGGGAATTTTTGTTGTCGAAGAAGATGTCACGGAGGCGGTTCCATGTGTCCATCATTTGTCTTTATCCGGTTCCATGACAGTGTTGAGAAGATCAATAGAGATAGTGGAATAGATCCAACCAAGGACGGTGGCATCTAGAGTAGACCACAACTCTTTCTCCTCGTCGGTTGTGGGTGGTTTGGACCTACCCGTATCCGGAGGAATAATGTGATGAAGAACCCTTACCGCTCGAGTATGAGTTTTGAACAACCCTGCCCAAGTTGCATATTGCCCACTCTCCAATTCCATTATTATGGCCACATGATTCTTGATGTTGGAGACAACAAGGGCCGGATGGAACTTGGAGGCCGACATAGCTTGGCCGGAAAAACACTAGAGAGCAGAGAAGAGAGAGGGGCGGCGGTATAGGCACGAAAACAACTAGGCGCAGTGGAAGAACAGAAAACCTAGGTCTCGTGATACCATAAAAGTATATTTTCCGTACCAGAATATTATTCATTCTTTCGTTTATATACAATGAGAGAATCCTAATCAAAGATAACTCAATCCCTATACAATCCCTATACAACTACACTAGCTAATTTAAAGGAATAAGATTAATTACAAATTGCTAGAGATATATACAGAATATTATCTCATGGGGAGACTAATATTCTAACACCGCGCAACAGTGGAAACAGGTGGACGGTCAAGTTCGTGAGTAGGATACATGAATGGACGAGATCGCACACAAGGGGGTGAATAAACTAAAATACCCTTATTGAAAGGAAAAAATGTGGTTCGTCACGACCACAATTACAAAGGAAAGGGACTGCTCACAGCCCCGGATCCGTGTAAAAACATGGTACCTGTCATCAGACGGAATAAGTATTGACCGGGAAATGCTGAAATGCAAAACAGTTTTTCCCTTTGTCATTGTCACATGATCTCTCGGTATCGGAAAGTTAGTCTCACTTTTTTACATTGTTAATTCGAATGAATTTTGGGTGGTATAGACTACTTTTATATATCCTGATGCTGCAGGAAATGTGCTTATCAATCTTCCTCCACGTGGCAGGACTGATCACCTGGCTTCTTGACCTAAAAACAGAACCCACGACTAGCCGGATGTGTCTCCGGCGAAGACGCTCGGGCGTGAGAGTAAGATAACAGTTGTATAAAGCTCAAAATGTATTGAATAATGAACTCAGAATACAAAATGGCAGTTACCTTTCACCGTTTGGTAGTGATGAAGTATTTATAGGCAAGAGTGATGTATTTTTGGGGAGGCGACATGTCCTCCGAGATTATAGCGGCAGTTACTTGGTCGTGGGCACGTGTCCATAACGGTCCCTGATTTGTAGGGATGTAGTTGTGAGCATTGATTAACCAAATAAGCCAGCAAGTGTTAAGTCGTCACTTGTTGAGTTAGGTCGAGGTCGCCACTCGTGGAATGGTCGACCTGACTGTCGGGTAGAGCATGGTTCGTACCCGAATTGTAATATGGATCATGAGGTCGGACTAAGTTAGGTCGGGACCTATTAGATCGGACCGTGGGCTTAGTCGACTGATGCTTGAGATGGGCTTTGGGCCTTGCTCTGACTGGGCCAGCTCTATCGAGAATGTGATAATCAAAGCTGGATGTAATTGGGCTTTACTTGCTTGGCCCAACTCGGCACTTTTGGTATGTTCAGTGGCCCCCAACTTTCGAGTTGACTTCGTCGACTTGGAAGTTAAGAAGATTTCTTTGATGAAAATTGCTTTACTCGCAGGTCGATGCTAGTCTTTGAAGTAGGTCGACCATGATGACGTGGCAACATCCTGATCGTTGGCGATGAACGGTTGGAGATGAAAGAGCGCCGATTTTTGTAATGATTACAGCTCTGGCGTTTGGAACTCCTTCTCGAAAACCGCTTCAGTCTTTAATTTTGGAAAATTAATTTTGATTTTCCTTTCCCTTTCCAAATTTAGGAAAATATAAATAGAAAAATCCCCCTTCGTTCAGAACTTTTACTGCTCTAAAACTTCTTCTTCTCCGGCGATAATCAAGGGATTGCATCAAGATTTAAATCTATCTCTCGGCTCCAGCAACGAACCTACTTTCTGCAATTAATTGAGGTATTTCCTTCGTATCTTTGCTTTAGGGTTTTAATTTATGCACTGTTCTCCGTTTCTGTCATGGCTAGGACCTTTAGTTGCGAACCAGGAGCGTGGTATGGTTACTGTACTGTTAACCGTAGGGCATGCAAGAATGTGAACGGTGAGTGGAGAGTGATGTCCCTGGATGAGTGTGCCTCCATTTTGACTAGTTGGGGGTTGAATTACACTGAGATAGGGCTGCCCATTGTAGGGGAAATTGAAAATGTGGTGATTGACGACTCAAATGTTGTCGCTTTTCATCTATTCCATGAATTGCTTGACCATATCACCTTGTTTTATGTTAGGGACGTCCAAAAGCCCTCCTTCCTTAGGAATAGAATAGGTTTTCCAGGGGAGTCTAGGTCGCCCTTAAGTAGGTCGACTGAAATTATTCATAGGCCTGACTCCCCTGTTTCTCCTTCTTCTTGTACAGATATGGCAACTCAAGGCGGAGCTACAGCATCTACTTCCTCTGGTCCCAGAATTGTTGATGCATTCGACGATACAGCCATGCCAGGAAAGAATGAGAGGGGTTATGTCCCCCAAGGGCCATTACGTGGAAAGAAGAACCTGCCCTCTAGGTATAGTATGATTTGGGATTTTACGTGAGGTAAGTAAGGAAGATTATAGGGTGACCATTTATACCTGCAGGGAGTTTATGAAGTTGTTTAGGTCGTCATTTACTAAGGATGCCACTAGGGTAGCCTTCTTCTATGGTCAATTTGTAGCTGGCCTCAGGTTACCTCTTGATCCCTTCATAAATGAGTTTTTAGAATGTGCCAATGCTCTCCCCCTTCAGCTCGGAGCCAATACTTGTAGGGTCCTCTGTATGCTTTGCTATGGTGTGTAGATTCTTAGGATATGAACCTTGTATGAGAGTGTTCAAAGAATTTTTCGATAAAGTATAGTGGAGAGGACTTGAGCATCGGTACCCTCTAAACCTAAATATCCCAAGCTCTTCACCAACCTCCCAAGTAAGCATAGTGGCCGGAACTCGCATGTTGTTGTGGTAGAGAGTAGATTAGGATGGGAATTCCCTTGCCCAATGATGAAACGAAACCATAGATGAGGGAAACTATTGGGAGCCGACTGGCATCTTAATTTGTATAGGGCTTTGTGTCGCTTAGTCGAGAAAAGACCCGTTAGCCGGGAAAGTCTGCTCACCACCGGTATAATTTCGTCCAGGCCAGGATGATGCACGGAGATGGAGTGGTAGAGCCCTTGTCCCCGTGTTGAGAGGACAAATATATCCCGACCGGGTTACTCATTCTGCGGGAGGTTTGGAAATTTGTGCCAGCGTTGCAAGAAGACAGTAAACTATTGCAAGGATAACGGGGAGCATGCCGGTGGTAAGATCTTGTTCTGCAATCCTTTACTCGTCTATTGTTATCTTGCATATGTGTGTAACTCTTAGATCGTCCGTTGTTTGCTCGTATGTAGAACTTAGTTAGCTCGTACATAGAACTATTACGAATTGCAACTCTATCAAATTGCCTGCTCGTATGTAGAACTTAGTTAGCTCGTACATAGAACTATTACGAATTGCAACTCTGTCGAATTGCCTGCTCGTATGTAGAGTTATTCAATTCGTACATAAAACTGCTTTGATTTGTATCAATTATCTCGTCAATGGTTTACTCGTAGAACTGTTTTGAATTGCCGAGCTAACACTTGATTTCTTTAATGTCGTGTAGTTTTAACTCCCGAGCAAGAAGCGAATATGGTGCGCATTGTTGGGGTTTCTGATAAGAAGAAAGCGAGGAAGGACCATGGGAAGGCCAATGCTCGTGCTCACAGGCAGAGGGAAGCCGCATTAAGGACCAGTCAGCTTCCAAAAGACAATATTGGGATGGTGCCAATGGAAGGGGTAGATGAAGAAGATCCTTTCTTTGGCACGTGAGCCATACCTTGAGCGTGGCGAGGAAGGTAATGAATCCAGCAGTCCGGGCAGCCTGACGTGAGCTCCGGCCCAACTACTGATGTCAATGTAGGGGCCTCCGATGCTGTCAGAGCAGGAGCTAGTCCTTTGGATGTCGTAAACATTGATGACGACGCCATGGAAACCGAAGTTGATGATCGGCCTACGAGGACTAAGAGGTTGCGAACCGACAAGGGGAATGCTTTGTCTCATCGAGCCAAGCTGTTACCACCTCCTCCAGCCTTCTTCCTATCCCAACCAAGAAACTATTGAAGAAAGGATGCAGAGGTGAGTGATGTTCCCTCTCTGGAAGGAGTAAATTGCCTGAGTCGCAGCTATCCAGACATGAACTTGGGCCAGGTGATTGTGAGAAGAGCGGTGGATGTGGGTCTGCTAGCTCACTTGGATGATAAGGGCATGACACCCGAGGAGTTCTCAGCTTGGTCTGGGCTGGCTCATTGCGAGGTAACTTCTCACTTTCTCTTTTATTTTAGTCGTCTGCTCCTTTACTCGATCCACTTGAGCCTCGAGCTAACACTTCTTTGTTTCCTTTGGAATGCAGAATCTTACAATGATTGAGCAAGCCAAGAGCTCTTGGAGGGCCTCCATTGAGAGGGAGAGAAAAGCCCTTCGTGATTATTCCAAAAAGGCTCAAGAGCTTGCGGAATGGAAAGAGAAGTATAATGACTTGGACAATTTGTATGAAGCCAACGAAGCTATGAAGACCAAGGCTTTGTCCGACCTGGAGGCTGCAGAGTCCAAACTCAAGGAAGTGGAGTCTGAGAGGGATGCTGAGAAGAAAGAACTGGGGAAGGCCAAGACTGAGCTGGCCACTATTAACAAACTTTTAAAGGAGAAGGATGCCTTCTTGCTCGAGGAGTTGCATGAACGGCATCGACTTGAGAGAGAGAAGAGTCGGAAAGACCACAAGGTGCCATCGAGAAAACTACTAAGGAGGCCTGCTGAAGGCTGCGATTGAGAAGTTGAAGGCGGGGATGAGTATTATGATGCCATCGTGGCTAGGGCACAAGACTTTCTCGAGGTTGGGAAGAGGCAGATGGCCCGTCGAGCACTGGTGGATCCCTCAGCTACAATTACCATCGAGCAATTAGCTCGTTGGTTTTCTGAGTCTCAGTACGACATGGCAGCTCGCCAAGGTCATTCGCTTGTTCCCTATCTCGAGAACGACTTGGCCTTTATTGCCCAGGAAGATGAAGAAGATCATTGTGAGAAATGGGAAGCTCCCCCTGTCCTTGATAGAAATTTTGATGTGGTCTTGGCGGAGCTTGACGATGCTGAAGCCATGGAGACAGTAGATGAGCAAGTTTATTCAGAGTCGGGTAAACCTTTAGACCCTCAGCAACAAGGAGAGGAAGAGGGTCGAGCTCTGCCGACGACCAAGGCGATGTCGGCCGGGACTCTGAATTGTTTATTTGGATTTGTAATGAACAAGTTCCAAACAATATTTTTGTTTTTTGCTTTAACATTATTCGAATGCCTTGGCGGTTTTTGGGAGGCAAACTATTTTTGTAAGTTAATTTTGTCCAAGTCTTAGCCCGTTTTGGGAGACTTCTCTATCATAGCTGACTTTTGTTTTCAGAATGTTGTATGTTTTCCATTCCATATTGTATGTCGAGCTAGATGTAGCTAATATAAATGAGTCAATTTGAGCCTAGAGGCGACTTGATCCTGTTGGTTTAGTCGACCTCAGACTTAATTAACTTTTTTGTGAACGAGATTGATCATAAATCGAACCTGTTCATACCATTTGAACTGATTAAGAATCGAGTTAGTTGGAACGAAGTCGACTAAGAGTCGGACTTGTTAAGTGAACAAAGCTGATTTAGAATCGAGCTTGTTAGAACGAAGCTGACTAAGAGTCGAGCCTATTAGGGTGAAGCTGACTAAGAGTCGAGCTAAGATGAACTGACTAAGAGTCGAGCTAAGATGAACTGACTAAGAGTCGAGCTCATTAGAACAAAGTCGACTAAGAGTCGGACTTGTTAAATAAACAAAGCTGATTAAGAATCGAGCTTGTTAGAACGAAGCTGACTAAGAGTCGAGCTTGTTGATATTAATGTAACACTATGTTTGATCGAATAAATTGCTCTTTTCATTGAAGTAGGAATCATGCTTACATCAATTCGAAACTAGCTTTAACACAAACTTGAACTTTGAAATTGAAAACTAGAAGTAGTATTTGATGAGGTGAGTAGCATGCCAAGGATGTTTCAACTCATCACCTCCAGGATGAGCTATCATGTAGGTTCCTTCCTTGACGACTCGAGTGACTACATAGGGACCTTCCCAGTTAGGAGATAGCTTGTTCTGCTGGGTCCTTCTACCCGTTGCCTCAATCTTTCTCAGTACATAATCTCCAACTTGAAAAGACCTTGCCTTGACCCTCTTGTCGTGATAGCTCTTAGTTATTTGCTTGTAATTGACCATTCGGAGGTAAAGTGTTTCTCGCTTCTCGTCGACTAGATCCAGGTCGATTAATCTATTGGCATCATTTTGCTCTTGATTGAAGAAAGTCACTCTAGCAGGTGGGAATGCGAGCTCGGCGGGTGCCATAGCTTCGACCCATACGTAAGAGCAAAAAAGGGGTTTCCCCGTAGGCCCCAAGTGGTTGTACGAAGCTGCCCCGAAGAGCGGGGAGTTCGTCCAACCAATTGTTTCGTCGACCTACGAGTCAGTCTTGAGCGAAGATAGAACAAGTTTATTTCTTTGCTTGACTTGCCCATTTCCTTGAGGATAGGCGGCAGAAGATTTCCAATGTTTGATTCCAGCTCGCTTCATCTACGCCCGAAAGTGCAGGAGAAGCTGTAACCCGTTGTCGGACACTATGGCTCGAGGAAAACCAAACCGACACCAAATGAAGTCGTGTATGAAGTTGATAGCATTCTCCTCTGTGATGCGAGCTAGTGGTTTGGCCTCAACCCATTTGGTGAAGTAGTCTATGGCCACTATCACATACTTGCAGTTTCCTCGGGCGGGAGGGAAGGGTCCAATCAGGTCGACGCCCCACATGTCAAATGGCGAGGCTGCGATCACGAGTGCACACATTTGTAGGCACGTGGGGAAGGTTGGCAAACCTTTGGCATTGATCACATTCTTGAACAAAGTTGTGAGTGTCGGCTCTCATGTGTGGCCGGTAGTATCCCAATGTGATTAACTTGTCGTGAAGAGTCACGGCCCCAGGGTGTCCACCACAAATTCCACTATGCACCTCGTGTATCAATAGGGCGACCTGCTTGGGGATGGATGCACTTTAGCAATGGCCGAGTATAAGATCTCTGAGCAGGTCGCCTCCTTGAATGACATACCTTGGAGCTTTCTTTTTGATAGCTCGAGCCTTCTTCTCGTCATACGCGGCTCTCCATTTTCTAGGTATGCTTTCATTTCCTCGATCCAACACTTCTCCTGAGTCCAATTTCTTGAGGGATCATCTATGCAATGAATTTTTACCCTCTCATAATTTGGATTTTCGAGGAAAGGAGATGGGCTCGTCATGTGGCTCATGCTGAAGTAGCCGGTTTCGAGAGGAGATCGGCCGGCTCGTTATCTTCTCTTCCAATCCTTTGAATCTCCCGAGAATTCTAAGTCCTTTATTAGCTCCTTCACCAGGTCGCGGTATTTGATGAGAGTAGAACTAAGCACTTCGTACTCGCCTCGACACAGTTGACTATCAATTGTGAGTCACGGTAAGCCATGATCTTAGTTGCTCAGAAGCACTTGGCATACTCGATAGGCTGCAATCAAGGCCTCGTATTCGGCTGGTTATTGGAAGCATCAAACTTGAACCTTAGTGATTCCTCATATACGGTCCCAGGTTTCGGCTCAATCAACACTTATTCCGGCTCCATTTGCTATTCTTGGTCGGCGGCCGTCTGAATAGACCTTCCAACAATCGTCGGGTAGGCTAATGACGACACAGGACTCTGCTTCTTTCCCCTTAGCTTTTCTTTAGGAACTCGTTGCTCGTTGTCTTCCTTGGTGAACGTAAGCTCGACCAAGAAGTCGGCTAGAGCTTGAGCCTTCAACGCCTTTCGAGGTCGATAGTCAATGTCAAATTCGGTGAGGGCAATTGACCAATTGAAGCGATCGACACGAACTCTCGGGCTTGTGCAATATCTTTCTCAAAGGTGCATTAGTAAGAACCACGATTGGATGAGCTAGAAAATAAGCTCGCGGCTTCCTTGAAGCCACGACTAGAGCATAGGCGACCTTCCGGCGTTGTAATACCTACTTTCCACATCGATAAAGCTTTGTGATATAGTACACGGGCTTACGAAGCCCCTCATCCTCTCTAATCAACACTGCTGCAACCGACTTGTCTCCAGCGAGATAGATATACAAACAAAGTCTCTCCGGTGGTCGGGCTACTTAGCGGGGGTGGAGTAGCGAGGTAATCCTTTAGGCTGTTGGAACGACGAATGACATTCGGTCGTCCATTCAAAACTTTTCGCCCCCTCGATGCTTTAAAGAAGGGGAGAGACCTTTCTGCTGACTTTGATATGAAGCGACCAAGAGCCGCTACCCTTCCATTAAGTCATTTGCATCTCTTTGATAGTGGTGGGAGCTGCATGTCGACTAAAGCCTTTATCTTCTTGGATTAGCTTCTATGCCCCTTTGAGATACCATGAATCCCAAGAACTTGCAGTGCCACTCCAAACACACATTTGCTTTGGGGTTGAGCTTCATGTCGTTTGCTCGTAAATTGGCGAATGTCTCCTTTAGGTCGACCACGTGACTCAGGCCTTAGTTTTAATGACCATGTCGTCAACGTAAGCCTCCATATTTCGACCAATACATGAGGCAAAGACTTTGTTCACCATCCTCGATAGGTCGCTCTGCATTCTTCAATCCAAAAGGCATCATATTGTAGCGGTAGATGCCTCCAGTACTGCTGAAATGCCGTCTTGACTATGTCGTCCTCATGCATCTTGATACGGTGGTATCCCGAATAAGCGTCGAGAGCGAGGGTGGAGTGACCGGCAATGGAATCAACTAGCTTGTCTATCCTTGGAAGGGGATAAGCTGTCTTTTGGGCATGCAAGGTTCGAGTAGTGAAGTCGACACACATCCGCCATTTGCCATTTGATTTCTTCACCATGACCACGTTGGCACAACCACGTTGTATGAGTGGCCTCTTTGATTATCCCCGCACTCAAAAGTTTTTGTACCTCGGTTTTTACCGGCTTCTTCCTTATCGCGAGCAAAGCTTCTCAATTTTTGGGGTCTAGGCTTTATGGTCGGGTTGACTTCCGATCTGTGAGCAGCGACCTCCTCCTTGATTCCCCTCATGTCTTCTACCCTCCATGCAAAGACATCATTACTTTCTTTGAGTAGCTCGATGATTTACGCCCGCTCCTCGGGCGATAATTTGCTTCCCAATCTGAATTTTTGGTCGGGGTAAGAAGGGTTGGTGATTACTGACTCTACAGCTCATCCACGGCTTCTAGCTGCGGTCCATCTACGAATTGTAGAGTCTCCACTTATGATTTCTCGACCTTTTGTCTTTCCTCGGCTCCCAGTGTGGAGCCTCCTCGCCTATCATATCATCAAGCTTGTCTGCTGACCTTGTTGGTAGTGGCCCCCGAGTTATTGTCTATGCGGGAGGCATAGGTCTCCTATGACGACTTGATCGACCATAACTACATGCGAATCGACCTCGGTGGTGTTAGAGTGACGTGTCGACTCAAGCATGACCTCGTCATTTGAGCGATAGGTCGACTCTACCACGTCGGTGATTGTTGACGGTCGGGTAGTTTTGGTGGCCCGGCGAGACGGCTTCAAGTAACCATCGGCGGATCTCGATCTCTAGCTCCCTTTTCTTTCTTTCTCTTAGAACATGATCCGAGATAAGCACGAGCGTGCCTTGTACGCAACCTACTGGCCGGGTGTGGGGAACTTTACTGGTGAGGAATTGATGCTACCATTCCAAGAGCGACTTGTCCAGGGAATTCCAAGTATGGCGGCATAGTCACTATTTACATCAATTACGATAAATTGTACCTTCGAGACAATCTGAGGGGGCCGGCCTAGGTCGACGTCGAGCACTATCGGCCTTTTAGCATCAACTCGGTGGTTGGTGAAGCCTCCTCCAACCTCGCCATCATATCTCTCCACTGCTCATCATTAAGACCCATCTCCTTGAAAGTTTTGTAAAACAAAATATCCTTGCAGGCCCCGTGTCGACTAAGAGTCCGCTCGTCGTACATCCATCCAATGAGACACAGGATGATGAGAACTTGCTCCCTAGCCGCCATATTAGTGGCCAATTCGTGGGGGTAGAAGGCGATCGCCTCATCTCTTACTTCTCTCCTTGAGGCACATGTGGGGCTTTATTGAGTACAGGAATATCTTGTGCTTGATGGCCGTGTTGCTCGCTTGTTCATGATGACCCCGGAGTTCGATCTAGGTTGCACTAGGTCCTTGTTGCCCACCTCGCCGCTGCTCACCTCCCCCGGCTTGAGGTCTCTTCACATAAGCTTCGAGTCTCCACAGGTCGACCATTCTCCGGATGATACGCTTTAATCCCAAGCAATCCTACGTGAGATGACCGGTGTCTTTGTGGTAGTCGCGGTACTTAGCATTTGTCCCTCCTAAACTTGTTGCCTGGATTCATTGGGACTGGAGGAGCCGGTTCAACAGCATTCAAAATCTCGGTTCGACTCACCGTGAGGAGTGAAAGCTTCGGGCACCTTCTGCGTCGCCTCTAGTTACATTCTTTCCATTTTTATTGTTCCCCCATTCTTGTTGGAGTCCTTTTTATCATCGGTGACTTCAACCTTGGGGCTCTTTCCTTCTTCTTTTCTTTTCTTTCCTCGGCCGGAGCGACATTATACACCTTTTCAAACAACTCCCGTCGAGTTGTGACCGCTCGGACCGTGAGCTCGTAGTCCATGTCTTCGAGGAAATACCACTTCGGAAGCAATTGATTACCTCCCCGTCTCGCGAGGTCTTCCTCTATCTTATCAACCATCTCTTTGAACTTGGTGAAATAGCTCATCGAGCTTTCATTCTTACCCCGCACCAAGTTATTCGGATCAGTGACGGTTATCTTTCGAGCTCCCTGCGGTCGAGAAGCGGTCTAAGAATTTTGTTCTGAAGCATGCCCAAGTGGTGATACTACCAGCTGACGAAACCATTGAACCAAGTTAAAATTTGCCGCCCAGGTAAGTGTGCTTAGGAGAGCTTTGCACATGTTGTCATCCTCATTGGCGACAAAACACATAGTGGCTTCCAGATGTGCTATGTGGCTCCACGGCATTTGTCGACCAGTACTTCTCCGAAGAGGCAACACGAAAGTAGGAGGAGGTCGACTATCTCGATTTCTTTGGATAAAGGTCGAAGAGCAAAATCAATTCGTTCGACCTTTCCGGTATCCTTCTTCTTCTCCTCCTCCCATTGCTCAAATTTCTTTTTCATCAACAACCATTCTCTCGGCATCGGGTCTCTCATCTCCTGAGGGGGAGCATTGGACCTCCGGCCCTCACTTCGGGGGAGTCACCCGCCTACTCCTTCGTCCCCGCGAGAATTGGTCCTTTCGATCTTATTGGAGATCTATGTCTCCGTTACTTCTTTGAGGCGACTGCGCCTCTCGCCAGCCAGATGGCGACCGCGCTGTGATCTCCATGTGGCGACTGCGCCTTTCCCCTCTCACGGGCGACCTATGCCCATTCCTGCCTCTATGGGATCCCCGATCTCTGCTCGCGGCCGGAGAGACACGCCTGTTTCCGTCGGGCCGTTAACCGAGTCCTCAACCGATCGAGCCTCCCGCTCTCGCTTCCGTTTGAGGCTAGCCCTTAAATCATTACTCGGCACATGAACAATGGTAGGAGCTCGCTGAACTATCCCGTCCTCGCCATTACGCCCCACACCTTCATTTGGCCTAGCACTCCCGGCCTGTTGCCCATTAGAAACACGGCCGAGTGCCACTTCTCTCGTAGCGTATGTCGGCACGTTCACGCCTCCTCCAGGCTATTGTCAGTCGGCCCGGAATGCAGGCTCGCTCCAACATCATTTCTTTCTTGCTCATGGGATTAGTGGAGGGACTCCGCCTGCTTCCCACATTCGCTCGCCCGGGCCAGTACGCTTTGGGTGAGGTGGAGCTCCTCGTCCTTCCATAGACGCTTTTCTCTCCTTGCATCCTGCAATCCTCGCCATCAGCCACGCTGTTAGAGCGTGTTGCCCTAGCATGATGTCGTTGAGGAGGGGGAGGAGGAGGCAAATCTGCATTTCCAACCTTTGTATTGTTGTTGTTGTTCACTTCGTCATGCCCAAGTGAAGCCTCGGATACGTGTCCTTCTGAAGTCACCATCGTTGCAGGTTAAGAAAAGTTTCGAGGTCAAGTTTAAAAGCACGTTTCCCGGCAATGGAACCAAACCCGATCTTTGCCCGGGGAAATGTGCTTATCAATCTTCCTCCACGTGGCAGGACTGATCATCTGGCTTCTTGACCTAAAAACAGAACCCACGACTAGCCGGATGTGTCTCCGGCGAAGACGCTCGGGCGTGAGAGTAAGATAACAGTTGTATAAAGCTCAAAATGTATTGAATAATGAACTCAGAATACAAAATGGCAGTTACCTTTCACCGTTTGGTAGTGATGAAGTATTTATAGGCAAGAGTGATGTATTTTTGGGAGGCGACATGTCCTCCGAGATTATAGCGGCGGTTACTTGGTCGGTGGGCACGTGTCCATAACGGTCCCTGATTTGTAGGGATGTAGTTGTGAGCATTGATTAACCAAATAAGCCAGCAAGTGTTAAGTCGTCACTTGTTGAGTTAGGTCGAGGTCGCCACTCGTGGAATGGTCGACCTGACTGTCGGGTAGAGCATGGTTCGTATCCGAATTGTAATATGGATCATGAGGTCGGACTAAGTTAGGTCGGGACCTATTAGATCGGACCGTGGGCTTAGTCGACTGATGCTTGAGATGGGCTTTGGGCCTTGCTCTGACTGGGCCAGCTCTATCGAGAATGTGATAATCAAAGCTGGATGTAATTGGGCTTTACTTGCTTGGCCCAACTCGGCACTTTTGGTATGTTCATATCCTATATAATGAAAATCTAATATTTTATTGATACACCATTGTAAATAATATCAAGTTTTAAATTTCATTACGATAATGAAAAGTAGCCTGAATTATTACTCAAAGTTTATTCAAACTAACACTGAAAAAATGGACTAACTTTTCGAGACAAAGACAGTAATAATAAATGTTACATTTGATTTATCAATATATAACTAATGTGCATTACTTTTTGTCACATTGCTTGTGGAATGTGACTTGGACCTTTTGCATGGTTGTGGAAATGCAAAGCAAACATAAACATATGAAGAGTTTCATTTTGTTTTTTTGTTAACCCTAGTTAAAATCTTTATATAAAAATTCAAACCAATTACTACAATATACCCAAACGGTCTAGCTCAATTAATCTCTAAAATCATTAAATCAGACATATTTTTTTTAATTTTTTTTTGGCGAAAGGAGACGGTACGCCCTAAATTACATAATCATACGGTTCAATACTAGGAACCCTAATCGAAAATTTAAATCACAACGAAAAAAATAAAATAAACAAGGGAGTTCCTCGTTTAATATGTTACCGGACCAGCTCTATGCATATGTCCTCCACCTTCAGGAAAACTCATCTGATCTCCTCTGAATTCCCCATTCCTAAACGACCGACTAGGGCCCATTGCCGCTGCATTGGCATCTCCACCACCAGGGAACCTCATGGGTCCCCCGGGCCCCATCATCCTAGCGTCTCCACCAGGAAACCTCATAGGTCCCCCTGCAGGCCCCATCATCCCATCGTTTCCACCAGGAAACCTCATTGGTCCCCCGGGCGCCATCATAGGAGCGTCTCCACCACCAGGAAACCTCATTTGATGATCCCCTTTAAATGATCTACTAGGCCCCATAGCTACACGATGAGGAGGATGAGGATGAACATGACCGTTATTAGCAGCTGCCACTTTAGCACTCGAAACTCTCTTACTATCGAACCCAAATTCAATATCTCCATCTCTTGTTTGGTTATGTTTTGGTTCCCATTCCTTTTTAGGAAATGCAGCTTGCTTTTGCTGCTTCTTACCTTCTTTTCCTTTATGGTCTTTGGGTTTCTTCTCGCCTTTGTTGGACCTTTTGCTGCCTAGACGGCCTAGGAAACAAGCAATGGCGGATATGACTATTATGATTGCTAGGACTATGAAAACGGATCCAAATGATCCGTTCGGGTGATGGGAATTCGAAGAAGTTTCTTGTGGTATGATTTGGGGAGTGGGAAAAACAATGGGGATTTCTTGAGACATTTTTTTTTTCCGGTTTTTTTATCGATATGTTAGAACAAAATTATAAGCAAGAACATAAGTTGTATGGGGACTAGTATGTGGTGTTCTTTGAGTGTTTGCAAAGGAAGATTTAGAAGAAGGAATTAAGGTGTGAGAATAGAAGCAAGAACATAAGTTGGTTGGGACTTGCATGGGAGGGGGTTTTTGAATTCAAAAAAAGGAAAGAAGTTTGCTTTAATAAAGAGATTCTTTGTGTTGTTTACTGCAGAAACTTTGGTGTTTTATTTGCTTAGTTAGAAGAGAAAGTGTGATTTTTGCACCTTTTGAATGAAAACAATCTCAAGGAGGGACCCATGAAAGTAGACCTTGTTCAACTATTGTGTATAGGTGCTTTCACTTTTCTTTATTTTTCAATTTGGTGTCATATTCCAAAGTATAGGCCATGCCATGTCTTTGTTTATCTGTCTAGAGGCCAAAGAAGATGTTGAGTAAATGATAAATCTGATAGGATTTGGAGCATGTACATCAAAATCTCTACGAGTACGAATACACGATAAAACTTATGTTATTATAATATATAATTAACATGTTCTCTAAATGTAATTACGATATTAATGAATTGATGTGTAGTCCGACTGCACAGTTCTTGTATCATATACAAAACTAAAATTGTGCATCTATTGATATTGATCAGCTTCTATAAGCGACTAATATCAATTTGATCTTGATTGATCAGTGCTTATAAAAGGTTTTGTAACTTAAATCACGATCGATAGCTATAATGCTTATATAGAGTGATTTCGCTGCAACATTTTCAAATCAAAAATTGAAAATGAGGGTGTGAAAGGAGAAAGTTGGGAAGGATGTTAGTGATGCAGTTCCCAATGGTGAGAGCCTGATTCTATGGACTAATGAAATCTTCTTTATTCTTTGCTTTTTGTCAAAGAAGGTATCTTCTTCGGGTAGGGGTAATTTGAATGAGTAGACCAGACAAGACAAGTAGGGGCGGAGCCAGGAATTGTCCGGGGGGGGCAAGATTACACGGGGGTTTGGGGGCAGCGTCCTCGAAAAAAATTTCGGATCGGACAAGTAAAAAATGGGTCGAATCCATGAAATACAATGTATTTTAGTTAAAAATGTAAAGAATTAAGAAAGTTAACAAAAATGATAAAAGTAAGTAATTCAAAGAACGATTGAAATAATGTTGAAGTATTTAACGCAAACAATTTATTAAAATATATTACTCGTATAAAAAAGAAATTCAAATTTGCTAATTAAACTTGGGATAATAGGAAGAAAGACCAAAAAACAAAAAAAAATGGAAAAAGCCTAACTAATTAATTAAGATTGAAAAAATGTGAGGAAATTAGGAGAAAGAGAAAAACAAAACTGTTAAGAGAAAGAAATGGAGAGAGAGAGAGAATAGCAAAGATGGAGGACAAATAAAATTAATTGAAAATGTAGGTAGAACATGGATTTGAAAGGAAACACCCAAGGCTTTAACTTACAGCCTATATATTTGAACCATGTATTTCATTGGTGTTAATCTTGAAGTTAATTATATATAACAAAAAATATGGTGGGAAGCAAAAAAAAAAAAAAATTTCACTGCACTTCCGTCGCAGGAGGGGGGGGGGAGCAAGTGCCCCCCTGCCCCTCCCCTGCCCCTGGCTCCGCCCCTGCAGACAAGACAAGTTGTTATAATGCTCCAATAATAATCTTAATCATCATGCGACATATAAGTAGCCAATGTTGGACCAACCTTTGCGACCAAAAAAAAACACTGTCGGAAATCTTCCATATTAAAGTTACTCCCCCCATCTTCTTTTTCTATGTCTAGTCTCTCTGCAGATTTATCAAAATATATTCTCTCTCCGCCCCACTCAAACTCGAAAAAGAATAAAATTTCATTTTAGATGTCTCGTTTAAAAAAGACACTTTTAATTTCTCTGTTCCACTCCAAAAAACATAAAATTTCATTTTAGATGTCTCGTTTAAAAAATACTTTTAATATTGAAATTGTTTAATATTTTTTTCTTCATAAAATCTATTTGTTATACTCACAATAATTATCCTTTTATTATTTCCTATCTCATATTATTTTTCATATTTCACTTTTCATACTCAACACTTATTTCACTATAAATTCTCATTAATTTTCTTACAATACTTATTTTATTTCTTTTGGAATGAGTCAGAGAGTGGATCTCTAGGGGTTATCAAACATTTGCAACTTTGTGTTTGATGATGACAAAAACATTCAGATCAGTCCAAATTCAGCGTTAGGTTATATCATGATTGATTGAATAGCCCGAAAAAGATGAACAAACACGTAAACTAAGTCGGGGCTTCACTGGCGAAGGCCTTACGGCGTGTGATTAAGTATTTGTATTTAGAGAGAGAAATCAATTGACAACAGTTTAGAGTCAAAAGATGTGTTAACCAAATAATGTGAATTATGACTTGCATATATAGACATAACATTATAGAATCTATGTTGAATAAGAATTCGTGTGAGATAAGGTTATAATCCTAGTGGGATTATAACTGTTCACAGTCCTTATTTGATTAGGATTAGATTATGCATTATGCACGTGCGCCTTGGAGGCGAGATCCTCGGCATAAGTTGCATGGTCGCCTTGGGTTGACGCCGAGAAAGTGGAGAGTAAGGATAGGGAAGCCCATTTTCTTGCTTTATTAGTGACCGAGAAGGGAGTTCCTCGTCCTTGGACAAGATCTTGATCGGTCTTGTTGAATGCCTTGCTCGGCATATGAGATGATGCCTGATCGGCATGCATAATTATTGTACATTAGTCATTATTTGCTCTGCTATATCTATGTCAACATAGTTGGAATGACGAGAAAGCAAGACTAGCAAAGCTAGGGAAAACTCACTCCCTTTGTCGTACTTGAGACTTGTATGCATTATATTTTGAACTCAATCCACTGAAATTTGATCGGCCCTGATCCACGTTCGTACCTCGATATATATATATATATATATATATATAGGTAGATAGGTGCTCAAATGAGAACCATAACAAAATGAGAACCGTGAGAACCACTTGTATACACTTGTTTACAGTAGATACTTAGCTATTGTATACATATACAGTCTACTGCATATGTATACAGTAGTTAAGTATCCACTGTATACAAGTGTATAACCACACGTATACACTTGTATACAGTAGCTAAGTATTTACTGTATATGTATACAGTCTATTGTATATGTATATAGTAGCTAAATATCTATTGTATATAAGTGGTTCTCACGATTCTCATTTTAAACAGTTCTCATTGGAGCGTGGCCCTATATGTATATATATGTATATATGTATATATATATATATATACGTGTGTGTGTGTGTATATATATGTATATATATATATATATATATATATATATATATATATATATATATATATATATATATATACATACATATATATATACATATACATACATACATATATACATATACATACATATATATATATATATACATACATATATATATATATACATATATATATATATATACATATATATATATATATATATATATATATATATATATATATATATATATATATATATTTGAAGGCGTCCGAATTATGTTAGACGGTTTTTTTACTGATAATTTACAAATTTAACCAAAATGGGAGTCGAAATTAAAACTTAAGTGTAATTTTTCATCTAAAGGGGGTACTTAAAATTTCTTATCATATTAGTACTAAAAGATATAAAAAATAAAATAAATAAATTATAAGGTAGTAAAATGTTAACATAGCCTAAGGGTCACACTAACACTTATTTACATTCACTCTAATACATAATAACACTGACATTTTTAACAACTTTATAATTAACTAGTGGGTAGCCCGTGCTTCGCACGGAAAATTTATTTGTCATTTTTTTTTGTATTTTGCTTATAATTTTATGTTTTTATTTGATAAAGTAGCATATCATTTTTTGGGTGATTTAAATCTATTTTATATCAATCAAAATATTTACATTTATAAATTCAGAAGAATTTTTTTATTGTAACTTTTGTTGTATATAGTTTTTACTTATTATGACAATTGAAATTTGAATAATAACAATGAATTATTTTTGTTGTTGTTAGTTAACTTCTAATTTTATAGATGATTGAATTAATTAATAATATTAGATATCTTTGATATTAATGATTTTATACTACATACATACACATATTATGATTAGTAAATATAATTAGCGGAAACCATTATTTATATTTAATGTATTAGTAGAATAATATTTCTATTATGTTTTAAAAGATATTTTTTCTAGTTATGATTAACTAATATAGTAATCATCATCTTAAATAGAAAGTTATATGAGAATATTAATCTAATATAGTAAGTTTAACATCTAATATTTACCAAATACGGAGTATATTAGTAACTAATATTGAAGCATTATCTAAGATATTCTAATATATTAAAAATTAATGTTTCTAATTATATTTTACTATAATGATATCTACTTCTTAAATAGTAAGTTTAAGAGTCACCATATATAGTAATTGTTATATTTAACTAATAATATTAGTTTATATTAAACTAAATGATAATATTTACTATTAATAGTTATTGTTATGATTAACTAATACTATTAATAATAATAGTTAACATATATAGTCACTATTATAATTAACTAATAATAGTACTAATAGTAATAGTTAATCTATATGGTAACTATTATAATTAACTAATAATAGTAATAGTAATAGTTAACTTATATAGTAGTTATTATGATTAACTAATACTATTAATAGTAATGTTAACATATACTCCCTCCGTCCCACCGATCTTAAGAAAACTTTCCATTTTGGACGTCCCGCCGATCTTAAAAATTCCAAAAATGGAAAGTTTTTATTATTTTTATACTCTTTCTACCCCACTCATTCTCTCTCCCACTTTACTTTTACACTCACAACATTCTCTCTCCTAACTATTCATCTCACTCATTCTCTCTCCTATTTAATTTTTCACACTCACAACACTTCTTCCACTCATTCTCTCTCCTAATACTATAATAATATTTCTTAATTTCCGTGTCATTTCATTTTTTCTTAAGATGGGTGGGACAGAGGGAGTATATATATTAACTATTATGATTAATTAATACTATTAATAGTAATAATTAACATATATAATAACTGTTGGGCCATGCATTTTTCAACTTGTTTACAGCTTACACCAAACAACTTGGTACTAACGAACTTGAGTTATTCTATCACAACTTGAACTTCTACAGGTTGGAGCATGGTTCCGGTAACCCTATTTTTTAGGGAACGTGTCAAAGGAGCAAGGAACGGTTCAAAGACGTTTCTTCAACAAACAAAACATTATCTCCTCCCTCAACGGCACATGGCGGATATATCTCAACAAGATCAGCATCACTCTCGAGATTTTAGGCCTACATTTTCTCTTTGTAAACTTAGCCGTTGGTTGAGGTATAAAAGGGATTAAACACTGTATTTTGCACACACTTTCACTCCAGCTTAAGTTCCCTTTTTATATGCTCATAGCTCTGTAATCATGAAGATACTTAGTAAACTTTTGGTCAAGGCAGGTACCAAAACCTCCCGGGGTTTTATGCCGGCGAACAAGTTGTTCAAGGGCTTTCCCTAATCAACAAACATCTTGTGTCCATCCCCATTCAACTTGATAATCATTGTACCTAGATTCATATCACTTTCGTCATTTTTCTTCCCTTCGAAATACACTTGTTGAAATTTGACCAAAACAATTTGGCGCCGTCTGTGGGAAACTTTGATTATTCAAGTAGAAATGGCTAATCCGCTGCTCGACGCCGCCAAGCCGAGAGGAGCCGTCCGCTTCCTGTTTCCAACGCCCAAGGCAATCCTCCTCCAAGTGCAGAAGCTGTCAATTTGAAGATAATGTCCAACATGGCGGACATGTTGAGGAAAATAGGCAATCGGTTGGATGGTCAGGAGCATACGAACGCCATGATATTCAACGCCATTGATAACCTGCGTAAAGGGAAGCAAGTTGAAACTCAAGTATCTACTCCATTTTCACCTTTACTTCCTAGATCTTTGTTTGGTGCAGGTGCACAGACCAAGCCATGCCTGGGATATTCCTATGACTAATACCTTGCGCCAGAGAGCACGATCGTGGCGTCCATTCCAATCGAACAACCAAGATTCAGCCTATCAGCTGGCCAACCTGCGCTGTCATCTTGCTACACCTATGCTACACCCTCAATGGGGCAAGCAGGGAATTTCTTTAATGCTTTTGATACTTCTGCATCTCAGTTTAATAACAATCCTCTTTTCGCAGAGAGTCAACTTGTTAAGGAAATACAGACTATAAAGGATTTGCTTCGAAGCATACCTGGAGTCAATATGCCATACCACCAAGTTTCTCCAACTTGCTATAATGAATCTCGTTTTGTTCCAACAATAGCTAGTGTGGAGATCCCAAAGAAATTTTCAGTCCCTCATATGAAGAAGTATGATGGAAGCACCGACCCCACAGAACATGTGTTGCTGTATCAGGAATCAATGGATATCATAAGTATCCCCCCTATGTTTAAAGAAGCGTGTTTTTGCAGGGGCTTTGGCTCTACTTTGTCAGGACCGGCCTTAAAATGGCTAACAGGGGCTCCTCTAAACTCTATTTCATCTTATGCTCAACTTGTCAATATGTTCATTAACCAATTTTCGTGCAATAGGGCATTTGACAAGTTGACTAGTGATCTCTATAGAATTGTGCAACAGCCTAACGAAAATCTTAAAGAGTATTTGCACAGGTTTAACAAGGAGGCAGTGACTATACCCAACTTGGATGTATCCACCGCTACAGAAGCATTCCGTATTGGCTTGAAGAAAAGCTCATTGTTCTATAACGAGTTGGTGATGACCCCTGCGAAACAACTTGAAGAAATCAGAACCAGGGCCTTGCCTTTCATCAGATTGGAGGAAGACAGCTTGGCGATGGGGAAGTCAACTGGGAGGACTCCTACTCCTCTATTTGAGCCTTCTGACAGAAAATCGGATTCCCATCACTATAAGTCCAACAGGGGCAAACCCCCTGTTAAATCTGAATCTTCTAGAATTCATGTTGTAGATGATGATCAAGAGGGAGATGATAATGATTATCCAAAAATTTCGACATCGCTTTTCTGTGGACATTGCAGGAATCTTGTGCGCCATGGGAAATCTTGGAGATAAAGCAAGGTGGCCCAAGAAGAACGACCAGTCAACAACTTGGAAGGACAAGTCCAAGTGGTGCGCATTTCATGAGGATTTTGGGCATACTACCGAGAATTGTTTTGCCTTGAGGAAGGAAATTGCTCATTTATTGTCCAAGGGTCTTCTTAAGGATTTGTTGGGCAAGAAGAGGGTCAGAAGTGAGTCTAAAGAGCCTGATTCGGGAGCATCCTGCACCCGAGAAAATTGCACCGCCTCCGGCCACCAAGGTAGTAAATGTCATTTCAGGTGGATCTCATATTTGTGGAACAACTTACTCTGCAGCCAAGCGTCATGCCAAAAGTTCTAAGGAGGATCACTCAGAATTGCCTTCAAGATGTCGTGACTTCACAGATGGTCATGTTATTTCCTTTGAAGACGAAGATAAGGACAACACGTTGGATCCTCATCATGATGGTCTAGTTGTTCAAGTGCAGATTGCCAACTGTGTGGTCAAGAGAATTCTTATTGATGGCGGGAGCTCAGTCAACATAATCTTCACTCATGCCCTTAAAGATATGGGTATTCCTTTGTCAGAAGTTGTGAAGAATTCCTCCGTGTAGGTAGGGTTCAGTGGTGAGATAAAGCAAACAGTTGGGGAGATCAAGTTGCCTATCTATTTGGAGGGTATAAATGCTATGGAAAGATTCTGTGTGATCGAATGCTCTTCCTCGTACAATGTCATTTTGGGAAGACCTTGGATACACAATATGAAGGCCGTACCGTCAACTTATCACCAGTGCGTCAAGTTTCCAACACCTTGGGGCGTGGCCAAGTTGAGGGGAAACCAACAAGTCTCCAAAGAATGCTACAAGGTCAACATGAAAGCAAGTTCAGCCCCTCGGCAAGCATAGCAATTAAAGAAAAAGGCCCAGGATGTTCTTGAAGCAGTAGAGCATGAGACAAAAAGCATTCCTGTTGATGCATCGAATCCTGAGGCCCAATTGCAAGTTGGGGCAGACCTCTCATCCGAAGTTGAGGAGGAGCTGATTGAGTTCTTAAAAAGTCAGAAATGTTGTTTTGCATGGAAACACGAGGACATGACAGGAATAAGCAAGGACATCATTACTCACAAGTTGAACATAGATCCCACCATCCGTCCTGTTCATCAGAAAAGAAGGAAGTTTGCTCAGGAGAGGAACCAGATCATAAAGGATGAAGTTGAGAGGCTTTTGAAGTCCAAAATGATCAGGGAAGTTCAATACCCAAGGTGGTTAGCTAATGTCGTGGTGGTAGAGAAGAGGAATGGCAAGTGGCGAGTGTGCGTGAACTTTACAGACTTGAACAAAGCCTGTCCGAAAGACCCATTCCCTCTTCCTCATATCGATTCTCTAGTTGATGAGACAGCTGGCCACGACATCTTGACGTTCATGGATGCGTCTTCAGGGTATCAACAGATTCAAATGGAGCCCTCGGACCAAGAAGATACGACATTCATGACTCCGGAAGGTATATATTGTTACATTTCTATGTCATTTGGTCTTAAAAATGCAGGGGCAACTTATCAGAGGCTGGTGAACAAGACGTTCAAAGATCAACTTGGCAAGACTATGGAAGTCTACATAGATGACATGGTGGTAAAATCCAAGCACATGGAAGATCATGTTGAGCATCTTGCTGAGGCGTTCAACATCTTGAAAGCTTTCAACATGAAGCTCAATCCAAAGAAAGTGCAACTTTGGTGTTAGAGGCGAGGTAAATTCTTGGGATATATGGTGACCAAAAGGGGGATTGAAGCCGATCCCGAGCGGATCAAAGCTATTCTCAACTTGGAATCTCCCAAGAACATCAAAGACGTCCAAAGGTTAACAGGTAGAGTATTTGCTTTGAATAGGTTTATATCTAAATCATCCGATAAGTGCGGGTTATTCTATGAAGTATTAAGAAAGAACAAACTCTTTCAATGGACTGACCAACATGAGGCAGCTTTTAAGCAACTTAAAGAATATTTGATGACGTCACCCCTACTTGCCAAACCAGAGCATGGTGAGCACCTTTATTTATATTTGGTTGTATCTGAAAATGTTGTTAGTGCAGTATTGGTGAAGGAAATCCAAGGTGAACAGCATCCTGTGTACTATGTAAGTAAGTCTCTATTAGACGCTGAAACAAGGTACTCTCATCTTGAAAAATTAATATTAGCCTTAACTACTGCTTTCTGGCTGCGTCATTATTTCGAAATGAATTCTATAACTGTTAGAACTAATTATCCTATAAGGAATGTGTTAAGGACTCCAGAGATGTCGGGCAGATTGGCCAAGTGGTCGGTCAAGTTGAGCACTTATGATATTTCATATGAGCCAAGAACAGCCATCAAATCTCAGGCCCTAGCCGATTTCGTAGCCGACTTCAGTCCCAGTTTGCAACCCGAGGTGGAGCTGGAAGTGCAACAACTTAAAGGTAAAGGTAATCCTAGATTTTGGACACTGTTTACAGATGGAGCTTCAAATTCCAAAGGAATTGGCTTGGGAATAGTCCTAAAATCCCCTCAAGGTGATATCATACCTCAAGCTGTAGCTTGTGAATTCAGTGCAACAAATAATGAAGCTGAATATGAAGCTTTAATCATGGGTTTAACCACAGCTTTAAGTTTAAATGTTACACATATAAATGTATTTGTTGACTCTCATTTGCTAGCTAACCATTTTAGTGGCAGTTATGTGGCGAAGCATTCCAAGATGACTCTGTATCTCCAACATGTTAAGGCTTTAGCTTCGAAATTCCTATCATTCTCTTTGGAACAGGTCCCTAGAGAGGAAAACGCAGAAGCAGACGCCTTGGCCAACTTGGGTTCCACTTGCAAATCAATGTTGCATACCACTATCCCCATCATTTATGTTAAGTACCCGGTAATAGACCAAGTTGAAGAAACTCAAGTGGTTACTCAACCTACTGGGGCACAAGATGCTAAACCTTCTTGGACTCAACCCGTAATTGAGTTCCTTCAACTTGGAACTATTCCACCCGATATTAAGAATGTTAGATCTTTTAAGATTCGTACTTCAACTTTCGTTTTGATAGATAATGTGCTATTCAAGAGGTCTTTTGCAGGACACTATTTGAGATGTGTCGATAACGAGCAAGTTGAACTGGTACTTAAAGAAATTCACGAAGGAATATGTGGGAATCATTCTGGAGGAAAGGCGTTAGCATCAAAGGCCCTCAAGATAGGATATTATTGGCCAACCATGCGCCAAGATGCCATGAGTTATGTACAGAAGTGTGATGCTCGCCAAAGACACAAAGAACATCCTGCATCAACCCGCTGAGCCTCTACACCCTATTGCTTCATCTTGGCCTTTCATGCAGTGGGGCATGAACATTGTGGGCAAGTTACCTAAGGCTCCCGGAGGCAAAGTGTTCATGTTGGCATTAACCGATTATTTCTCAAAATGGATCGAAGCAGAAGCCTATGTACAGGTAAGAGATAAGGAGGTGATCTCATTTCTAAAGAAAAACATAATTAGCAGGTTTGGCGTGCCATCAGAGATTATATGTGACAACGGGTCACAATTCATAAGCAAGAAAACCAGAGACTTTTGTACTCGCTGGGGCATCAAGCTGATTATGTCTACACTTGTCCACCCCCAAGCTAATGGTCAAGCTGAATCAAGCAACAAGTTGATCATCAACAACTTGAAGAAGCGTCTAGATCAAAAGAAGGGAAAATGGGCTGAAGAGTTACCACTTGTACTCTGGGCAGATAGGACCACTGCAAATGGAGCCACAGGTAGAACTCCATATTCTTTGGTGTATGGAGCGGAAGCTGTAATTCCAGTCGAGGTGACAATCCCAACAGCAAGGTTTGGTTTATTAACTCAAGATGAAAATAATCTCTTGCTAACCCAAGATTTAGATACTATTGATGAGATCAGGGATTTAGCCAAGATAAGGATAGCAGCTTATCAACAAAGAATTGTGAGGTCTTACAACAAAAATGTCAGATTCAGGAGGTTCCAGGTTGGTGACTTAGTTTTGAGAAAAGTATTTCAAAATACAAGAGAATTGAATGCAGGTAAGTTAGCTCCCAAGTGGGAAGGACCATATCTCGTCGATGCTGAAGCTGGCAAAGGTGCATATTGGTTGTCAACCCCAAGTGGAGACAGAATCCCTAGAAGTTGGAATGCCATCCACTTAAAACTTTATTTCATGTAAGTCCGGTTATTTACAACTAGACTTCTCAGGTACGATTTATTTTAAGTTGTCAAGTTCATTCGTATATTTCAAGTTATTAATTTTTGTTGAGAATCCTTACTAACTTAAGCATCGGAGGGGCGTTAGCTACGCTAACGCCCAACCCTAACATGAATCTGTTTTGTAAGGTGCAACTTGAGCGAACAAAGTAGTCCCAACATGTTGACACGCCAGTACGGCTGATACTTGTTGGGACCTAGAGTTGGAGTAGGTCTAAGCATGTTAACACGCCGGTACGGCTCCAACATGTTTAGATCTAGGAAGAAGAATTTCAACATGTTGACACGCCAGTACGGCTGATACTTGTTGGAATTCTAGCTGGAGAGGGATAGAACTTGTTGACACACCAGGACGGCTGATACTTGTTCTATCTCTTCAAATGGATACCTCTATCAAAGGTACAATTTACATATGGTTAAAAGATATTCATCTTTTCTTACGAATTAAGGTTTCGACACCTTCGCCTGGGCGCACGATTTCACACTTGTACAAGTTGTGAACTATTGGTTGTAACATTTTCATGTTACATACGGCTTATAACATCAACATGTTATTAAATGAACAAGCAGGTATTGTTTAAAACCCCAAAGTACTTCTTTAAAAACCTTAAAAGTATTTTCCAAAAGTTTTTTGCAACTAGGGGACAAGTTG
This sequence comes from Adenophora triphylla var. japonica, assembly GCA_022495995.1. Taxonomy (NCBI): domain Eukaryota; kingdom Viridiplantae; phylum Streptophyta; class Magnoliopsida; order Asterales; family Campanulaceae; genus Adenophora; species Adenophora triphylla. The sequence goes on along the minus strand of JAFEMH010001400.1, from coordinate 267,315 downwards.
GGTAAGCCAACCAGTCCCTAAAAACCTAAGAAAGCTTGGAGTACTAGACCAATCTAGTACCCCCAAATAAATTGTTTTGGGCCCTTATGAGCCATTACATGCCAAAATAAACTTGTTTTGGGGACATACCCCCCATTTTCTGTGCATACCAATAAAGGTATGACAAATAAAACCCAAAAAGAAGTTGTTTTTTCACCCATCCAAAATATTCAAAAAAGTTTCAAATTGTTTTTAAACTTCTTGGCCTGCTGCCGCCGGTGTTGCATTTAACTTTTCCCCTTGATTATTTTCTCCAACCTGAGCTACCACCATGGTGCTCAAAACCTTATCTATGTCGTACATTAAAGTTTCAAGAGCCATCGAATTCACCTCCTCTGCATCCGCGGGTTCCCCCATATGGTCCTCTAAAATTTTTCTCTCTTCCTCCAAGTTCCAAGTTGTGGCCTGACCATTCTTATATTCTTCCATCATCTGAATACGGGCCTCTAGCAAAGTTTTGGTTGCATTGAACTTGAAGTTCCCCTCTGAGGCTTCAAGCTCCTTCAAATGGGCTTTGTTCTCGGCTCGGACAGCCTCCACTTCCTTCCCCAAGCGCTCGAAATCCTTCTTCAAAATCTCCACTTCACTGGCATACTTGTTCCCTTCCTTCTTCAGCTTCTCTACTTCCTTAGCATACTTGGTGGCTTCCTTCTTTAACTCTGCAGCTTCGTAACTGCATCTTGCCACCTTAATTTTCAGAGCATCAACGTGGGCCATGATAGGACCCATAATTTCCTGCGTAAAAGGAAGTGTTAGTATTCTATCAATTCATTGGTAAGGTTCAAGGTTTTTTCATTCTTTACCTTATCAACAAAATTTGGTACTGCAGCTTTAAACCTTTCTCCCAATTTCACTATGTCCATGTCATCACTTGTATCTGTGGCCTCGGCCTCCACCAGTTTTCTCTTCTTTGCTTCCTCTTTCTTCTTGCTCACATTCATGTCAGAGCTAGATACAACGGACTTGGGAGTAGGAGGCTTACTAACTTTCTTTGCCAAGCTTTTCGCCCTAGCCACGGCAAGTAGGTCAGCAGCACTTACAGTATCCTTGGACCGAGTGGCTGCAAAAGGGAATGTAGAATTAGAACAATTCAGGGGAATTAGAAACAAAGTGAAGCTAGTTAGAGTTTTAAGGTGTAGGGTTAACATGTGGACATCTTGACAGGCTCAGATAAAACCTCTTCAGGGCTAATTTCTCGGGCTTCTTCAGGTTCAACTTCTCCCTCTGGATCTGCAGCAAATAAGACTGGCAAAGCTTTGAAAGTTCTCACTTGCGAGTCCAACTCATAAATCTTGTTAACGTTCTCCTCTGTGTTGTCCTTGTAAGCAAAAAGCACGTCTAGTTTCGCAACTAAGCCGAGGAAAATTCAAGGAACTAGTTAGCAGGATGTTAGGAAGCATTATTAGAAAAGGAAAAATTGTCTATACTAACTTGAGACCTCCATTTGAAATTTGCACCCTCCACCGACACCAAGGTACTCCTCCTTGCAAAAAAGAACTTATTCTTCCACCCTCTATCCGCGGGATCACTGTTGTCAATCAAGAAAGACATTCTACCGGTCCTAACCCTAAAGTCATATCTCCCTAAACCAAAACCCCTAAAATCGTTTGTGAAAGAAAATTCCTCCAAACCAACTTCAACCTCTGTTTCCGCATTCAACCTTACTAGGGTTTGAAGGCATCTCCAACCTTGCGGCATCATTTGGGCGTAGTTAAGTTTTGTGGAAACAAAAAATTTGGTGATTAAAGTTGGGAAAGGGAATTTCAAGCCGATAACGAAGGGGTATTCAGGGAAACACACCCAGTCGGGAGAGTAACATTCCGAGGTTAGGTCTGGGTGAGTGAAAAATTTGGTTTCGTACGCCATGGCATGGTTTTTCTTGATGATCTCTAAGTTGGCAGCAGGAATTAAACACTTTTCATTATCTGGATTTTTTAACATGTTCTGGGTCACAAAACCCTTCGGCAAACCCTCACTACTCTCGATTATATTAACCACTTTCTTCTTTCCCATTTTTTCAACTTAAACAAAGAAATCAGAGAGGGAATTGAAAAGAAAACTAGAAACTCACCGGAAATTGTTACTTGGTTTTTCTCTCCGGTCTTCTTCCTCGACTCTTCTTCTAGAAACCTCCTTAAAGTCACTGTTTTGATTTGGTGAAAGGGAGAGTTGGAAAGGGAGTGTATTTATGTGGGGAGAGGTTGAAAGCGGTTGGGACATTAAATTAAATTACGCCTTTTAGCTTTGAAAACTACTTAAACCGTTCCATCACGTCCCTTTTCATTTAAAAAACTGCCGTTCCTTTCATCCGTTTTTGGCAAACTTTTTGAATCTTTTTGTCTCTTTATATTCCCCATTTAAAAATTCAAAAAGTTTGGGGGCAATTGTTGGGCCATGCATTTTTAAACTTGTTTACAGCTTACACCAAACAACTTGGTACTAACGAACTTGAGTTATTCTATCACAACTTGAACTTCTACAGGTTGGAGCATGGTTACGGTAACCCTATTTTTTAGGGAACGTGTCAAAGGAGCAAGGACCGGTTCAAAGACGTTTCTTCAACTAACAAAACATTATCTCCTCCCTCAACGGCACATGGCGGATATATCTCAACAAGATCAGCATCACTCCCGAGATTTTAGGCGTACATTTTCTCTTTGTAAACTTAGTCGTTGGTTGAGGTATAAAAGGGATTAAACACTGTATTTTGCACACACTTTCACTCCAGCTTAAGTTCCCTTTTTATATGCTCATAGCTCTGTAATCACGAAGATACTTAGTAAACTTTTGGTCAAGGCAGGTACCAAAACCTCCCGGGGTTTTATGTCGGCGAACAAGTTGTTCAAGGGCTTTCCCTAGTCAACAAACATCTTGTGTCCATCCCCATTCAACTTGATAATCATTGTACCTAGATTCATATCACTTTCGTCATTTTTCTTCCCTTCGAAATACACTTGTTGAAATTTGACCAAAACAATAACTATTATAGTTAACTAATACAATTAATATTATTAGTTAACTAATATAATAACTATTATAGTTAACTAATACTATTAATAGTAATAGTTAACTATAATAGTTATTATATAAGCTAACTAATACTATTAATAGTAACTAGACAGTAACCCGTCGGTACCCGACGGTGAATAATTTTTTTTGATAAGTAAATAATTATTTATGTGTTTTAATTGATTTTTAAGTAACAATATAAATCGAAATTGATAATCAATGTAGCGGATATTAGGAGTATAATTAATACAGAAAAAAGATGTTGACACATGATGTAACGTGGAAAGCCCTTGAGACAACTATCTCGCCGGCACAAAACCACGGGAGGTTAGGTCCCTGCCTAACCAAAAAACATTATTAAGATTTTAGTGTTACAACTTTGGAAGATGAAGAGATATGGTTACAATAGCGTGAGTTTAATAGTATGTGCCTAAGTGTCAACATAATCTCTTCCATCTCCTATATATTTAAAGAAAAACAAAATAAAAACAAAGAAAATAATAAGAAATTGCAATACTTTTGTTTAACCACAAATTGTGCGACATAAATTCTCAGAGTCTGTCAAAAACTTCCTTGTAGACTACATTCAGCGTCTTGTCATATGTTTGAGCATCTGAATCACAAATAATAACTTGAAGTCCTCTCTTGCTGGTTACTCTGAAAAATGTTATATAAAGTTGTCTGTGACTGAAAACAGGTTGTGAAAGATATAGTCCTATATGGGAAAGAGATTGTCCCTGACTCTTGTTGATTGTCAAAGCAAAAGAAACGGCAAGTGGAAATTGCCTTCTTTGGAATCTTACCGGAAATTTTGTCACATCTGACGGAGACATTATCATTCTAGGAATAAGCACCTTCATGCCAGCATTCTTTCCCGAAAGCATCTTGGCTTTGACTACGTGCTTACCTACATATATGTAACAAAATTAAGTATTAAATTATATGTATATAAAAAATAAAAAAATACTGTATTTACCTAATTGAGTGACAATCATTCTGGTGCCGTTACACAATTCAGCAGCTTGATCAAGATTTCTCAAAAGCATTACTATGCACTCAACCTTCAGCTTAATAATGTGATTTGCCAATTCAGAACACTTGATAGTGTTTAGAAATTCAGGTGAGAATATATCTTCAGCACCATTTTCATCATCCTCGTCCTTACAAATGGCATCAGAACTCATATATTCAACTTCGTCTCCCGGAAAGAGTGACATGACATAATCATTTATGTTATCGACAATCTCATTTGTTGGAGCTAGCACAGCTCTAGTCTGGAAGAATTCTTCGACATCCTTATTTTGCAATAAGTCAGGATATATAGATTCGACTATTTTTGCAATAGGATCTGAAGCCTCACGAATCAATATATCATCAGGAAGGTTAATGTCAATTTCCCCGTCATTATCTCCACCGGCAATCTCATTTCCGACACTCAAGAGCCACTGAGCGAAATCTCTTATCTCTTCGGAATTATGAGAAGTAGAATAACCCTACATTAAGTTAAATATATACAAATTACTTAAATTGAAATAAAAATATTTAAGTAGATGAATAAATGCTATTTAAGAATTACCTGCAATCTCATATTATGCGTCAATCTGAGAACCTCACAGTCATTCCATATTTTGGATGAACAGTGTGCAGCATGCACAATATCATGCCTACTCCCTTTAGGAACAACAGGTAAAATCTGTCTGAAGTCACCACCGAATACAATAACTAAACCACCAAATTTTTTTGTCTCCACTGAGCTGGAATGGAGGGAGTATAATATATAGAAAAATAAGTTATAAATTTTATTTATTAAAAAAATTTAAGACGAAATTTTTCATTGTATAAATATAACTTTTGCAAAAAATTAAAATAAAAATATAAAACATAAAAATGAAATAGTGGAATGGGATATTTGCTAACACTCCATTTAATCTAAGACAATATTATAGAGAGAGGGCAGAGCCTCTCTCTCTAAAAAACAAACAGAGCCACAACAACCGCCCACCATCGCCACCGCCACCACCATCGCCGTCCTCCGCCACCATTGCTGTCCTTCGTCACCGCATATATTCGTAACACCGCCTTCCATTTCTCTCTCTCTTGTTACAACTTATAAATATCTCATGCCATGGACACCGTCAGTTCGGATCAACACCCCGCCATCCACCCATCACTGAAATCATTTGAAGTCTTCTTCAAATTCCAGGTATTCGTCTCTCGCCCTTCTCTTTCTCTTCTTTTTATTGTGTGCGTCTCTCTATAAGAATACACAGATCTGTGCTTTTTTGATCGATTATGTATGTTTTGGTTTATATCTAGACATTGACATTCAGATCTAGTTTTGTGTTCGATTTTGTGTTCGGTCCAGATATGGGTTTGATTTGATTTCGAATGTCTAAATTATGGAAACTAAGATTTAGGTTTGCTTAAGATTTTTATTTTGAATTTGATTTTTTTGGTGATTTTTATACATATTCGTATTTTAAGAAACTCTGGATGATATTTTTATAAGAAACTCTGAATGGTAATTTTTTATTTTATACATATTTGTATTTTTACTCGGGCCAGAGATGAAGTACGACAAGCATTGCGAAATTATTTTTGTTGGGTGTCTTATTGGAACTTAGAAGAGTCTGTTAAGCCTTTTATTTTGTTGCTTGGGTTTTTAGATTAAAAATAAATGCTTGCTGAATGCCTTCAGCAAGCATAGAGCTTCTCCTATTGCCTTGTATTCTCCCAATTAGCCACTCTTAAATTAAATTTGGTAATTTCGATGGGAGTTGTAATCTTAAAGGAATATGGGTGAAATTATAAATTGAATAGTGGAGTAAAGTACTTTAATACATCGTAAAATTAATCTTTTGTTGCTATCTATTCTCACTAACGAATTTGTTCCATTATCGCGCAGGTCACTATTGCAATCCTTCAGCTTTAAGGTGCGCTCTCATTCATCAGAGGGATAGCGGATATGATAATATTTCAGTTCTTACACATTTGAGCGGATTTGTTTTGTTCTGATTCAGGTACTTCTCTCTTTCTCCTGTGTGTCGGCAGTCGGCACCAGTGTCACGACGTGTCTAGCAGGGTAGACTAAGGAAAACTGCCGAGTTTGATCATCAAAGCATAAATCACAAAGTACTAAAACAGAACATCAAACTTGAACATATTTGAAAACTAATAAAGGTCACATTTTTATTTCAAAATAAGCAGAAATAGAAAAATATTAATGAAATCAAAGTCTACTAAATAAAATTTTGTCAAACAGTTTCACTCAATCTACCCACAATAATGTCAAATGGGTAAGAAAAAGCAAATACTGTAAAGGATATTAAACCAATAAATCCTGCTCAATTGTAAAACATAGCATCAAAAGTTTGAAATAAAATGCTAATCTCTCATTATTTGCCTACTTGTCTAATTTCTCCAGCTTGATTTGCTTAATTCCCTTAGTAACGGATAGCTGAACCTCCTCATCAACCTCTATGTAGTTCAATATACGCTTCCTTGGAGTTATGGATGTTGAAGAACTGTCCCCCATAGATTTCAAGGGCGTATCCTACATAAAAATAAAGTTAAATAAAATGGTTAAATAACATGTACAATCTAAATAATAATGAAGATTATATAAAATTTAGATGTCGAGTCAATTGCACAAATATCATCGGTCAATATTGATACATTTTCATTGTAACGAAACTCAAATAACAAAAAGTGTAGTAGAAGATAAATAAATGATCCTTAGAAATTTACCTCGTTATTACCGTGCAGGCTGGACATATTTTCATCTCCATGATTCGGTTTGGACGCCACATCCTGCAACTTAAAACAATTAAAAGTCAAATATATAACATAATATAGATAGTTAATGTGATGTGATGTGATTTATACTTACATCGGAGTTTATGAGTGATAAGAAATGCGTCATGATGTTATTATCCTCTGTTACTCGCTTCACTGTAAAACTTCGTTTCTCTTCGGGGGTATCTTTAGTTCTTTGGTCTACCTCACTTCTGAACAAACATTGCCTTCCAAACAAATTTCGAAAAACTTCTGGCAGTTGGTCCTCCTACAAGGAACAATATTTTTTATTATATGAAATAGTATTAGCAGCTTCTATAAAAATGAAAAAATGAATTAAGTACCTCTGAAACATCAGCAAGAGCTACCGCAGCGGACATCCCAAGCAAGGAAGATGCACACCCATCAAACAACATAAAGTGAGTCTCTGCTTCACTGATATCATTCATATCGGTGACCAATATTCTGATTTTGAACCTGTAAAGATAAAAAAATCAATTAATAGTACGAATGAAATGATGTATTTTATAAAAATAAAATGCTCATTGTATTCTTCGGATACGCTTCCTTGATCTCGTATGAATGTTACGGCTCTTGGCAAGGTCCTATATAAGGATGAAAAATCTAATGCTCAATGAATCCATAATTTTATTAATTAATTACCTCGGAATTATGTTGTCGTAAGGTGTACTGCATTTTGACAGTTTTTTGCGTTCTTATCGAATCCTTTAGCACACTTTACGTTGCTGCAACCATCGTAGTATCATTTAGCATGTGAATCCACATCAGATATGGTTGCCAATATGGTATATTCGCCAACCTAATAAAAATAATTATTTATATTAAAAGCAATTATGTGAGGTTAAATAAGAAAAAATAGGCAAAATTTATTATATACCTCTGTAAATGTGAGCAAATCACCAATTGATTGGACATCTCTGATTTTCAACCACTGATCACTATTGATATAACTACTATCATTCGTAATAGTTGATAAAGAACAGTTATTAGATGAAAATCCAATTTCACTACGCCTGTAAAATTATAATGATATATTAAATTTAACCAAACAATCAGAATTAGTAAAACAAATTCATAGGTTCTTGTTAGAGTTTAATCTTCATTTACTTGCTAAGAAACTCCGAAACTTCGGGAAAGGCTGGATTGATATGCATTTTTGAAGCGTGCTTCAGGGTACCAACACGGGTCTTTCCTGTATAAGGATTTGAAATGTCACTAATATGTAATAAGCCTTAATAATAGAAGTTATATGATTTAAAACAAAGATTAAGTAAATATAATACCTTGAAATTTTGACAACATTACAAATTGTAAAATTAATATAATTGGATCTTTCTCATCTTCCCGTCGTTTGTCAATATACTATTTTAATATATATTTAGATCACATACTCATTATCAATCAGCTGAACGTCCAACTTTCTAGCACCAATTTTTTGCACATAGTCAAACTCTCCTAGAGGTAAAATGACCTCACCAATCACATCTAGCAAATAAAAAATTCATGTTAGTAAATATCATCATAATTCATTTAAGAGAAATAATTCAGTTAAGAGTAAAAGAAAAAATGATATGCAAGGTACAAATCTCACCCACAACAAATTCCACATTTAAAGACCCAAAAGATTCAAAAGGTGTTAACTCGAAACTATTATCCGAAATGTGGATAGATGTATCAGCATTGGATACGTCGGTGGCCAGACTAAAAGTCAATTTCCACTGGTGATTAAGTTTCGCTTTTTGGTTAGGTTGAATATTTTGTTCAACCCCAAATTTTGAGATAATTAGAACTCTCCCTTCTTCAAACATATTCTTCAATTTGGGCGGCAAGCTACTTGGGACCGTAGCATGAATTTTAGATCCCTAAACAAAATATACAATAATATTAATAAAATAATACAAGTATTAATATTATTAAATGTTAATTGGATTAACCATTAAGAAAAATACGGAAGGTGATTGATAAAAAAATATTACCTCCTTATCAACTAATATCATCTCAATAGACATTTTTTCGGATCGTTCCTTTTGCTCCCATTTGCGTAAAATACGGACGTTGATGCTACAAAGTTTAGCTCTCTTATCAATTGATTTTATAGCAATCATTCGACTTGTTGCCATTATATGTTATTTAATTTAAATACATGAAACCATACGTGAGAAAAATATTCAACCAACGACATTCAATTTATTAAATTACATCAAGTGAGGTAAATATGAGGCCCTTTAAAGACGATAAATGGCTATCTTTCTAAAGGTTTCACTATAACCTGTTTGTATTTCTAAGAATATGTTTCCTCCTACAGGTTGATGAAGGATCATATGATGAGTCACTTGAAAAATCTACTGGAATTTCAGCTTTTGAAAAGCTTCAGTCAGGTATGCTTTCATTGTCTCGGGTTGTCTAACTGGTTGATTATCTATTTTCTCGTTACCTTTTCCCGTTGAAAGAAAAGTAAATTGTGGTTGAGAGGAGTATCTAAGTGAGTATATCTTTGGGGGAATGAGAAAGAAATAAGAGACATGATGAGAAAATAAAAGAGGAGTATCTAAATGGTTGTGATATGTTGCTTACTGAAACTTCTGAGTCAATGAGCAATGATTAAGTAGTAGATGGGTTGTTTTTCATTTGTTCTGTCAATGATGAATCGGATCTGGATATTAGTTTTTTTTTTCTACTTACGAAATCGAAAAGTTATTTTTCAGGAACCAAATAACAATGTCAAAGAGATTGATAGAGAAGGGAACCAAGGCATGGATTTCAATTTCATCAAATAACGAACATGTCCTGTGGGAGAAACTTATGCTCAATGAGACCCTCAACACAACTTCAAAGCTTCAATCAGCATTAATTGTAGCTGAAGCAGCCCTCTCGGCACTGCTAAAAGACACACCCTGCTTCTCCATGCTGACGGAAAGAAGCATAGAGCAAAAGCTCAATCATTTCATGTGTCTAAACAACCACCCAAACAGACAGAGGAATCCACACCTAATGTAAATGTGCAGAAGGATGAACTAAGCAATGGGACTGAAGATGTTAAAAACCCATATGGAGCTGATAGTATCCCAGCGCGTGTTAGCTCTGAAGCCGAAAATAAGAGTTTAGCATCATGTAAGAAACGGAAAGTTGAAGAATCTAAAAAGGATGGAGGGGATAGGGCAGGTGAATTCGGCAAGGGTGAAGTGATTCAGATTGAAGCAGAGACGGAGGGAACCAAGACCCAAGTGAAGAAAGCCAGACACGTAGAGTTTATGCCATCGAAAGAAGATGGGAAGAAGAAAATAAAGTGGAAGAAGCTGATAAAAGTCCGCCTTGAAATCTGTATGTATACTCAGCTAACCTCATATGTGCCTATTTATTTGATGAATAATCCTTAGAATTCATGATACCTTTTATTTTTAAGTTTGTATTTTCTTATTGCCTTGTTAACCAGCTTTGTTTCCATAAACTAATTGAATTTTGTATTTTTTTTTTTTTTGGTATTTAATATAGGATCCAGATGGTGCACTAAAGATGAGGAAACTAGGAAATCATGTTCTGAAGACCCTCAGGGAATCAGGCTCGAATCAGGCTCGACAGAAGATGAAAGACAACTTTATATGATAGTATCATATAAAGATATGATACTATCCAACAATTATTCGATAACATTTAATATAGTAGAGAAGACAAATCTTCACATCACACAATCAAGTTTGAAATCCTAACTAAATTTAACCCATCAATTTTCAGAAAACAATAATTATTCTCAAAATCTCTCATAGGTTGTGCTTGCTTTTCTTTTTACTTGGTGATGGTGTTTCTTTCAGATATGTTCAACAGTGTCATGGCTTTGTATGTAGGCGATGTGAACAACATAACTGTTGGATCTGGCACCAATATACAGGACCACTCCTTTGTGCATGTTGCAAAATCTAATCTTATGGGGAAGGTCCTGCCAACAACTATCGGGGATAATGTTACTGTAGGTGAGTGCTTTGCTAGCAGTTTTCAATCTCTGTTTCACTTAACTGACTTGATTAGAGATTGTAACCCATTAATGTATGTTTAACCTACATTCCAAAACCAAAAATAAATCCAGTAAAAATCAAAAATTTATCCAATCAACATCAAAAAAAAAAAAGGCATGGTGAGAAATTGAAGCTAATTAGTAACAAAATCGTAGCCTAATTCAAGTATTAACCAATTAATTTAGCCCACATTCCCAAAACAAAAATTGAAGCCAAGAAACCACAAATATCTAACGATTAGCTGCAAAAAACGTGAAAATTGAATAAAATTAACTGCAATAACCAATCTTAATTTACATGCACAAATATACACGCGTACAAACTTATGGCCAATGTATATGCTAATAACTCAGCAAGTGAAAAGTATGAATGGGCTGAATGTGTCGCAGGAGAATGAAAAATTACCTGAATGTGTTGAATTGTCACAGGAAAGCAGGAGAGCAGGAGGAAGACGTTGAATGTGTCGCAGGAGAACGGGAGAACATGAGAAAGACCGTGGCATGTATTGAAAAAAAATATAATGGTAGGGTTGTTGAGTATTTTGTTTTAAAGGATTGTGTAAATAAAATTATATCTTATCAGTGTTTAAGATAGATGAATTTAAAATCATCACTTATCCATCCAAGTTTGAATTTTAGATAGAAGTTAAATGAATTATACCTTTTATTTTCAAATAATTCGAATTTATATTGATTTCTAGAAACTACATTAGAAATTCATGGTTAAAGATATGATCAGAAGAATAAATTTAGAGTTATTGTGCAATTGAAACTCTTAAACACAACAACAGCTGAATTCTGATATCTTTTTTAAATTTCGAAAATTACTAATTATTAATAAGAGATATGCTATTTGACTTACACGTTTTTTGCTTTTGGGAAAAGAGAAATGCTGGTATAGTTGATGATAAACATAGTTGAGGATAAATGCATGGTCAAAGGTATCTCATGAGATAGGATTACTCCCCGGATAAGATAATAAGAGATACTATTAACTGTTTTTGCTTTTAGATGATGTTTATATTTTTTTAACTAAAATCTGAAATAAAAATGAGTTGGAAATTGAATTGCTGACGTGGCCTTTTCTGGAGTCTCTAAATAGTTTTGCTATATATATTATATATGATAGTTAACATATATAGTAACTATTATAGTTAACTAATACAATTAATAGTATAAGTAAACTTATATAATAACTGTTATAGTTAACAAATACTATTAGTAGTAATAGTTAACCTATATAATAACTATTATTATTGATTAATAGTATTAGTTAATAAGGAGAATATCAAAAGTCATATAGATTTTGAGATAGCGATGAGGTGGCTTCTCCATAATCAAGCTTCTACCAAAACATGTTCACATGACAAATCCATAGGCATCCTCACCAACTTTAATATATATATATACTAGTAAAAGCCCGTGTCCGAGAACACGTGTTTTTTTTTTTAATTTAAAAAAAAAAAAAATTTTTGAAAGGGCAAAATGGGAAAGGGACAACTTAGTGAGGGCAAAATGAAAAATTTGGCATTTGATACTGTTCATAGTACTGTTTACACTATGATGTGATTTATACTAGAGATAGATTTCAAAAATATAATGTGATTTTCGAAAGAAGATTTGTAACCACCGATCTCAATTGTCAAAAAGTGATATCATACTCTATATCAATAGATCAATGTCTCTGAAAACTATTGAAATTATTGGATCTATATAAAATTTATCGAGATATAATTAATTTCAACCGTTGATATTTTAATAAGGGACATGACATTATCTGGCCAAAAATCGAACCGGACCGGCTAACCAGCCGATTTTCAACCGATCAAAATCGTGAAAAATCAGCCAATGCGGTTGAATTGGAACCGTTTAATCGAAATCGGGTTTTTGGCGGTTTGATTACGGTTGGAGGTTAGAAAAACCGGTTTACCGCCGGTTGAACCGGCAAAACCGGCAACAGTTTGAATTCAAATGTTAAAAAGTTAACTGTTTTTTCAAAAAACTGTTACAAAGTTAACTGTTTTTTCAAAAAAAATATTGTTAAAAAGTTAAATTTTTTATTCAAAAACTGTTAGAAAATTAACTTTTTTTGTAAATGTTTTTAATTCTATTAAAATTTCTTTTAAAAACCTAATTTGAAAATTAAAAAAAAGAGTTAACCGGATAAACCGAAAAACCGTAACCGGATTAGCCGGTTAACCGGTTCGATTTTGGTTCGTCCTCCTCCAAGATTTAAATCGCCGATTTGATAATTGTAAATCGCCGATTAACCGAACCAGCCATCTATAGTATAAATGGCAACCCCTCCGTGAACAGTACAATGAACAGTTTCATAAGCCAAATTTTTCATTTTGCCCTCACTAAGTTGTCCCTTTCCCATTTTGCCCTTAAAATTTTTTATTTTTTTTTTAAATTTTTTTTTTTTAATTTAAAAAAAAAAACACGTGTCCTTAGACACGGGGCTTTTACTAGTCTCTAACTTGGAGCGATGGAGTGCTTGTTTCGTGTGTCAGGGTTGGAGTCGGAAGATGGATTGTAGGCTACTTGCTGGCCTTGTATCTCTTTAGCTTGATGTGGCCTTCAACCTAACTGATTAATACCCTTCAGGTGGCCCATAATAAAACTCCCAAAAAGCCTCATATAATAATATGACCATTTATTTCTGGTCAATAACATGAGCCCAAATAGCCCTCTGCACACACACACACACACACACACACACACACACACACACACACACACACACACACACACACACACACACACACACACACACACACACACACACACACACACACACACACACACACACATTATCTTTGTTGCAAAATATTTGCTATTCTAATTTTAGAAAAGATTTTTGTTTCAAATTACTTGCAGCAGTATTACATTATTCCATAAAACATTAACAAATTTTACATAAACTATTTTTATTTATAATTAGGTAGCTGTAATTGTAAAACATTTAATTTTCTAAACACTTTAAATATTTGAAATGATAATTTAAATTTATTCGAAATTTATTGATATTTTTTAATACTCCCTCCGTCCCAATCTAAATGTCCAAAAATGGGTTCGGCGCGGGAATTAAGGAAAGTGAGGTAGGAAAGAGAAAAAGTGAGATAGGAAAGAGAAAAAGTTTAAATGTTGTGAGTATGAAAAATTAAATAGGAGAGAGAATGAGTGGGAGGAATAGTTAGGAGAGAGAATGTTGTGAGTGTAAAAGTAAAGTAGGAGAGAGAATGAGTGGGTGGAATAGTGAAAAAAACTTTCTTTTTATAAAAATGAGATATTTTAAATGAAACGCTCAAAATAAAAAGTTAAGACATTTAAATTGAGACGAACTGAGCATTTGCAATTTAGAAGTACAAGTATTTTGAAGGAAGTAAACAATTTAAAGCACTTGTACTTGCTTAGTCTTTACACATCATTCATCTCCACCGACTTTTTGAAAAGTAAAAAAAAAAAAAAAAAAAAAAAGTGATAACGGCTACTTACATCGAAACGAATCCCAAGATAAAGATAAAGCAACACGCACAATTAGAATTAAATCAAGCAATTCATATAAAATACTAAATTAAAGCAATATAACCATTTTTAACCAAAACCAGACCAAATTCAAGTACCTAACAAAAATATTTTTACCTAAAAATTAAAAATTAAAAAATATTAAAAATATTTTATTTTGAGTGTATGTCTTTTTAAACAAGACACTCAAAATGGAGTGTGTATCTTTTTAAACGGGACAATCAAAATGAAAATTTGTACTCCCTCCGTCCCGCTAATATTAGCACACTTTTCTTTTTGGGCGTCCCGCTAATATCCGCACACTCCCAAAAAGGAAACTTTATATTAATAAAATATTCACCCAACCCCACTCATTCTCTCTCCTACATTATTTTAATACTCACAACACTATTATAATTTATTACACCCTCCACTCATTCTCTCTCCACTCATTCTTTTACACTCACAACATTTTATTAAAATATCATATTCCTTAATTCCCGCGCAAACAGTGTTTGTGCTAATACTAATGGGACGGAGGGAGTATATTTTTAAATGAGACACAAAAAGTATTTTCTATGTCTTAGTAATAAGTGTTACAGTTTCTTTTGATATACTTCCTCCGTCCCACATATAAGATGTTTTGCATAAAAATTAAGAAAATATGCAACTGTTGTGTTGTAAGTATAAAAAGTGAAGTAGCAGGGAGAAGATACGATAGGAAATAATAAGTTGAATGGTGTTATAATTATAAAAGTAAAGTAAAAGGGAGAATAAGTTGGAGAAATAGTAAAGATTTTTTGTCATTTTAGAAAAGTGAAATCTTATATTGGACGCTCAAAATAACAAAAGTGAAATCTTACACGAGACTTAGGAAGTAGTTTTTTTTTTAAAAAAAATATGTTCTTAAATAAAAAAAATATTAGTAGTACCATTGTTTATGATTATGAGCAATGTATAAATAACACCTTCAAAGATTGGATTGTGCATCAATGGCAACATCAAGAATGAAAATTCAACTTGTATTTCTCTTTCTAAAAACTCTCTTCTCTCTCTTTACAATTCTTCCACATCCAATTGGTACTGATCAACACACATTGCTTAGTGGTTTTTCTGATTTTTTAAAATTTACCATTCCCCTGTGTCTTGAAATTTCTAATCTCTGTTTTCCTCTGTTCTTACAGCTGCTGCACCTATAGGACTCTGCTATGGCCGAGTCGCCAACAACCTCCCTCCGCCATCAACCGCCGTCAACCTCATCCAATCAAACGGAATTTCAAGAATCCGCCTCTTCAACCCCAACCCAGAATCCCTACAACCGTTTTCCGGCACCGGAATCGAGCTAATGATCGGAATCCCAAACGAAGTCCTCCCTTCCTTAGCCGCCGGCAATGTCGATTTCTCCAAAAATTGGCTCCAATCAAACATTTTCTCTTACGTTCCCCCAAATCAAGTCAAATACTTAGCCGTTGGAAATGAAATCTTTCTCAAAGACACTTTTTACATTCCCCATTTACTCCCCGCCATTAACAACCTCCACCAAGCTATTCAAGAACTCGGATTTTCACAAACAATCAAGATTTCATCATCCCACGCAGCCTCAATTCTATCAAATTCTTATCCACCATCAGCCGGATCATTTGACCCGACAATCCTACCCGTTTTAATCCCTCTATTACAGTTCCTAATCAACACCGGATCTCCATTAATGGTCAATGTTTACCCTTACTTCAGCTACATCGGCAGCCCACAATACGTCTCGCTTGACTACGCCTTATTCCGACCATCAACCACTTTGAATGATTTAAACTTGGTGTACGACAATTTGTTCGATCAAACGATTGATTCGTTCGTCTACTCTATGGAGAGAGAAGGGTTTGTGGGGATTCCAGTGGTGGTGTCGGAGACAGGGTGGCCGACGGGTGGTGGTGATGCGGCTAGTACTGAGAATGCAATGGCGTATAATGGGAATGTTGTGAAGAGGGGGTTGAATAATGTTGGGACGCCGAAAAGGCCCGGCGTCGGAGTTGAGGTTTTCTTGTTTGATTTATACGATGAGAATGAAAAAAGTGGGTCGGAGTTTGAGAAACATTTTGGGATTTTTGGTGTTGATGGAGTGAAAGCTTATGATATTAATTTTAGTTAGATGAGATATCAGTATGTAACATTTTAACTATTTCTTAGGTAATTCTTTCAGTAATTGTGCTAGATTCTAATGCCGGTGAAACTTGGATCCGTCTAGTCTTTCTTTCTTTCTTTCTGTAAAACCCGGCACGAGTTCAGGATTTTTAAATCGCGTGAATTTGATATTTAAAAAATATTGTAAACAATAATAACCGAGAAAAATAGCTTTATATATACTACCTCCGTCCCAATCTAAATGTCCAAGTCAACAAAAATTTTGAAGTTTGACTTAGACATAAATCCAAATCTAATCATCTTATTGAAATTTTAAAAGTTATTATTGATAAATAATTAATTTATTTATCAATAACAATTTTTAAAATTTCAATAGGATGATTAGATTTGCATTTATGTCTAAGTCAAACTTCAAAAATTTTGTTGACTTGGACATTTAGATTGGGACGGAGAGAGTATATAAAAAAAAGTTACATATATAGCAAAAAAAAAAAAAAACACAAAAAACTAGATCCGCCCTGAGTAAAACTTGGATCCGTCTGCTAAAGGCTTTCTTACGGACTATTGTGATGTTGCTGCAAACCGTATAATGTGTATTACATGCTTCAACCTTTTCAATTAATGACTAATAATAATTTGATTTTAAGTAGTTCATTGCAAAATTAGTCACGACTATCCCCTAAATTAAAAGACATGTATTTGCATCCTATTGGAACAAACAGTACCAAATTTGTAAAAAAAATAAAATTGAAAAATTACAAGTAATAAGAAAAATTATTCCCCATAAAAAAAAAAAAAAAAAAAAAAAAAAAACTTCCAATAATATATCGGGACAATTACCGAATGGTTCCTGAGTCTAACCAAATCGATCACACAGGATACACATTTTCGAAATTGACAAATAGGTATTGTATTCTTTGTTGGATACGAGTGCTCATGAAAAATTAGAAAAAAATTACACCCGTGCGACTCATTTGATGATGTGGCACAGATGGACGCTCCCCTTCCAGCTCTCATGTGCTTTCACTCTCCTCTTTCTCTTCTCTTTCTTTTTTTTTCCCTCTAAACTTTAAAATGATATCTATAGTATAAATGAGGGAGGGGTTTGCTTCAGTGGTATGAACAGTTTTAAGCGGCGAAATTCCCATTTTGCCCTTAAAAAAAATTTAAAAAAAATTTAAAAAATTGTTTTTTTTAAAAAAAATCACGTGGCCTTGGACACGGGCATATACTAGTATCTTATAATTCAAAAGTCAACAAAAATATCTGAAATCACGGTTGTGTTCGTATCGTAAAGATGAATCAAATTAGCAGCATCAACATATAATCGAGAGCAAATTTGAGAAATCCGCAATTGTTTCAAGTTCACAGAAGTTTTTAAAAGTTCACAGTTATTTTTCACAGTTTTTCCAAAAACAACTAAGAGATGTTCCCAGTTGTTTGAGCTAAATTCATAATTTCTGCATGAAAATAGCTACTTTTTGCTTGATTTATAGTTATTTTTAGTTAAGTTCGCAGTTGTTTTTAGTCTTTTATGCCCTCTATTTTTGCAATTTTATGAGATTATTTGACATAATTATTAAGTTCACAAGTGTTTTTAGTCAAGTTCACCGTTGTTTTTAGTCTTTTATAACCTTTATCGTTGAAATTTTATTAGTTTATTTGTTATATTTTTTAAGTTCACAATTGTTTTTGTTAAGTCATAGTTGTTTTTAATCTTTTATGGCCTCTATTTTTGTTATTTTATGAGATTATTTGACATATTTTCTAAGTTCACAGTTGTTTTTAGTTAGTTCACAGTTATTTTTAGTCTTTTATGACCTCTATTTTTGCTATTGTATGAGATAATTTGACATATTTGTAACGTTCACAATTGTTTTTAGTTAAATTTACAATTGTTTTTAGTCTTCTATAGTCTTTATTTTTGCTATTTTATGACATTATTTGAAATATTTGTAAAGTTGACAGTTGCTTTTATTCATTTTTGGCCTCTAATTAGCACAAACGGAGAACAAGCACCTATCCAAAAACCATAAACAATATGCAGTGGAAAGCCAATCGGCCTAATCTAGAACATTGCACCCAAATTACAAAAAAAATATGCAGAGGAAAGGAAAAAAAAGATGAACTACACCAAAGAAATAAGTCACTGTCAGTGACTCATAGTGAAGGTCTATTCAATAAGTAGAAGTAGTATCAAGCAATTTTTCCCCGTAATTCATAAAAAAAAAACACAAACAAATCAACACCATTTCTTTCCTTTTTAAAACTATTCTAAAGCTTGATTCGTAGTTTGATTCACATCAATCAAAGATTTTGAACACCTAATTACCATTAGTTCCTCAACTCTCCTAACCACCTTCGTCTTCAATCGATGTTCGATACAACCCGAAATCTGAAGACTGGAAAAACTTCATCGGAGTCTCGAAATAGGGCTTCGATGTTCTTGGTGTGTTCCGGTACTACAATAAGGTTAGGTGAGAAAATATGGGAGAAATTTAGAGATATGTTGTCATTGGTCGGATCTAGATTGGATAAGATGATGGCCAAAGTCGAAGAAGAAGAAGATCAGAGTTGTTCAAACAAAGATAGATTTGCGATTTTTTGGGCAGTTTTGTGCGGCTGGAATGTCGTATGAGAAGGATATAAGGTTGGGAACGAAGGGGAGTGGTCGCCGACAGTAGGGGAGGAGTCGCCGAAGGTAGGAAGGAAGAGGTCACCGGAGAAAATGAGGGAGGTCGCCGGAGGTGGAGAGGGGAGAGGTCACTAGAGGTGGGTAGGGTAGAGAGAGAAAGTGAGTGTGTGAACGTGTCGTGTGGAGGGGGTGGGTATTTGTTTGGAGTGTAGGATATAAATGGTCATTTGACCATATGGTAAAATTGATTTTGGTGTTGAAGTAGCTGGTTTAAGTTCAAATTATATTGTCTTTATTGATTGATTCACTTAAGGTGAAGTAACCAACGGTAATAACCCCTAATATAAAATCAAAAGATGGACACAAAGAATTTTTGTTAATGATTTGGATGATTTTAGCTAATGTTCAGTGAACAATTCTTATTGTTCTCATGTCCTTATCGACGATTTTGTTCTTTTCACTTTAGTTTTTACATTAAACTTCAGATGTTGCATTGTCATTTTGCAACATCACGTGTAATGATTTATCAATAATAATTTTTAGAATTTCAATAAAATTATTAAATTTATATTAATATTTGAGACAAACTTAACTTAAATTGATCAAAAGTGTCATTTTAAATGAAACGAAGGGAGTACTTTATTATTCATACACAAAGTTAATCGAAAAAGAGTGTACATTACTAGTGAAATTAGATTATTTAAGTCCTTACTTTGATCCCATAATGTATGCTCTCTAAGAGATTGATTCACTTTACTATAGCTTTTGTAATGGAAGCCATTGCACACATTCTTTTTCAATGAAAAAGTGAACACCTTAGTGCTACAACATTCTTATCTTAGTTTGAAAGGAAATGTGCCCGTCTAATAGCCGGTTTTCATTTCGTGGAAGTCCCCGGCAGAGGAAAGGGTTGTAGGTGATGGCGCGTTCTGCTTCTTATCTATAAAGGGGCGCGGAAATCCTTTCTATGGGGTCGTGCAAATTACAAAATTAGGAGAAATTATATTCTTTTTTCGATAATTATATTAATAGGAAAGAAAATAAACAAATTTTGACTTAACTAACTTTTTATTTTTTCTAGAAAGTGTGTTCCCATTTAGGGGAAGCTTCGACATTATTTGAGGCTGGTTGGGGTGACGACTAGTGGATCTTATTTAACCGGGAGGCAAGGATGGGGAATGTGAGGTTGGGCTAAACGATTGTACAAAGCATCAATGGTTCAAATTTGATTTTTCAAAGTTTTTTTTTTTTTTGATATTCATGTTCTCAGCTTTATCGAATTAAGTCCGGGATCACCAGCCACCGGTCCCTCGGATCGATCGCTGTGTGCAATCTCTGATAACACCAATCCATAATTTAATTTCAATGTGGAGTGTTGATTCTAAAAGTAAGAAAAGATAAATTATACTCCCTCCGTCCCGTCCGAAAAGCCACAAATTTTCATTTTGTACGTCTCATTTAAAAAGGCACTTTCCCAAAAAGGAAAGTTTTTATTACTATTCCACCCACTCATTCTCTCTCCTACTTTACTTTTACACTCACAACATTCTCTCTCCTAACTATTTCTCCCACTCATTCTCTCTCCTATTTAATTTTTCATACTCACAACATTTAAACTTTTTCTCTTTCCTACATCATTTTCCTTAATTTGCGTGTGAGGTTTGGTTTGGGCATTTTCGGGCGGGACGGAGTGAGTATCTTTTTGTTATGAAAAAAAAATGATTTCACATTGAATTTTATTGTTAATACAAGTGAATTTTAATAAAAAAAATTTAAAAAATACAAATTTAATTAATAGATTAAAAATATTTTTTAATTTATTATTATATATTAAATTAATAAAAAAAATCAATGTCACATAAATATATAATACTCCATTTGTACCTAAATGAATGTTTTAAAAAAAAAAGTCCCAAATGTTTAGAATATGGATAACAAGAATATTTATATATTTTTTCATTAAAATATATACAAAATACACATTTTCATATTGACCATTAAATAAAATTGAACATCTAATTAGAGGTCCAAGAGGAGAGCATCATATTATTATTTCATCAACATTTTTTTTATGAAAACAAGAGGTTTCTAGGAGAGATTTTAAGCCAAAATACGTTTAACCCCAAAGTATACGTGCAATCACACTTTGAAGTCTCACGCGAATTTTGTCCCAAAGTGTCATCTTAATTAACCTGCAGTCTTACTTCACACTCTAGCAACAAACAACATTAGAAATTTAATAAAAAATGGTCATGTAAAAGATATTTTAGTCTTTTTCCTTGAAAAGGAAAGGGGATGGATGTTAATTTTGTTAGGAAGGAAAGGATCAAGGGGAAGGAAATGAGGACGAAATGGGGGCAGGGACAAAGAGGAAAGGAAGGGGGAGGAAGAGTGTGATGGTGAGAGGGAGGCTAATGATGGTGGTGGTGGTGGTGGTGAGAGGGATGGATTGGGTCTCTGAGAGAAAGTGAGAGAGGTGGGAGGGGGTTACGCTAGTAGGGATACAAGTGTTGTGAATTTCCAGGGAAACTAAGGATTATGTGGGTTTCATGCTTTTACTTTTTGTTTTTTGTTTTTTGTTTTTCGGTTTTTTTTTTTGTTATTAGGTAAAAACTTGTATAAAATATCCATTTTTTACATAATATTTCTTCTGACTTTTTATAAACAAATAAATATATTTATTAAATAATATAAGTGTTTTTTATAATATTTATTTAAACAATAAATAATGACATATTAATACAAAACTTAGTTTAGTTAATTAGTTTTAGATTTTTTGTAAGAACATAAATTACTTTATTTTTTATTTAGTAATATGAATTAAAAAATATTATTAAATGAACATACCAAAAGTATCGAGCTGGGCCAAGCAAGTAAAGCCCAGTCATCAAGCAATTATGGTCACCACATCCTCAGCGGGCTAGGCCCAATGATCACACGGCCCAAGGCCCATCTTATTGATCTGTCGACTTAAGTTCATTGTCCAACCTACCAGGTCCCGACCTAACTTAGTCCGACCTCATGATCCAAGTTATACTTCGGGTATGATCCAACTCTACCCATCAGTCAGGTCGGCCTAATCCCAAGCGTCGACCTCGACCTGCCAAGCAAGCGTCGACCTAACAGTTACAGGCACACATGCTTCTACGCTTTTCATAACTGCTTCCCTACAAATCAGGGACCGTTCAGGGGCACGTTCACATGATGCATAACTGTCCCACAAATCTCGGAGCTCCTGTAGCCCTGCCAAATATACCACCTACATCAACTATAAATACATTACCACTACAACGGTTCAAAGGTAACTGCAATTTTGTTATTTGAATACTCTTGTTCAATACATTATTTGCTCTCCATACAATCGTATACTTACTCTCACGCCCGAGGGTCTAAGCCGGAGACACATCCGGCTAGTCGTGGGTTCTGGTTTTCAGGTCAAGGAGTCAGGTGATCAGTCCTGCCACGTGGAGGAAGATTGATAAGTACATTTCCTGCGGCATCAGTTTGGTTCCATTGCCGTAAAACTCGTGCATAGCTTGACCTCGAAGTTCTTTTTCAATCCACAACCATGGTAACCCCGGACGGACATGTTGTTGACGCTTCTGATGAATCCAATGAAGTGAATGTCAACACCAACACCAATGCCAATGCAAACACTGGGAATGCTAACTTGCCTCCTCCTCCTCCTCCGCGTCATCATGCAAGGGCAACTCGATCTAATAGTGTTGCTGATGGCAGGGGACTGCCAGACGGGAGGAGAGATAAGCGACCCATGGAGGGGCAAGGAGCTCCACCTCCTCCAAAGCGTCCAACTGGACAAATGAATGCTGGAAACAGGGCAGGTCCCTCATCCAACCCACTGAGCAGAAAAGAAATGCTGGTGGAGCGAGCTCAGATTCTGGCCGAGTTATTAGCAATGGAGGAGGCAGAGCAGGCTGACAGAAGGTCAGAGAGAGTAGCTCCCTCTCAAATTTCTAACAGGCAACACACCAGGAGTATTAGGCCAAATGAAGCAGTGGGACAGAACGTCGAGAACAGATAGTGCAGCGGCCTCAGTCCTTTGTTCATGTTCCAAGTGACGACCTGAGGGCCAGCCTCAACAGAAACAGGGAGCAGGAAGCCCAGTCGGACCTGAGAACACAGTTAGAGGCTAATCGGAGCTTGCGTGGTTCGCCTGCCAGGACGCAAAGGTCGCAGTCCCATAGGGAAAGGAATGGGCGCAGGTCGCCTATAAGAGAGGGTAGGCACAGGTCGCCACCCAGAGATGATAGGCGCAGGTCGCCACCCAGAGATGATAGGCGCATGTCGCCACATAGAGATGACAGGCGCAGGTCGCCAATTCGGTCAGTAAGATCACCCTCTCACAGGGATAGGAGAAGCAAGCAAGCAACTCCTCCTAGAAGTGAGGGTCAAAGGTCAAATGATGTCCCCCTGCTAGAGACGACAGACCTGATGCTAGAGAGTGGCTGCTATGGAAGAAAAAGTTTGAGCAGTGGGAAGCTGAAAAGAAAGGTGATACTGGAAAGAATGAACGAGTGGATTTTGCTCTTCGACCCTTATCCAAGGAATTGATTGACCGTCGACCTCCTCCCGGTTTCAGATTGCCTCTCCTGGAGAAGTACTCGGGTGCAACCAATGCTAAAAGACAGCACCTAGAAGCAACCATGTGATTTGTCTCCAACAAGGACGGCATGATGTGCAAAGCGCTCATCAGCACCCTCACAGGGGCAGCTCTTACATGGTTCAATGGATTAGCATTGGGGGTGCATCTCGACCTGGACCTATATGAGAACAAAGTTTTTGGATCGCTTCTCGACTGCAGGAGCTCGGAAGATGACTGTCACCTATCTCAACAACCTGGTGCAAGGGAAAAATGAAAGCTCAATGAGCTACTACACCAAGTTTAAGGAGATGGTCGACAAGATCGAGGAAGACCTCACAGACAGAGAGGTGATCAATTGTTTCAGAATGGAATTTCCTCGGCAGACATGGACTACGAGCTAACAGTTCGGACAGTTACTACTCGCCAAGAGTTGTTCGAGAAGGCCTACAACGTAACATTGGCTGAGGAGAGAAAAGAAAATAAGAATGGGAAATGCCCCAAGGTTGAGGTCGCCGATGATAAGAAAGACTCAGCCAAGAATGGGGGAAACAATAAGAATGGTAAAAACAGAACCAGGGCGACACAGAAAGTGCCCAAAGCTTTCACTCCCCTAACGGTGAGTCGAACTGAAATAATGAATGCCGTCGAGCTAGCCCCACCTGCCCCCATGAACCCGGGCAATAAGTTCAGAAGGGACAACAGCAAGTATTGTGATTACCACAAGGATACAGGCCATACCACAGAGGATTGCATGAGTTTGAAGCGCATAATTCAGAGGATGGTCGAACAAGGAAGGCTCAACGCATATGTTAAAAGGCCTCAGGGAGGCGGTGGTAAGCGACCTGCAGGTGGACATCCAGAGCCAAGGCAACCTAGGCTGAATTTGGGCGTTATTAATGAACAAGCCAGCACACATCCATCAAGCATAAGATCTTTCAGCTCAACAAAGCCCCACATATGCCACCAAGGAGCCACGTCAGGGACGAGGTGATCAGCTTTTATCCTTCTGAGCTAGCAACTAATATGGCAGCTAGAGAGCAGGTTCTCGTCATCCCAGGGCTCATTGATGGATGTACGACGAGCAGACTCTTAGTCGACATGGGGGCCTGGAAGGATATTCTGTTATATAAGACATTCCAGGAAATGGGTCTCTCAAATGAGCAGCTAGAAAGGTATGATGGCAGATTGGAGGGCTTCACCAACCACCGGGTTGATGCCAAAGGACAGATCGAGCTAGACGTCGACCTAGGCCAGCATCCCTACAGGGTTATTTCCAAGGTAAAATTTATTGTCATAGATGTGAATAGTGATTATGCTGCTATTCTTGGAATTCCTGGCCAGGTCGCACTTGGAATGGTGGCCTCAATCCCCCATCAACGAGTTAAATTCCCCACACCAGCTGGAGTCGGCTGTGTACAAGGCACAGCTCGAGCATATCTTGATCATGTCCTTCGGGAAAGAAAGAAAAGGGAGCTAGAGATTGAAACTGCGGAAGGATACTTAAAGTTGTCTCAATCAGTCACCAAAACTACTCGACTATCTACAATCACTATCGTGGAAGAGTCGAACTATCGCTCACATGACGAGATCATGATTGAGTCGACACGTCACTCTGAAACCACCATGGTCGATCCAAATACAGTTATGGTCGACCAAGTCTCCATAGGCAAGCTATGCCTCCAGATCGACAATAACTCGGGGGCCATCACCAGTGAGATCGCAGATGATCTGGATGACATGATAGCAGAGGAAGCTCCATACCTGGGAGCCGAAGAAAGACAGAGGGTCAGATAAATCATCATTGAGACCCTACAATTCAGAGACGGACCAGAGCTGGAGGCTGTAGACGAGCTGGAATCAGTAATCACAAACCCTTCCTACCCTGAGCAAAAAATTCAGATTGGAAAACAATTGTCACCTGAAGAAAGGCTAGAGATTATCGAGCTACTCAAGGAAAGCAACGATGTCTTTGCATGATGAGTAGAGGATATGAGGGGGATAAAGGAAGAAGTCGGTGTACATAGGCTGGAGGTCAACCCGACCATAAAGCCCAAACCTCAGAGGTTGAGAAGCTTTGCTCGTGACAAGGAGGAGGCCATTAAACTTGAGGTACAAAAAATTTTAAGTGCAGGTATAATCAAAGAGGCCACACATATAACCTGGCTAGCCAATGTGGTCATGGTGAAGAAGTCAAATGGCAAATGGAGAATGTGCGTCGACTTCACTAATCTCAACCTTGTCTGCCCAAAAGACAGCTATCCCCTCCCTAGAATCGACAAGCTCGTTGATTCCATTACTGGCCACTCCACCCTCAGTTTCCTAGATGCCTATTCAGGCTACCATCAAATCAAGATGCATGAGGATGACATCGTGAAGACGGCTTTCCAAGCAGCTGGAGGCATCTATTGCTACACTATGATGCCATTTGGATTAAAGAATGCAGGAGCGACCTATCAACGCATGGTCAACAAAGTCTTTGCTTCACAGATTGGCCGAAACATGGAGGCCTACATTGACGATATAGTCATCAAAACAAAGACCGAACGTCATGTGGTCGACCTAAAGGAAACGTTCACCAACCTGCGAGCAAACAACATGAAGCTCAATCCCAGCAAATGTGTCTTTGGAGTAGCAGCGGGTAAATTCCTTGGATTTATGGTGTCACAACGAGGAATAGAGGCAAACCCAGAAAAGATCAAGGCTCTAGTCGACATGCAGGAGCCCACCAGTGTCAAAGAGATGCAGCGACTTAATGGAAGAGTGGCAGCCCTAGGTCGCTTCATATCAAAGTCGGCAGAAAGGTCTCTCCCTTTTTTCAAAGCTTTAAGGGGGACGAAAATTTTTGAGTGGACGGCCGAATGCCATTCGTCGTTCTAACAAATTAAGGAATACCTCGCTACTCCTCCTTTATTGAGTAGCCCGACTACTGGAGAGACTTTGTTCGTGTATCTATCTGTGGGAGACAAAGCAGTTGCAGCAGTGCTGATTTGAGAAGAGGAAGGGCTTCAAAAGCCCGTGTACTATGTTAGCAAGGCCCTATCAGACGTTGAGGGCAGATATTACAATGCGGAAAAGGTCGCCTATACCTTAGTCGTAGCTTCAAGGAAGCTACGAGCTTATTTTCTTGCTCATCCTATTGTGGTGCTCACAAATGCGCCCTTAAGAAAAATCCTACACAAGCCAGAAAGTTCAGGTCGCTTACTCAATTGGTCAATTGCCCTCACGGAATTCGACATTGAGTATCGACCTCGAAAGGCGTTGAAGGCTCAAGCCCTGGCAGACTTCTTGGTCGAGCTTACGTTCACCAAGGAAGACAGCGAGGTGCGAGTTCAAAAAGAGAAAGCCAAGGGAAAGGAACAAGAGTCCCAGCTCGTCACTTCTTTACCCGACGATTGTTGGAAGGTCTACTCGGATGGGTCAGCTACAAAGAATGTCAGTGGAGCCGGGATCGTTCTGATCGAGCCAGAGTCTGGGACAGTATTTGAGGAGTCATTGAGGTTCAAGTTTGATGCATCCAACAACCAGGCGGAGTATGAAGCTTTGGTAGCAGCCATCGAGTACGCCAAGTGCTTTGGAGCGACTAAAATCATGGCATACTATGATTCCCAACTAATAGTCAACCAGGTCAGAGGCGAGTATGAGGTATTAAACTCCACCTTAGTCAAATACCACGACCTGGTGAAGGAACTGACAAAGGACTTAGAGTTTTGGGAAATCCAAAGGATTGGTCGAGAAGACAATGAGTTGGCCGACTTGCTCTCAAAACTGGCCACTACAGACGAGCCACATGAAGAACCCATCTCCTACCTCGAGAATCCAGCCTATGAAAGGGTCAAAATTCAATGTGTGGAAAATCCCTTGAGAAATTGGGTTTACAACAAGTGCTGGATCGAAGAAATGAAGGCATACCTGGATACTGGCGAGCTCCCAGAGGATGAGAAGAAAGCTCGAGCTATAAAAAAGAAAGCTCCGAGATACGTTATCCAAGGAGGCATGCTATTCAGGAGATCATACACTAGACCACTGTTGAAGTGCATTCATCCTCAAGAGATCACTCAGTTAATGCATGAGGTGCACAGTGGAATTTGTGGTGGACACTCGGGGGCCAGGACTCTAGCCGACAAATTGATCACTTTGGGGTACTACTGGCCACACATGAGAGCTGAAACTCATGACTTTGTTCAGCAATGTGACCAATGCCAAAGGTTTGCTAACCTACCTCATCTGCCTACAACGGAGCAAACTCCAGTGATCGCTGCTTGGCCCTTTGATATATGGGGCGTCGACTTGAGTGGACCCTTCCCCCCCCCCCCCGCCCGTGGAAACTGCAAGTATGTGATAGTCGCCATTGATTATTTCACCAAGTGGGTAGAAGCAAAGCCACTAGCTCGCATCACAGAAGAAAACGACATCAACTTCATA
This sequence comes from Adenophora triphylla var. japonica, assembly GCA_022495995.1. Taxonomy (NCBI): domain Eukaryota; kingdom Viridiplantae; phylum Streptophyta; class Magnoliopsida; order Asterales; family Campanulaceae; genus Adenophora; species Adenophora triphylla. The sequence goes on along the minus strand of JAFEMH010001400.1, from coordinate 239,136 downwards.
CACGACTTCATCTGGTGTCGATTTGGGATCCCTCGAGCTATAGTATCAGATAAGGGGTTACAGTTCTCCAGAGCCTTCGAAGAAGAAATTAATAGAGTAGGGATCAGGCATTGGCAGTCATCTGTTGCATATCCTCAAGGGAACGGGCAAGCTGAAGCAGCGAATAAGCTCGTCCTATCTTCACTAAAGACAGGCCTGGTAGGTCGACGCAAAGAATCGGTTGGACGAACTCCCCCTTGCTCTTTGGGCAGTTTGCACAACCACTCGGGGGCCTACGGGGGAAACCCCATTCGCTCTAGCATACGGGTCAGAGGCCATGGCTCCAGCTGAGTTGAGGTTTCCTACAGCCAGAGTGGCATTCTTTGATCAGGAACAGAATGATATCAACATACTGATCGACTTAGATCTGATCGACGAGAGGCGAGATACTGCTTACCGTCGAATGGTCAACTACAAGCAGCGGACCAAGAGTTACCACGACAAGAAAGTGAAAACAAGATCATTCCAAGTAGGAGATCATGTGTTGAGAAAGATCGAAGCAACAGGAAGGAGAACCCAACAGAATAAGCTATCTCCTAACTGGGAAGGTCCTTATATCGTTACTCGAGTCATCAAAGAAGGGACCTACATGATAGCTCATCCAGATGGTGAGGAGTTGAAGCACCCATGGCACGCCACTCACCTCATTAAGTATTACTTCTAGTTCAACTCCTAGTTCAGTTCGAAGGTTAATGCAATCTACAAGTTTGAATTTGTCATAGTTCTAGCTTTCCATTTGATGTAAGCATGTTCCTACTTCAATAAAAATCACAGTTCTATTCGACCAAACATTGTGTTACACTACTTTCAACAAGCTCGACTCTTAGTCAGCTTCGTTTAAACAAGCTCGATTCTTAATCAGCTTTGTTCTCCTAGCAAGTCCGACTCTTAGTCGACTTTGTCCTAACAAGCTCGACTCTTAGTCAGCTTCGTTTTAACAAGCTCGACTCTCAGTCAGCTTCGTTCTCTTAACAAGCTCGACTCTCAGTCAGCTTCGTCCTAACAAGCTCGACTCTTAGTCAGCTTCGTCCTAACAAGCTCGACTCTCAGTCAGCTTCATTCTCTTAACAAGCTCGACTCTCAGTCAGCTTTGTCCTAACGAGCTCGACTCTTAGTCAGCTTCGTTTTAACAAGCTCGATTCTTAATCAGCTTTGTTCTCCTAGAAAGTCCGACTCTTAGTTGACTTCATCCTAACAAGCTCGACTCTTAGTCAGATTCGTTTTAACAAGCTCGACTCTCAGTTAGCTTCGTTCTTTTAAAGCTCGACTCTCAGTCAGCTTCGTTCTAACGAGCTCGACTCATAGTCAGCTTCGTTCTAACAAGCTCGATTCTTAATCAGCTTGGTACTATTAACAAGTCCGACCGTAGGTCGACTTCGTTCTAACAAGCTCGACTCTTGTTCAACTTTGATCTCTTAAACACGTTCGATTTTCAGCCAACCTCGTTTACAAAAAATCTTTACAAGTCTAAGGTCGACTGAGTTACCAACAAGCAGCTCGACCAAAGTCTTAAAGCGACTTAGTTGTCCTATCCAGTTTAGCTTGACACACACACACACGCTGGAATCCGAAGCATACAACACAATATGATAGGAAGTCAGCTACGATTGGATACAATCAAGTCTCCCAAAACGGGCCAAGACTTGTACAGATAAAAGTCATGAAGTATTATGCCTCCCTAAACTGGGCCAAGGCATTTAAATAGTTACAAAAAACAAAAGATAGAATTGTTTTGGGACTTGTTCATTACTACACCACTCAGATAAATTCAAGGGTCTTGACCAGCGTCAACTTGGCCACTAGTGTCAGCTCGATCCTCCCTACTCTCTTCTTGTTGTTGGGGGCTCACGGGCTTACCCGACTCTGAAAAAACACGTGGAGGAGATTCATCATCGGCTTCCATGTCCTCAGCATCTTCTATCTACTGCAAAGCTACATCAAAGTTCCTGAGAGCCAAAGCTGGAGCAACCCACGGCTCACAACCATCTTCTTGGTCTTCTTGAACAATGAAGGCTAGATCATTTTCAGAGTAAGGCACGATCGAGTGTCCACCGCGAGCTGCCATATCGTACTGTGGTGCAGAGGCCCAGCGGGCCAGTTGTTCCAGTGAAACATCAGAGTCTGGGTCGACTAAAGCTCGACGGGCCATATGACGGTTACTCAAGTCAAGAAAGTCCTTTGCATTAGCAACAATGGCATTGTAGTAATCATCTCCCTCCTTGAACTTCTCAATGGCATCCTTGGCAGCCTTCTGCAACTCCTCCTTCCATTTGGCCCTGGCAGCGTTATGCTCCTCGTTCAGCTCGGTCAAAAAAGAATCCCTCTCCTTAAGAACTTGAGAGACCGTAGCAAGCTCCCTCTTGGTCTTCTCTTGCTCTAAACGCTCAGCATCCCTCTCCTTGGTCACCTCACCCACCTTAGCCTCAGCAGCATTCAGGTTGACCAAAGCTTTGCCCTTGTCTTCCAGAGCCTTCTTCTTCACCATTTCCAGAGCATCGTAAGAGTTGTTAAGATCATTGTATTTCTCTCGCAGCTCGGACAACTCTTGGGATTTCTTAGAGTATTGGCTCATGGCCTGCCTCTCCCTCTCAATAGAGGCCCTCCAGGAGCTCTTAGCTTGCTCCACCATGGTCAGGGACTGCATTAAAGAAATTCATTAAAGGATTAGCTCGATAAAGACACAGAGACTGAATTGACGAGTGAAAAGAAAGCGACCTAACAGAGGAAGAGAATGAAGGTTTACCTCGCTCTGTACCAGGCAAGACCTAGCAGAGAACTCCTCAGGGGTCATCCCCTTATCAGCAAAATGGGCCAAAAGGTCAACATCAATGGCCCTCCGCACCACCACTTGGCCAAGGCTCACCTCAGGATAACGGCGAGTCATACTGTTGACTCCAACAAGAGGAGGCACATCACTCAACCTCTCTATTCGATCCTCCAGGGATTCTTGGCCAACAGGAGAAGAGATTGGTGGAGGAAGTTGGCTTGGGCAAACGGCTTTCCCTTTCTCAGTTCTGGATCTTTTCCTCGTGTTCAGAGCATGATCATCCTCCTCCTCAGCAGCTTCATCATCAATAGTCACAAAGTTTAAGGGGTTGGCCCCAGCTGCCCCAGCACCAGAGGTCGCTGCATTGGCTTCAGAGATTGGGTCGGAGCTCAGACTTGGTCTAGTCTACTTGTTGGACTCATCACCCCTTCAGTCACATCCCTAGATTAGGTGCCGCTTTGCAGAGGATCTTCCGATTCAACCTCCTCCATGGGCACCATCCCAACGTTGTCCTTGGACAGCAAGTTGGTCCTCCTCTCTGCTTCCCTCTGTCTGTTGGCTCGAGCATTAGCAGCTCCATGGGCCCTCTTGGATTTCTTCTTATCAGAGACTCCAACTATTCTCACCATGTTGGCTTCCTGCGCAGGGGTCAAAACTGCATCAAGATCAAGATGATAAAGGGTTAGTTCGACATATGAGATTTCTACATACGAGCAACAAGGTCTATGTACTAGCTAATCATGTGCGAACTAACCAATCTACATACGAGCTATAAGTTCTATGTACGAACTAAACACGTGCGAGCTAATCAATCTATATGCGAGTTAAACAGAGGACGAGATAAGAGTTGCACACCCAAGTCAAATTGTTCATACATGCAAGCTAGCAGATAAAGGGCGAGTAAAGAATTACGTAATAAGGAGATCTTACCACCAAAGCATGTTCCCATTGTCCTTGCAAAGTAGTTGGCGCCGTTTACGTAGCCGACATTTATCCTCAAACTAACCCAAAGTACGGGTAACCCGGCCAGATATATGGTGCCCCTACCCGACGGGCACTAATGGGCCGCACTTCTCCTCTCCAAACCATCATCCCGGCCTGGATGTAGTTGTACTTGGTAGTACCCAAACTCTCCCAACTGATGGGCCCCTTATCAGCTAATCGACACAACTTCTTGTATAAGTCAAAATGCCAGAGTGGCTCCCAATAGTTCCTCTCCTCTATGGGTTCTGTTTCAGAATTGGGCAAAGGGAATTCCCAGCCTAACCTACTCTCCACTACAATAACATGAGAGTTCCAACAACTCACCTTGCTAGGAAGGTTCATGAAAAGTTTGGGAGAGTTGGGTTTCGAAGGAGTGCTGATGCTCAGGTCAGTCCCACCATACTTAACACTGAAAAATTCTTTGAATACCCTCATACAGGGTTCATATCCCAAGAACCTACAGACCATGGCAAAGCAAACTAGAACCCTACAGGTGTTGGCTCCTAATTGAAGAGGTAAGGCATTGGCATACTCTAAAAATTCGTTAATAAAAGGGTCAAGTGGCAACCTAAGGCCAGCCTCAAATTGGTCATAGAAGAAGGTTACCCTAGTGGCATCCGTGGTGAAGGTCGACCTAAACTGAGCCATGAAATCCTTTTTACTGAGAATGGTCACCCTATAATCCTCTCTACTAACGTTGCAGAAGTCATAAATCATGGAATAACGGGACTCCAGATTCTTCTTCCCTCTCGTTGGCCTCTGAGGGACATAGCCCCTTTCATTACTCCCTGGTATAGCCAAAGAGTCGAAGGCATTCACAATTCTGGGACTTGAAGAAGTAGATGTTGTAGCTCCATCTTGAGTGGCCATATCTGTACAAGAAGAAAGGAAAACGGGGGAGTCAGACCTATGAACAATTTCAGAGGACCTAATTAAGGGCGACCTAGACTCCCTCGGGAAACTCTTCCTATTCCTAAGGAACGAAGGTTTATCAACATCCCTAACATAGAACAATGATATGTGGTCGAGCAACTCATGGAAGAGATGAAAAGAGACGACATTTGAGTCGTCTATTATCAATTCACCTACATCTTCTCCTATGGGCAGTCCTATTTCACTAAAATTCAGTCCTCACCTGGTCAAAACAGAGGCACATTCATTCAAAGACATCTCTCTCCACTCTCCGTTCATATGCTTGTACACTCTATGGTTAACAGTGCAGTATCCATACCAAGCCCATGGTTTGCTACTAACCCAGCGTTTGGTTCGGTTGAAAAAAAGTGAAGGAACGGAATTGTCAATGGAATTGAATTCCTTAAGGAATTGGAATGGAAAAAAACTGGCCAACCCCCTCCGTTTGGTTGGTACGGAATGGAATGGAATTGTTATTCAATTCCTTGGCAAATCATGTTTGGTTTGAAAATACAAATTATAGGAATGGAATGAAAGCATATAAAATGACCAATTTACCCTTTAAAAAAAATTTTTTTGGGAGGGGGTGGGGTGGGGGAGGGTAGGCAGAAAAAAATTAAAAAAATTCGTGGGGGTGGGGGTGGGGGGTGGGGGGTGGGGTGAGGGTAGGGTGGGGGAGGATGGCGAGAAAAAAAAAAATAAAAAAAAAAAAAAAAAATTTCGTGGGGGTGGGGGGTGGGGGTAGGGTGGGGGAGGGTAGGCGAGAAAAAAAAATAAAAAAAAAATTTGGTAGGGGTGGGGGTAGGGTGGGGGAGGGTAGGGTGGCGAGAAAAAAAATAAAAAAAAATTTGTGGGGGTGGGGGGTGGGGGGGAAGGGGGGGTGGGGGGAGGGTGGCGAGAAAAAAATAAAAAAAAAATTTCGTGGGGGTGGGGGGTGGGGGTGGGGGTGGGGGTGGGGGGGTGGGGCGTAGGGGCTGGGTGGGGCTGGGTAGGGGCTGGGTAGGGGGTAGGGTTTGGGGGTATTTTGGTCAAAAAAATTTTTTTTTTATCCATTCCCAAAGGAATTGAACTTTCCATCGATTTTATGAAGGAAAGTTGAATTCCTTCATTTGATTCATTTGAAGGAATTCAACTTTCCTTCGGAATTTTTTTTTTAAAAAGCTTGAACCAAACGGAGGAAAGAAATGGAAAAGAGGGAGTTTTCCATTCCTTTCCCCCACTTTCCTTCCAACCTAACGCCACCTAAATGTTCTAGCCATGGCAAAATCAAAGATAGAGCAGGAATTGAAACACTAAAGCAAGAAAAAGAGAAGAATACCTTAATCGATGTCGAAATAGGAAGCTGTTGCAGAGGACGAAGGTCAAATTTAAATCAGTTGCTTCTTTGCCATCTTTGTCGGAGTCTATCAGAGTTCAGAGACGGTAAAAATTCAAAATGAAGAAGGATTCTGGTATTTATACTTTCCAAAATTGGAAGGGAAAAAGGAAAATTCGAAAATTAATTTCCTAATTAATTGGGGAAAACAGTTTCCGAGACGGTTTATCAAACGTCAAAATAGTAAGCATTGTGGAATACGGCGCTCCTTCAGATCTGACCGTTCGTCGCCAACGTCCAGAATTTTGCCACGTCACTTTGGTCGACTAAACTTCAGAACGAGCAGCGACCTGCGAGTCACAACAATCCTCATCAAAATTTCCTTAACTTCCTAGTCGACAAAGTCAACTCGAAAGTTGGGGGCCACTGAACATACCAAAAGTATCGAGCTGGGCCAAGCAAGTAAAGCCCAGTCCTCAAGCAATTATGGCCACCACATCCTCAGCGGGCTAGGCCCAATGATCACACGGCCCAAGGCCCATCTTATTGATCTGTCGACTTAAGTTCATTGTCCGAACTACCAGGTCCCGACCTAACTTAGTCCGACCTCATGATCCAAGTTATACTTCGGGTACGATCCAACTCTACCCATCAGTCAGGTCGGCCTAATCCCAAGCGTCGACCTCGACCTGCCAAGCAAGCGTCGACCTAACGATTCTGAGCGCACGTGCTTCTACTCTTTCCATAACTGCTTCCCTACAAATCAGGGACCGTTCAGGGGCACGTTCACATGATGCATAACTGTCCCACAAATCTCAGAGCTCCTGTAGCCCTGCCAAATATATCACCTACATCAACTATAAATACATTACCACTACAACGGTTCAAAGGTAACTGCAATATTGTTATTTGAATACTCTTGTTCAATACATTATTTGCTCTCCATACAATCGTACTTACTCTCACGCCCGAGGGTCTAAGCCGGAGACACATCCGGCTAGTCGTGGGTTCTCGATTTTGTGTCAAGGAGTCGTGTGATCGGCCCCGCCACGTGAAGGAAGATTGATAAGCACATTTCCTGCGGCATCATTACATAATTTTTTTTTAATTTAATTTTGTCAAAATTTGGAAAATTTTGATTAAGGATGTAATGTTAAGTGGGATTGAGTAAAAATCTTGGAAGGTTAATCAGGTCTCAAGTTACTAAAATACAGATCCGTCAATTTGGGTTCAGCCCGTCGGGCCAGTCCGTCCCGCCATGCAGTAGAGATGGGTTGGGTTGACGTATTTTTCAGCCGTCGGGAATTTGGGTCAGCCCGCCCCGCTTAGTGGCGGGTTTTAGCGGGTTGGGTCCATCCCGCCCCGTCAGCATGTATTGACAACTCTAAATTAGTGTCTAATGACCTAGTGAGAGAAGAAGCTAGTTTTATACACCTTTCGAAAGTCTCCTTCCATGTGAACTTGACATGATTTCCACAAACAATGGAGATTCTGTCTCTGTAAACTATGGCGAATCGTTTCAAGAAACTTATAGGGGTTAACGGAACGTAATTTGCAGAACATCTACGAGTGCCCTCCATTGTTTAATTCAAGAAAATTTCGTTACGGGTTGATTAGATATAGAGCTTGAACATGCAAGAAGGTTAGCAGGCTAGCTCAAGAACATTACTTCAATTAGTCTGTTGAGTAAAAATAACATGTTCCTTTCATGTGAGCAAAGGCCATTTATGGATAGACAGCTGCCAACTGATTTTAGTAGATGGGAATTCAATTATCAGACCAAAAACATGGACCAAGATACTTGCTGCTAATTAATTATTAAAGCGGAAAACAATAGCTGGTAAGGAGTTTATTTACTCCCTCCCCCTCTGTCCCTAAATGAAACCCTAAAAGAAAGTCCATTTTTCATTTTAACAACACTTAAAAGAAAGGTGTTTTGCAAGTACTTTTAGTGTCATACTTCCGTAAACACCCTTTACGATATAACTCGATGACTTATAAGAGCAAATTAGAACATTTTAAATGAACAAGAGAGGGTTTAGTAACATTCATTTAGGTTTGGAATATGGACATTCATAGGGGGGCGGAGAGAGTAATAAATACTAAAAGTGAATTGAAAATCAACTAGCAGGTAAGGAAAAATGACTGTGATGAAGGGATCAGTCATCAGTAAACAACTGCAAGGATATTTACTACTCCCTCTGTCCTTAAATGAACGTCAATTTTTGATTTCGAGCGTCGTGTAAGAAAGTTGCCTTTTTTGTGTATGTTTTCTGCCATTTCATGATAAAATTTCATTTATTGGATTGGTCTGCATTGGCCCGCCTTACCTACCAATCCAAGGTGGGTTGGATTGGGTATTTTCAGCTCGCCGGGAATTCGGGCCAGCCCGCCCCGCCCCGCTTAGTGGCGGGTTTTGGCAGGTTAGATCCGCCAGCCCGTATTGACAGCTATATTAAGACCATCCACTATGGTGACTCTCCAAGTGAGAGTCACCCCCAAATAAAAAAAAAAAAAAAAAAGAAAAAGCAAAGGAAAGTCACGAAATGGAGTGACTCGGGCAATCATCCAACCTTCGGTTGACCCGGTTATGCCTTTTCTCTATTTTTTTTTTTTTTGATCAAATTATTTTGATTTTGTATTTATATAAATATATTTTTAAAATTAATATATTTTATATATTAATTTTATTTTTAAAAGGTTGGGTTGGGTTGGGTTGGGTCGAAGTCACTGATGGGAGTATAAATTATATAAGGTTGGGTTGGGTTGGGTTGGGTGAGATAAATTAATATTTTATTTGAGGTTGGGTTGGGTCAGAGTCACTGATGGGGATGGTCTAAAATGACATAGATCCCTCACTTATCTTACATATGACTAAATGATTGATTTTCGTTAAATTTTTAACACCGTTTGATATCATGGTGCAAAGTGGAACACAAGTTAATCAAAGTGTCACACTTAAATAAAATTTGTATAATAATATAAAATGAAATTGCGTGAATATTTTAGGGGATTAAACTTATTTTTTTTACTAGATATTTTAGGTAGAGTCGTAGAGAAGGGGAACTTTGACATGCAAAAAAGGTGTCAAGAGAGGTTTTGACTTTTCTAATAACGAGAGAGTAATTATTAACCCGCTGCACCACGCGGTTCGGTACATCTCTCCCTGTCCCAGGCCCAGCCAACCTGAAGCAGAAAAAGGAAGAAAACACAAGCAGAAAATTCTGAAGAAAACACATTCATTGGAATAGTGATTATCTGGTGAACCTAATCCTTAAGCGTAAGTCAAAATGCCCTCTTCTTTCAATCTATTCCTTGCAATTTCTCTTTTCTTTTCTTGAATTTAGCCAATTTCGATTCAATTTACTGAATGTGTCTTGTTTGGATGTTCCCCTGATCCCGTTTCTGTTCCCAATTTGTGATTACCTGTATGCAATTTGCTAATTTTCGCAATTTTATTTCTCGGGTACAGAATTTTGTTACTTCAAATTAACAATTTTAGTGATTTCTGTAGTGTTCGATTTTTTTTTTTTTTTCTGTAAGAAATTTGTTTGGCTTGAATGTGTGCTGAATTTAGGGCTTGAGAATTGAGCTGCGGATTTGAGTAATGGGTTTCTCGTTTCTTCTCTTTACGATTTTAGCTGCGGAGTCATGTTTTCACATATAGGATTTAGGGCTTTATTTTTGTTTGTTCCAACTTTCAACATGTTGGGTTACTCTTTCCACTTTAAGATTTCCTGAAAAGTTATTTCCTTTTTGGATTTTAAATTAATATTTGCAGTCATCTTTAGGGTCCGCTCCCGAGTTTTGTTTATGGAGGAGAGGGAAGGAAATGGGAGGAAATGGAGGCCTCATTTCCCTCCCCTCCAATCCCCCCATTTGGGGGATTGGAGGGGAGGGAAATGAGGCCTCCATTTCCCCCATTTTCTTCCCTTTCCTCCCTACAAAAAAAACTCAGGAGCACACCAAGGGAGGAAATCATTTTCATTTCCTCCCATTTCCTTCCCTTTCCTCCATAAACAAAACTCGGGAGCGGAGTGTTTATTCGGGATGTGTATTGAAATGTCTTTGGTTGCATTAGTTACTAACTAACCATGGTGAGAGTTTTCGTGGTTAGTATCGTATCCACTAAAATGTACTCCCTCTGTCCCTAAATGAATGTCGAAATCAGAGCAAATTTGAAACTTTTTTTTTATTTAGGGACGGAGGAGTAGGATTCTTTTAAATAGGGGCATTGTTGGTTTGTAGTTCGTAGGGAGATTTGTAGGTGTGAATTTGGTGGTTTGGTTGATTTGCAGAGCAAAGCTATTGGTGTTTTGTGACATCAATGGTTTATTGTGCATTTGGCCGATGTTGATAGAACTTCTCTTAATCATATGTGAAAAGTGGTTGTTTTCTACTACCCCCGTCCCAAAATGGATGATATTTTTTTCCAAAATTCGGTGATTAATACTCTCTTAGGTATACTCCCTTTGTCCCAAATCAAAATGAATGTCCAAAAAAAACCAAAAAAAAAAAAATCAAATTTGCTCTTGCATTCATTTTGGGACGGAGGGAATAGTTCTTATCTATATTATTTAGTACATAGATAACCAAATATGGTGACTATCACTCTATTGATTCGATGTAAGATCTGGGAAAAAGTTTTTCCAAACAAAAAAATAAAAAATTTGCGCACTGGGAGAAGTTCTAAGAATATTTACAAATTGGACTGATCTAGGCTATGTTGGGCGAGAAGAAAGTCAATAAACTGGGGATAAGTATCCAAAAGAATGAGCACATCGAACGCCCAGGTGTATCTGTTCCAGCAATACGTAGCTTCATTGAGCAGTTTCCTGAGAATCTTCAGAAACTTGTAAAGGTCAGTAATTTCTTCTGAGAGCTTTCATCATTTGGAATATAATATCCCAGCTCCGAGAAAAAAGATTAATAAATTTTTCATTATTATGGCAGTCACGCTTCAAGAGGTCGTCTAAAGATGAGGGAACAAGCTCTTGGATCTCCAGAATGAAGGACAGGGAATCATCTAAAATCTTGAAAGCCAATATAGAGAAGCAACTACAAGCTTGGAAAGAGAATCCTGCATGGAATGACCAACCTCCTGGTATTAAGGTTAGTTAATTCAAAGAAATTGAAGCAAACTATCTTTAAGTCATCATAGTTAAAAATGCTTGTGTTGACTTTCATATTGCATTGAAGTCAAAATATCATCTCAACTGTATAGAGTATCTTGTTTGAGTCATTCAATTTTTTGCCATTTACGGCTAAAATAATTTTGCAGGTCACCGTACCCAAAGATTCACTGTGCCAACTAAATGTGAAAGTCAATATTGGCTTGCCACCAGATGCAGTATTCAACATTGTCACTGACCCTGATAACAAAAGGGTCTTTAAGAATATTCAGGTAACTGAGTTGGAACTTGCTATCAACTTCATTTTTGTTACCCCCCCCCCAAACACCTGGCTCATACTCCCTCCGTACCCTAATAAATGTCATACTTTCTATTTTGGTCCGTCTCAAAATAATGTCGTGTTTCTAAATAAGGTAAGAGACTTGGTGCAAGTTTAATTGTGCAAGCAATGTACAAACTAGGAAAGCAACTTCCTTAAAAATGTTGACAAGTCAAATGTTGGCATTTATTTTGGGAAGGAGGGAGAATTTCTTTGCTAATTCTTAGCTTATGATCTGATGTGCTTGTTTTTCTATTAGGAAGTAATATCGAGGAAGGTATTGGTTGATGAAGGTTCACGGCAGGTTGTTGAACTTGAGCAAGCAGCTTTGTGGAAGTTTCTGTGGTGGTCAGGGACCATCTCAGTTCATGTCCAAGTTGATCAGAACAGAGAAGATTACACTGTAAGGACCTATTATTTTCTTGTTTAATTCTTATTTCTACAATTTTTTGTCTAAGTTCTTTCCATCAGGTTAAATAACATATCAGCAGTGTTATAGAAAGGTGTCATTTTCCCTTTCACCTTCAACCCCCCCCACACACTTAAAAAAAGAGGGTTATTTTATTGGGAATTTGACCCGGAAGTTCCTTTTGGAACAAATCACTTCCCCTCAAGTTCTTCATTAAATTGAAATGACCTGGAAGTTCTTATGCAGTAATACATAATACTGCATGCAATATTATTATATTCACTCGTATGTGAATATAATACTGCATCTATAATACAACATGGTGAAGGAAATTCTCGGACATTATGATACTTTTTTAGAACTTCCCGGTCACTCTCCCTATTTTATTAATGATTTACTTAATCTGTTACTCCCTCCGTCCCAAAATGAATTACCAAAATTTCAAGAGCAATTTTTTTTTAAAAAATGGTCATTCATTGTGGACAGAGGTAGTACAAGAGTGACACTTGAAAGTGTATTTGGTGGGGATTGAACCCGTGACCTGGAAAAAGGAATATCAGATGCCGCTTGAGCTAGAGCTCTTTGGCCACACATTCACCCACACTAGTTTGAACTGTTGGCTAATCTTGTGCAAGCAATCTTTTTTATATGTTGCCCTTTCCTTTTCTTTTCCTTTTTTTTTTTGCTCTCTTCTAATTATGGACTTTTCTTGATACCTACCTACCCTTTCTTGTCAGATGAAATTCAAGCAAGTAAAAACTGGATTTATGAAAAGATTCGAAGGTTGTTGGAGAGTAGAACCGATACTACTAGATGAAAACTTATGCCATCCCTTTAAGCCAATAAATTTAAATGACTATATATCGTGCACAAAAGGGAAAGGAAGAATTGCATCTCAAGTAAGCCTAGAACAATGCATCGAGCCAGCTATTGTTCCTCCCCCACCAATTTCATGGTACCTTAGGGGAATCACTACAAGAACAACTGAGATGTTGATAAATGATTTAGTTGCCGAAGCTGCAAGAATAAGGGGGGTAGAAAACTCTGAAGCAGAGGTGGAATTACCTAATAAGGGATTATGTGATCGAGTGCAATTAGAAGAATTACGTGATATTAAAGAAAGATGGGCGTTGCGACGAAGAAACGCAAAGCAATTTCAACGAAGGTTGACTTTGACTGAGAAATAATCTAGATGTTGACTTAAATTTTGTAATGGTTTTCATGTGTACATACCTAATAATGCAAGCTTTATATGTTTATGGTATATGCAAATCAATAGCTGTGAATCTTGCCTTTTGATTGTGAAATTGTGTTAGCCATTGGGTGCTAAATCCCCTCCTGTTCTCCAATATAATTCACAATACGTTAAACAAACAAACGGAGCCTAAGTTTCATGGTAAGAAATTTACACATCAAATGCATAAACTAGCTTCTTCTGTTCTACAGACAGGTATTGAAGTTTAAGTGGGAAATTTGAGACAATCTTTTGTAGCACAAGTGATCATAGAATTGTCTTTAACTATTTTCTGTGTTCAATGATGAACAAGAACAGAGGACATAACAGGCTCAACTACTAGACTGCCTGGGCACTTTGTCCTTCCATTTTCCTTCACATCCGTGCGCCATGGAAACTCTCTCCTTTTAAACGCGCAGTTTTGGGTTCTTCTGCTAGCTGATGGGTCATCAAGGCCAAGATTTTGGTAGCTCGTGAATGCCCCCAACGCTCCAGGAATCCTTCGTGCTTCAAAAACATTGGTTTTGACTCACCTCACACATTTAAATTGTTGGGCCCACTTATCATACCACTCACTTCTTCCCTCTCACATTTAAATTGCAAGAACAATGACTGGTCTGATCTTGACTTCCAATGACTTGGATTTTCAAGATCAATGCATTTCACTTCTCGGTCTGCAGTGCCAGGAAATAGAGACAAATACTATTGAAAACTGCATCAGAGAAAGAATTATTTCGGTCATTGAGCTGAATGACAAGAGACCTCAGAAAAGCAGAGAAGGATGCACCTTTTCTGTTTGAAGACGAGAGCTTCGAGGAACCTGAGTTCATGGAAGCTAAATATGAATAAGGTGCGGAAATTCTCAGTTCTTTGGATTCATAGAAATATTTTTGCATCATGCTGTACTGAAACAGTTATGCTCAGCCGGTTATTTTGTGAAGTTAAGGTTGCTAATTCTGAAAATGAGTATATTATACTCCCTCCGTCCCATAATAAGTGTCCCGCTTTCATTTTTGGTCCAGTCCAAAAGTGTCGCGTTTCCAAATAAGGAAATAGTCTTAGTGCAATTTTACCATAATACAAGCAATGTACAAGTAAATCACATTTCTTGAAAAGTATGACGAGTCAACTGCAACGCTTATTATGGAACGGAAGGAGTAAAAACACTAATAATATTAATAATTCAAAAACAGAGAGAGATGGGGGGGTATAATGCCTTTAGCTTCATCTTAGAAGTCTTTAACTGATGTTTAGAGACGGAATTTATAATGCCTATTAGAAACAACAGTTGAAAAAGATACCCATAGTCTCTGATGCTCGGACTCTTTGGTTTACCCCGCAATACCTGTGTCGGACATTCGTATTTTAGTCTTGTCGACGCGAGTCCGGCGTGGTAAACCAAAGAGTCCGAGCACCTTAGCCCATAGTTACAGCTATGAACTCTGAATAACAATAGAAGATTTCATTACAACTGTAAAACGTCTCATACGCAAGTAATTACACTATATAATCTGTGAAGTTTTAAATCCAAAATAGATGAGTACTCTAAAAAGTCTATAAATTATAAAAATGATTCCGCCAACTTTAGGCTCTTGAGACCAAACCTCTCTCTTAAGCTGCAGAGGGCGCTGCGAGATACGAGATAGCAGGGTCCGACATTGCCATTAACGATGGCTTCGAGCAGGTCTCTCCCTCTGTTACAGGGGCCTCTGCTTTGAAATCGAGCGATTCATCATTATAAATATTCCACCATCTTGCAACTAACAACTTGATATCCTCTCTGTCCATATTAGCTTCTAGCCCAGTATACCTCCATGGCTTTGATCCCTATCATTCGTAGAAAATCAAAGGCATAATTAGTGAGAGTTTGAAACTGATTGCTGAGAATGAATAGTTACTGACAAAGTGATTGCTTACAGCAGCGCAGTAATGAACCACTTCAACTTTTTCCAGCTCAACGTTCTCCGGGTGGCGCCATAACATAGCCAGAACCAGGTTGTATATTAGAGGGATAGGCTTGTACACATGTTGGAAGAACTTGTTTAAGAAATCCTATTATTTGTGCACAAAAGAAACCAAAGTTAGTTCTACTTAAAGATAATAAAGAAGGAGAAGAAGACATCTAAGAACTCACTTGTTCTGCGAAAGGTGTTGGTGTGGAGACCCGCAATGTGTCAAGAAGATTTTCATAAGTTAAATGGTTAGGCTCAAAGACAAACATTCCAGCATTGAAGTACAAGGGAGGAGATGGACCCATCTCAGCTGGCCATTTGACCCTGTCTGGGCACTGCTGGCAGTATCCAACAGAGTATTGTGGTGAGTGACTCCATGTCTTCTCGCAAAAGCAGTCCATTACTGCATAGAAATACCCATCTGGTGTGTCAAAAAGATGGTCAATGTTCTCGAAGACTTGGATGTCTGCATCTAGATAGATCATCTTGTTGTACCCCTCAAACTGAAACAGACCATCGTATTTGTGTCAGAACTTAAGATATCATCTTTCTTTGCCTGTTAAGTGAAGTATGGATATGTACTTGAAGTTGAATATATGAGGATAGAAGTTCATTTGTGTTCTAGACGTGGGTCCGACTTGATCGGGGGAGATGAGATTGACTCAAGTTAAGAAATATAATATGAAAAAGAAGTTGATGAGTAAATATGCCCTTCTGCAGTAAGCTTTCACTTCCTAAGACCAGTTTCTTGTGTTCATGCAAATTTTTTATGGATGGCCGTTAAGAAAGAACTCTAGACATATAACATGTATTTTAACCGGAAACTAACAAGCAAGATGGAGTATGAGCATACTTACATTCCAGATACGGAGCTTGGAGTAGTTGATAACATAATACGCCATTGCAAACTGAACTTCGTTCTCTGGTGGGTAAATAGGCTCAATCTCACGAACAATGCAACCCTGATCCTTTAAGATCTGGCGGTGTTCTTCAGGCACATCTGGCAAGATTGCCACCACAAGAGGGTAGGCACTCTTCACCTTCCGCAAACCTTTGGCCAATCCCACAACTCCTTTCACATAGTCCCCATTTCCAGCCAAAAATGTCACATATGCCCTTCTCACGTAGCCCGAGTTAAGATTAATTGAACCCTTTGCACTCCCAGAGTAACCATCCACTGGTACCCCTGGTGCCATTTTCTTTAGGCTTAGAGATATTCAGTGTCTTTGGAGGAGTGTGGGGGAAGTAAGTAAGCAACACTAGGATGCCAACTTACTTGCCTTTTGTTCCTGACAGTTAGGGAGGAACTTGTAGTCTACTTAAATAAGTCTCAAATGAAACTCACATTCATGTTAAATGAAATCCAAATGAAACTGAAATAAGCTTTAGTCTTTTTCATATTTTCTTTATTATAGATATAAGTTTTGCGTAAAGTTTTTCGGTTGTTTGTGGAAAGAATGAATGAACATTATTTCATGTTCAAATTTCATCTGTCTAGACTTATCATCTGGATCGACGACTGAGATTTCATGAGTTTACATCACATTCAACTGATACGGACATAATTATTTTCATTTTATATTTAGGGAAAATTCTGTTTGTTTTTGTCCATCGGTACTTTGTAGCGTGTTTCACTTTTACTATCAAACTTTATTTTTTTCATTTTACCATCGTGCTACAAACAATATACTCCCTTGTCACCCCCTGCCTCCGTCCCTGCATGCATGTCTTCTAGTACTACCCCTTTGTTCTACCAAATGTCTGCTATAGCTAATACTACCCATTAATTTGTGGCTCTAATTTGAAAAATGGTGAAATTTAGTCCTTTTAAAGTCCCTCATATACCACCGAGTCTACTCGGCATTGCTCTCTCTCTCTCTCTCTCTCCTCACACAAACATACCATCTCCAACAAATGTACCACCTTATATTGCATCATTTATGGATCTAACTGACCTAATTTTCCATTCAGAAAACATACATTAGTAATGTGCTAGGAAGACTTGACCAAATACAAACATGAAACGGACAGCCAAGAGCGAAGGCCTTTGACCATTTGATCTTAGCTCTCCAACTGTGACAATAAGCGTCGTAGTTGACTTGTTAACTTTTAAGGATAATACTTTATTTGTTTGTACTTTGCTCGTACATTTATAAATTTGCACTAAAACTATTTTATTTTTATTTTTATAGAAATGCAATATTTATATTAGAATGGAAAAAAACACACATTATTATGGGAAAAAAAAATCCCTAATTGCCATCCCTTTTATGTAGTAGCAATATCCCAGGCTGTCCCCCAGAGCATAGCCGAGTGGTAAAAGGAGGGGATATAAGATTCTGGAGGCATGCAGCGTGGGTTCGATTCCTGGTGGAAGCAATTTGCTTTTTCTGGGATTGGACCTTGTATGTGATATTAGTTGACATGTTCTCGGCCCGTGTCATTCGGCGCGTCCGCGATTCACTCCAGTCGGTGACCGAGGAGCGGAAATTTAGTGGTGGTCAGGAGCTTAATCCGGCGGCCTGGGAACTGGGTATCAAAAAAAAAAAAAAAAAAAAAAAAAAAAAAAAAAAAATATATATATATATATATATATATACTCCCTCCGTCCAATTAGTTAGTTCACAGTTACTGTTTACGCGTAAATTAAGAAGGAAATATTATATTGAAAGTGTTGT
Organism: Adenophora triphylla var. japonica; assembly: GCA_022495995.1. NCBI lineage: Eukaryota > Viridiplantae > Streptophyta > Magnoliopsida > Asterales > Campanulaceae > Adenophora > Adenophora triphylla. The sequence goes on along the minus strand of JAFEMH010001400.1, from coordinate 221,395 downwards.
GAGAGTGAAAATAAAATAGGAGAGAGAATGAGTGGAGGGAATAGTAAATTATAATGATGTTGTGAGTATTAAAATAATGTAGGAGAGAGAATGAGTGGAGGGAATAGTAAAGATTCTTTTCCATTTTAGGTAAAAAACAAAGTGTGAAGTATTTATTTGGACGCCCAAAATAGAAAGTGTGAAGTAAGTATTTGGACGGAGGAGTATATATATATATATATATATATATATATATATATATATATATATATATATATATATATATATATATATATATATCCCAGGGCCGCCATAATAATTGGCTAGTGCATGACTTTATTCCAAAGAAAGAGGTTGTACCATTGTGGGAATTCTGGTCCTCTTGTACACCATGGCTAAAAATTCTTGGTTTCTTATCTCCCACCAATTTTCTGACTTTGCAAAACTCATACTCTTTCCGTCTCAAAATGATATTCCTTTTTTTTTAATAATTTATTTGATTTAACTTTGACGAAAAATTTAGAAAAAATAAATAAAAAATTGATTTAATCAAATTAACCACTAAAAAGGGGGACCTCAGATTAGTGTTAATCAACTATTATGTTGACACTTTTTATAGGACAAACTAAGAAATGTCGGACTTGAAAAAAAACTCTTCCTTGGCATCACATAACTGCATTGTTTGATTTCTATCAAATTAAATCAAAGCATAAACATTTTTTGTTTTTTAAGTGAGGATGTTTTGATTTTACAAAATATCACGTCGTCCTCATTTTCATGTGGACACAGTTGGTTTAACGCTCTGTGTCCGAGGGTCCAAATAAGCGACTGCTTGCAACGAAGTACAGTGAAAGAACTGAATAAACCAAGAATTCAGTTGCCTAGGGAATATGGTGATGTAGGAGCGTAAGTAAGTAGTTCGATTCAAACTGCGGTTCGTAATTGAACCAAACAAAATCACGCAATTTAGTTCGTTTTTCAAGAAATAGTGGTTTGGTTCGGTTTCAAAAAATTATTAAACCATTTGGTTCGGTTTGGTCTGTGATCTGTACCCCCAAACCACGGTATGAGACCGCGAGACCGAACCATAAAACCAAACCACAAAACCGTTCAATATTAACCCTAAATATGTATATGTTACATCTCCACCTCACATTTAGATTTGAAAACCCCTAATTTTATTCATGAATTTTAGCCCATAACCTTTTTTCTTTTGATTAATCTTCCTGTAATAATGTTAATTTACTTTTTAGCACATACCATTACAAGTACTCAAATGATATGTTGTTATCATAAATATTGAAGCATAATTTCTTAAATTTTAAATCCCTTCTGTATGCTGTGTCTGGAAAATTTAAACAAATATGACAATGAATTGTGTAGTCTGAAATCATGTTCCAATTAGTGGTTTAAGCCGTATTCTATTTATGATAACAAACCGAACCATTTACACCCCTATGGTGATGTATCGATTTAGACGAAATCTTTAGACTCCCCTTAATGAATGTCTAAATTCAATAAACTTTTACCGAAAAAAAAAATTTACTATCTATTTTATTATCGTAAAACTAAATATTTAGAAAGCGGATAAATAAGACTATGTATGAATCTTTGCCATTAAAATGTATTAAAAGCACACGTTTTCACAGTGTCTCGACGTTCAATTAGGGACGGAGGGAGTTGCGTATCACATGAGATTTGATCTTGTATTGATTGGCTCCCCCGAATGGGTGACTAGTACGCCAGGATCCGATTGGTCATGAACATCGTAAGGATCCGATTGGTCATGAACATCGTAAGGTGCTGCTCTTCGGGAATCCCAGTATACCCCTGGTTGGGATGGGTAGGCCCACCACTTCACTTTCACTTAGGCCCGGGCCAAGTCAGTGGGGGGACCCTTGTGTGTATGAAACGGAAAGGTGAGGCTCGACCTCTTATTAATGAGTGATAGTTATTAATAGAACGAGTGTAGTAATATTTCTGGTCTTCCTAAATCTCGTAACCAATTCCAGTTTTCTGGTAGGGACTGTAATCACAACATGACCACTTGTTCTTTTTCTGCTTCACTATCATTATTATGGCTGGAAATAAGAATCTTTATTTCAAAGGAACAATTTGGTGGGAACATCTGTGTTTCTAGTATAGCTGCATTTCCGACATCATATTTTTATCCTCCCTTTGCCCCCCCCCCCCACCCCACCACCACCACCACCCCACAATGAATGTTCATTTTTGTTCATCTAGCTAGGAATTAAGTGCCTCATTTGGGTGATTGAACATTCTATGAAGTTCTAGAGTGTGTTTGGCAAACTCCATTCTATGTTTAGGTATGGAATTGAAAGAGCAATTTCTAGGTTAGTAGAATTCATTTTTTTTTTCCATTCGGAAATCCGAGGGTTGAAATTTGAGTTGCCAAACACACCCTTATGTTCTGTTCAGGTGGCAACCTCAGAGGAAAGAAATTCAAGAACCAAATTCCATGAATTAAAAATTGCATGGGAATGAAGTGATCAGTCTTGCATATGAACCACGAGCATTGCAAAACTGAGAGCTACGGCGGCCTAAACGATTATAAACCAAAAATTACGTAGGGCTAAATAAAGCAAAGTACTTCACTGCAGCGCAGAAAATGAAACCTAGAGAGGGATGGACAGACTATGATGCATAAAAAACGTTGGTGCTCATGATGCATATGGTTTTCCATCCAAAAGAAACACTTGAATACTGAACTACCAAAAGATTATATAAGAAAGGCAACCAAAAATTAGCTTTATGTTACAGCTTTAGGGATTTGAATAAAAATAAAACCTAGACACATGCTTATAAAAGTACTTGGCAGTGCAGCCAAACAATATACTATTTTAGACGATCATTCCAAGTCCTATAAAAAGAAAACCGATGAGCCTCAAAAATCCAAAATCACACGGACTAGAGAGGGGTGAGAGAGGGGAAGGGGTTTCAAGAAACGAAATAACTAGATAAAAGTCCTGCATCCAGAATCACCCCCACAAGAATGGTTGTGTCGTCACCTTATGCCTGTGGAAGATTTTAAAAAATAAAAATAAAAATCAGAAACGTAAACGTAAACGTAAATACATCTGCTGAGCAATTAAAACAAAGATGTATATAGTAATTGAAGATTATGTTAGAACTTGCCTTGTTAGCAATATTGTTGGAAAGCCAGTCCAACCCCTCATAAAGTCCCTCTCCAGAGGTTGCACAAGTGCTCTGGATGTACCTGAAACAAAAGACAAAGCAATATTAATAAACTATCAAACTAGTGTTCAATAGAATACGCAGGTTAATTTCCATTGGCCACCTCTAAGGTTTAGACAATTGGACATATATCACGCCCCCCCCCCTCCTCCCCCAATCAACTATATTCATGCAAATTGACTATTTTATCCCTAAATCTCCTCAATGTATAACCAAATACACCCTCCGCCCCGTAAAGTTAGTCCCACTATTTTTGTTGTTAGTTTGTATGAAACTAAAGCAATAATTTAGGTTACTTTAATTATCCTAATGAAGTTCTACAACTTGTTATTGATAATAGTTATAATGGTGTATCAATAACAAGTACGAGATTTCATTAGGATAATTAAAAGTAACCCAAATAATTGTTCAAAGTTCATTCAAACTAATGAAAAAAAGATGGACTAACTTTCCGGGATGGAGGGAGTACTAAATTTGATACTTTAAAGATTGAGTGGTAAAACATTTCACTGAAATAAAGTTCACAAAAGGGGGAAAGTGAGACGAAACCAAACCTCAAAGAGGCAGTGATACATGTGCAAACCTCAAGGGTGTGCAATGGAATTAACCCTAAAATAAGCATATGATAAGAAAAGAGCTTCAGAAATGTTACCAGTGGCGCTGTCGGAGGGAGTGGAGGCCGAGTTTATCGGTGATTTCAGCAGCATTCATTGCATTGGGAAGATCTTGTTTGTTAGCAAACACGAGCAAAACTGCATCTCGCAGCTCATCCTAAAACAACAAGTAGCAAGCAAATTCAGTCCGCTAGTCAAAATTATATTATTCCTTCATTAAGACAATGGAAGCGAAGGAAAGGAAAAGAAAAATTACCTCATTCAACATCCTATGCAACTCATCCCTGGCCTCAACAACTCTGTCTCTATCGTTGCTGTCAACCACAAATATCAGCCCCTGCGTGTTCTGGAAATAGTGCCTCCATAGTGGACGAATCTGCATGGTTAAGACCGTAAAATATAAAGAACTTGAGGAATTTTAAGCAGCAATACAATAAAGCATATGAGATCCATGCCTAAAGGTCAAACTACTACTGTCTACTGCAACCAAGAGGAGGAGATAAAAATCCATATATAGCAGGATGAGCTCTGGAAAGGCTCCATCATAATTTACTATCCTCAATTTGCAGTCTTGGAATCTGCTTGCAAAATTAACTGCTGTAAAACTAGGGAAAAGAGAAGAATTCTCACCTTGTCCTGACCCCCGACATCCCACACAGTGAAGCTGATGTTTTTGTACTCAACGGTCTCCACATTGAACCCTGCACATAACCACGAAAATGAGTTTTTCAGAAACTTGTTTCAAATAATTACCGACAGCAAAATTCATCATCAATAAGAAACTTTCCGCAAAAGTGGAAGCATCCAGTAGATAATACAGTATCATAGATGAATCAGACTGTATGCTTATTATCTCTGGGATCACCTGTTAAACTATTACACGCAACAACAATAATAAGCTACAAAATTCAGAATAGATAATATCATAGATGAATCGGATTGTATGCTTAGAACATCATCTCTATGGAATACTTGGCCTTACTATCATGATACATGCTTCAAACATTAAAATCGTGGGATGCTTTATATGAACTGAAGCCCTTTCCGTTCATTAGAATGCTACAAGGAGCTGCATGTCAGCATCATCTCCTCTTTTATACATCATCTTTTGGTCAAATAACTAACCCAAAACATGGAACCTGCATCTAGAAAAACTATTACGCTTTCTCCAACAACTCTATTATTGGCACACATTCCTCTCTTCCAATCTCACTAGGAGACAACTGAATGATCACTCAAGATGTTTACGTTCACTTATATTTTTTAAAAGAAAACTCCTTGATTCAACCACCTATGAATATATCTTCTGACTAAATATCCAATAGCGCACACACACAACACACACACACAACCAAATCCAATCAAGGGCAAAACTATTCTGTACAAAATTGAATGTAACATTTTTTACCAATATATCCACAATCCACATTTCAAATTGCAACAAAAGAACAATTGGTTCAGTAAGTGAAATGGATAGGACATGCTAAGCATGAGATATACTCCCTCCGTCCCGTTACAAATGAGACAGTTACTGTTTACCCGTGGATTAAGGAAAAAAATAATGATATAAATGTTGTGAGTGTAAAAGTAAAATAGGAGAGAGAATGAGTGGAGGGAATAGTAAATTATAATGGTGTTGTGGGTATTAAAATAATGTAGGAGAGAGAATGAGTGGAGGGAATAGTAAAGATTCTTTGCCATTTTAGGAAGTGTGTGATTTGTACCGGGACACCCAATGAGGAAAGTGTGTGATTTGTAGCGGGACGGAGGGAGTAGACGAGAGTGTTTCAGATTGTAACAAGGTTTTTCTTTATAATACTCCAAATAGCTAATGAATAGGGACCTTTCTTTACTCAGGTATTTGTAAAAAGATAGATCTACAAAATTAAGGAAGTTCAACTGCCAAGATAGGATTGCTGACTACTATATCTTAAGAGTTTGATAGTCGAGATCAAACGAGAGCCCCCCCCCCCCCCAGCTATGCCACTTAAATAAAGACACTGAATAAAGAATGGTATTTATTTGGTGGTAAATCTTTTAGAAAATGGGATCTCATTCAGGGCAGAGGGAATACAATTTTTGCAGTTACAGCAAAGGCTTCCCAAGACAAGTCTCATTGATAATGGGATTACATAACAGAACATGAGAGCTTGCCATCAAATATTTTGACTTTCATATGAGGATTCATTTTTATGGAGGGAAAGTAGGAGCAGCTTCAATGTTATCTAGCCATAATCCAGCATAAAGAATTATTTATAGTCGAATTCCATTTCAAAAGCCAAAACTATCATAACGCAAAAAAAACAGGTGCAGCTACAGATTAAATAGAGTTTGAATTTTCTCAATACATACGAAACAAAGGAGTCAAAACAAACCTTCATGAGGCAACTATCATCAATATTTGCACAAAGCATTAGAGAATACCAATGTGCATATAATTATAGCGAAAACAAGACATACCGATTGTAGGAATTGTCGTCACTATCTCCCCGAGCTTGAGCTTGTACAAGATGGTGGTCTTACCAGCCGCATCGAGACCCACCATCAGAATTCGCATCTCTTTCTTGGCAAACAACCGGCTGAAAAGCTTAGTGAACGTTAGCCCCATCCTGTTTCTGGTTACGATACCTACACCGAATGTTAACAAAACACGTAGATCAGCGAAAGTTGCAAACAGATCATATCTAAACCAATACCCCCGGACGACAAGTGTAAGAGGAAGAAATAAGGAGAGAGGGAAAAATAAACGATATTCTGATGCAGGTGATGCCAATAAACAATTGAATCAAAAGGATCTAGAATAAACACATATACATAAATTCTGTTGCTTTTCTGTTGCTTTTAAGCTTCAGTGTAGAATTGTTGATTCAATGTCATATGAACGTGCAGTTGCTTCTACTAACATGAACATTTTTCAAAAAAAAATGTAACTAAACCAAATGGATCTAAAACCAAAGCATAATCATCAGAATTATAATATGAAATTATCACTTCACAAAAAATTCACCCTTTCCAAAAGCCAGTAGATTCAAATCATATAGAATTATGCCTTTAATTATAACACGGACATCAACATTTTCTTTTTGAAAGTAAACCACGTTCATGGATCCACTTGTAAAAGAGTACCAATCCAGATGATACAAAGAGAAATTGTCGTGTTGATAGAAAAAAAAAACATTTTACAAGCTACATATTAGAGTCAAATTATACAGAATACACGCAAAAATGTACCTAAACCAAATGGATCTAAACATCAAACAAAGATCATCACAATTCTACCATGAAATTATCACTTTCACGAAACAATTCTCATTTTAAGCACCATTTTTGGATTCAAATCGTACAGAATACACGCATTTATCGATTGTAATGTGAAACAACCACCATACACATCAGATCAACCTTTTGAAAAATCAGATCAGAAACCTAACGAATCAAAACGCCAATTCAAGCAATCGGACGAGAAGAAAATCACACAAACAAAATCCTAAACGAAACATACGATCAGAGTTTCAGTAAAATGTTGATGTAATGGCGAAAATGAATCAAGTTAACATCGGCAAAATTAAATCACAATCGAAATGTTTATAGAATTATTGAATCGATGAACAAATCTGTACCTAGATGGTGATATCAAAGGAAATAGATCGGGAAAGGAGATTGGATTTTACCTGGAAATGGATTCGGAGAGGGATCTAGAGAGAGAGAGAGATGAAGAAACCCTGACACCAATGCGAATAAAATGGGAGCGTTATGGAGCGTCAACGGCAGGGGATAAATAAGGCAGACCAGACCCGGATCAACCAGATTTGCAATTTTTACTTTTCTTGTCGGAAAATTACGAAAATGCCCCTCAATTTTTCGTCTAGCGCTCAATAATAGAGTTTATTTATTTATTTTGTATTTTTTTCTAGGGATGACCAAAGGCGGTTACGGTTCCGATTTTGATTTCGAACTGTCGGTTTCAGTTTCGAAAAAGGTGAAATCAAAATCGAATCGTTGGTTCACGATTTATGGTTACGGTTTACGAACCGTCGATTCACGGTTTGGAACCGGCGGTTCACGGTTTGAGCGCGATCGCCCCCTTTCCTCTGCGCGATCGCGCGTTCCTTCTGCCCAAATGGTGCGGTCGCCCCTTTTTGGCGCGATCGCACGCTCTCGGCCACTCTTGGTCATTGGCCGGCCATCTTCTATCTTGGCCCAGCAACTCCGACCATCTATAGTTTACAGCCATGTTCCTCCCATTCCATTGTATTGCAATTTAGCCCCTAAACTTTATAATACCAGTTAACTAAACAAACCGTTACAAACGAAAGTACATAGAAGAAAAGAGGGACAGACTTATTTTTTATTTTCTTTTAATTTTTTATTGACTATAAATTAACATTTTAGACGTTTTTTATTACTTAAATTTTTTACAAAAATGTATATAAAAGAAGATATAAAAAACTAAACAAATGAAAGTAAATAGAAGAAAAGAGGGACGAACTTATTTTTTTTTCTTTTAATTTTTTATTGACTTTGAAATAATATTATAGACTTTTGTTTACTAGTGACATTTTTTCCAAAAAGGTATATAAAAAAAAGATAGGAGAAAACTTAACAAATGAAAGTATATAGAAGAAAAGAGGGACGGACTATCCTTTATTTATTTTTTATTTTTTATAAATTTTTTATTGACCAAGAAATAATATTTTAGACTTTTGTTTACTAGTGACATTTTTTCCAAAAAGGTAAATAAAAAAAGATAGAAAAAAACTAAACAAATGAAATGATATACTATATAATGGAAATGACGAAATGTGACGGTTTTTAACGGTTTCTAACGGTTTCGGTTATGGTTACGATTTCGGTTACGGTTCGAAGTGACGGTTTGCGGTTTACGGTTACGGTTTACAGTTCATGGTTCACGGTTCGAAACCGCCGGTTCGCGGTTTTTGAAAAGTAGAAATCGGAACCAGACCGCCAAATCGCCGGTTACGGTTCCGTCCGGTTCCGGTTCGAGGCGGTTTCGGTTCCGACCGATTCCGATTCGGGACGGTTCCACGGTTCCGGGCCTGTTCCGATTACGATTTGGACATCCCTAATTTTTTCCTTTCTTTATTGAGTTGAGCAGGCCAAGAATTTGGCGAGAACTCTCTTTTTTTTTTTTCTCCAATGGTAGATGATAAAGTATTGGAAATGATAATTGTAAATATTTTATTTTAGTTAATTATAAGTAATTTTAAAAAATATTGCAATAAAATTTTAATGATAAATACAAAATAGTCTTACAATTATAAAGAAAATTGCAAATTATATTTAAACAAAAACAATTCAAGAAAGTCTATTGTGGAACAAAGACCAAATTAGAAGAATAGAGACAAAAATGTAAAATGGAGAAGAAAAATAGGAACTAGAAATTGAACCTTGATGGCTGAGGTGGAGAAATTTACATTTGAGTCATTGACTATTGAGAGAGTATAGTACATTTGCTATAAAATGTGACCGTAATTATTAGTATATATTTGGAGCCCTAGGCAATGACCTACCTTGTCTTGCCTTAGGCCAGACCGGGCCTGGAGTTAGTCTCTGAAAAAATGGATTTTAAACCAATAGTTTCGGTTGGTTTATGTGTTAAGGTATACCAGTAACAGTGTAAAAGAGATTATTTGTATTTTAATGTTAAAGTGTTTCATGTATAGTATTAAAGGGTGTCAATCTTATAGGATGTGTTAATATGTTCTGCTCCCTCCGTCCCGTCGAAATGTCCCAACTTTCTATTTTGGACGTCTCATTTAAAATGTCTCATACCCAAAAAAGGAAAGTATTTTCACTATTTCACCCACTCATTCTCTCTTTTACTTTACTTTTACACTCACAAAATTCTCTCTCTTAACTATTCCTCCCACTCATTCTCTCTCCTATTTAATTTTCCATACTTACAACATTTAAACTTTTCTCTTTCTTACATCACTTTCCTTAATTCTCGTGCAATTGTCATTTTCGGACACTTCGACCGGAACGGAGGGAGTATTTATTTATAAAAGTGTCATTCTGCAATATTAAAAGAAGTTAATGTCATTTACAAAAATGTCCTTACACATTTTAAAAGAAGTTTAACTTATTTACAAATATCCCACCCTTTATATTGTATAGCCTGGAGGCATTCATGTTCCTTGCTACTAAAGGTGCGAGGATCGATGATTACCTTGTCAAGCAATGAAAATATTGAGTAGGACAGTTATAAGCTCCAAATCATGCTCATTACCATCCCACCCTTTATACTCCATAGTCTGTAGGCATTCCTTGCTACGATATTTGGTGCGAGGATCGATGGTTACCTTGTTCATTACCATCCCACCCTTTATATTCCATAGGTTGGAGTCATTACCATCCCACCCTTTATATTCCATAGGTTGGAGTCATTCGCGTTCCTTGTTACGAAACTTGGTGCGAGGATCGATGGTTATCTTGTCAAGCAATATAGAAATATTGAGTAGGCTAGTTATAAGGTTTAATTCCATGATGTCGGCTCTCTTCAAATCATTCTTCATAAAAGCCCAATCGAGATCCAAAAGTCCACACTATTGAAGGTCGATATCAAAATTCCATAAAACCCCTCCCTCATCGACATTCCAGTTCAGCACGACCGTGTCTCATTATCAAGCATGACCATACCCGCTATTTTCGAATCTATCATCGTCAGCTTTTATACCCTAAGTTATATGAGTTATTTTTTGACTATTTAAATGGACAAATGACTCTTATATCTAGATATAAGAATAATTCTAGTCTTATAACCTTAGTTATATGAGTGAATTTTATTATTTTTTAAGAAAATATGAAAAATTGTGAAAAAAAATACTTTTATACCTAATTATAAATATTCTTATACATTTAGGTATATAAAGTATAGGAGAAGATTCCTTAATAAAATATGACTCTTTTATTATTATTTTTAAGAAAACATGAAAAAATGTGAAGAAAAAAATGTGAAATTTTGCATCTCGCTTGGTTTTTTATAACTTTTACATCTCACCCACGGGCCATATGGTCCTTAGCTCTTATAAGGTTTAAGCTCCAAATCATGTTCATTACTAACCCACCCTTTATATTCCATAGCCCTGAGGCAATCGTGCTGATGTTGATAGTCAATATCATGATATCCCCTCAATACGCCATCTAAATCTGAATCTGAATCTCCATTATAGATATTCTTCAACGAGAATTTCTGCAAACGATGACACCCATATATATCAAGGCCATGACACATATATTCAGATCTCCAAAACGTCGAGTGTAAGCTTCTACTTCCAAACGCTTGACTCTATCGAATTTAGGGAATTGAGAGGTTACAAAGTAATACATATACATAAACATGCTTAGGTCCAATCTGAGTATCTCTAGTTGAGACAAGATCGACCAAAGTTGCTGGGCAATTGGGATCTTCACTACATTCTGCCAGTAATTTCCCCCAAACAATACCTCGGTAAGAAGAGGGACATTTTCAATTGTTATTTTTGTAAGCGGTGACCCACTGAAACCAACTGACACCATATTTACAGCTGAGCATATCTCCACATCTTCAATCATCAAACAATGAGCAAACTCCAAATACTTCAACTTTAAGTTACCAACCACCTTGGCATGTACTAGAGAATGCGCAGATTCAGTGTTGATGATGCCAAAAACGTTCGAATCAGCCCAAATCAAGCGGCTTGTTGTATCTTACATATTTTAATAGCCTAAAAAAGAAGAACAAACACGTAAACTAAGCTGGGGCTTCACCGGCGAAGGCCCTCCGGCATGAGATTAAGTATTCGTGTATTTGGGAGCAAATCAATTGATAAAAGTTTAGGGTCAAGAGAATGCGTGTGTAAAAACTTACCAGAATTGTGTGAATTATGGCTTGTATTTATAGGTTTAGTATGTAGAGTCCTTACTTGGATAGGATGTTATGTGAGATAAAGATTATAATCCTAGTTGGATTATAATTCTCCACATTCCTTGTTATAGTTGTGACGATCCCAACCCTAGGCACTAAATTTAAATATTTTATTATATGCTTTTAATGATTATGATAACTTTATGTGTTCAATTATGTCTTTAAATTCTTAAATTAAGATAAATTGGGTGAGAAGTGAATTTAGAATCTTTCGAGAAATATTAGATATTAAAATAAAAATAATGGAGAATGATAAAAATAGAAAATAGATAAATATATGAGGAGGTTAAAATGGGTAGAATAATTAATTAAAGGGAAGGATTAAATGGATTGGGTGAAAGCCTTAGTTAGATATTTGTAGGAGGGGCCATAGAAGTCTTGCTCTCTCCCTAGGTGACAAGTGTCCACCCTTTACCTCCTTACTCTTACTCCCCTCTCCCTCCATCATTCATACTTCTTCCTCCTAGAGAAACCTTAGAGAAATTCCATGGAAGCTCTCAACCTCCATTCTTGAAGCCAAGCCATTTCTTCACCAAATTCAAGTCTAGGAGCATCATTGAAGTTGGATCATCTTGGGGAATCCATCAAGTTAGAAAGATCAACCTCCCATTGAAAACCCTAAGGTGAGTTGTTATGATTCCCTTCTTCTATTTGTTCATAAGTTCTTTGATTTTTGTTCTTGGCCTTGTGATGTTGATTTCTTGCTTGGAAACCTAAATGGGAGTTGAATGGTTAGAAAATGACATTTGTTGAAGTTAGGGTTCAATGAAGATGATCTAAAAGGTTTGAAATGGGTAGAAATTGTAGTGATAAATAATCTAGGGTTACTTGGTTTTGGAGTTTACATGTTTGTATGGGACTTGGAAAGATTGAAGTATCCTTTGGTGCTCTTGAATTAAGCTTGGTTAGAAGGAATGAAAACCTAGGCATAAAAGGGTCAAAATCTGAGTTTTGTGTTGGAGGAGGGCTTGGGCGGTCGCCCATGGGGGCTTGAGCGGCCACCCATCACCCCAGAAACAATATTGCCTTTGAAATCCACTTGGGCGGTCGCCCAAGTGGTGAGGGCGGTCGCCCATAGTGGCAGAAATCTTATTTTCCTAGGAAACCCACTTGGGCGGTCGCTCAAGTGGTTAGGGCGGTCGCCCATACCCCTGAACCAACTTTTTTCAATTTAAACAAGAATTGATTAGCAAGTTGTTTGGCCACTTATAAATTGTGACTCCCACTTGGTAATTGAACTTGAACCTTCATTAAGGCCTTGTATCCTTGTATATGAAATTTGTAGGGTAGGTTAATGATTCCTCATTTCCTTACTTGATGTTATATATATATATTGTTGTTGATATTGTTTAGTGTATTCATAAATTGTTGCACTTTGATATTGTTGGGGCATGAGTATATATTACCATGTGGCTATTGTTTATCCCTTTTTGTGGATTTTATTTCAAGTAACTACTATGTGCTTGATAATTTGTTAATCAGCTGATGTTGGGGGTATAACATAATACGATCAATTATGGAAGTGTGACCTAATGTGATTGGATTATGTTATATCTGTGACCGTCCCCTCCTGTGGCCACAGGTTGGGGTTATAGCATCTGTATTGAGCCAAAAGCCTTACAGAGTTGCTACTATCTTATTTGGTTCCCTGAAAAATGGGTCTTATAAGATGTGAGTATTGCTTAAGCAGCTCACTTAAGATTGGAGTATTATTATACCCAATGTTGTACGACTATTGTTCAGACGGGAAAAGGTAAACCAAAGGTAACGTAAGGTGTTTACAGTTTTCCAACGTGTTATGTGTTGCATTTATTTGGCATATTGTTGCATACATAATAGCTTGCTGAGATTTATTCTCACCCCTCTCCCTTTAATGTTTTAGATCCCGAGACAGGCGGACCGGCCAAGTAAGGACGGAGAGGAGTTTGGAGTAATCTTTTGGGTATTGTCGGGGTATGTATAGGGTGACGTATAAAATGTATTTTGGTAATTCCTTTATTGGAGTTTGTAATTATAAACTTTAAATTCTACGTCATAACCTTAATCTTTTGTAACTAAACAATTGTTCGTTTTCAAAGTTGGTCAACTCCTCCTCCAATGTGGAGTGGAGTCGAGTTCTTTTGAAATGTTATGTTATTAAGGTTTATATTTGAAAGTCAAAGTGAAGTTTTAAATGTTTAGTGTTTTTGGGTTAGTTTGAGGACGCTCCAACTCGGGACACGTGTAGGTTCCGGGTCGGGGTCCTCACAGTTGGTATCAGAGCTCGGTTAGAATTCTCGGGTAGAGTCTAGGGCGAGTGAGTGTGTGATAGCCGACGTCGAGTGTTTAATGCGGGCGTTTGTTAAAATGGCGGGAAATGATGGTGATCGAATCGGGCTTTGGGTGATGGTGGTAACCCGAATGTTGAAATGATGGATATGTTAGAGTGTTCCTTCGTACTATGGCAAATCGGGAATCAAGGTAGGCAACGGCAAGAAGGCGAGATAAGGGCAACATGGTCTAGAGAAGTTCGTGACGATGTCTCCTCCTAGCTTCAACGGAGATCCGGATCCGGTGAAGGCTGAGAGGTGGCTTGAGGCTATGAATAAGATTTTCGCGGCTATGGAGAGTTCGGATGCCGAGAAGGTGAGATGCGCCGTTTTCAAGTTGGAAGGACCCGCGGAGCACTGGTGGCAGGTAGTGAAGGATGGTTGGGACCGGGATTTGACACCGCAGACTTGGGAAAACTTCACACGCAAGTTCCGGGATCACTTCGTGCCGATGGTTACTAGAGATAAGAAAGAAGGCGAGTTTCTGAAACTGGAGCAAGGGACCATGACGATAGCTCAGTATTCAGCAAAGTTCACAGAATTGGCCCGATATTGTCCTCATTTGGTGCCAGATGAAGAGAGGCGAGTCTACCGGTTTGTGAAGGGTTTAAGGGTTGAGTTCCGAAAGCAGTTATTGACGCATAACTTCGCCAACTTCAAGCGGCGGTGAATATGGCGTATCGGATTGAGAATGACATAGAGGAGCATCGTGGTAAGAATGAAGGCGGGAACAGGAATAGATTCCAAGGTCAAGGTTCGGGACAGAATAGAGTTCAGCCGAGGACATTCACCCCGGGAGCAAATCGAGGAGGAAATGTGGCGACTCCGGCGAATCGTGCGACTCCGGGTCAGTTTGGGACAGTGTGTGGTTATTGTAAGAAGCTAGGGCATTCGGAGGATAAGTGTTGGAGCAAGCAAGGAAAATGTTTGGAGTGTGGGGCGACAGGCCATTTCCGGAAGAATTGTCCTAGGTGGCGAGAATAAGCAAGCGACGGGTACCGGATTTGGGGGACAAGGCGGTGGTGTGAAGAGAGGTCTAGATGGGAAACCCAAAGAGAGGGTGCAAGGTCGAGTGTTTGCCTTGGGTCAAGGAGAGGTCGATCCCAATGCTTTGTCATTAGAGGTATAGTTCTGTCTCAGGAGTTAAGGCCCGCATTCTTATAGATCCGGGTCTTCCCATTCATTTGTGGCATCGCATTTTGCATTCTCATTGCATACTTTGCACGAATCTATGCCTTATGTGTTGGAGGTCTCTACTCCTATGGGAGAGTGCCTCACATCTTCTTTGATATATCTGGTTGTGATGTGACTATATGTGGGCATGTATTGCCGGTGGATTTGGTCGAGTTACCAATCCGTGATTTTGATGTGATCCTTGGGATGGATTGGTTGAGTCAGTGTCATGCTATGGTAGACTGTCATAGAAAACGAGTCTCATTTGCTATGCCTGATGTGCCCACTTTTATATTTGATGCGGATAGATCTATGTTCGGTTTACATGTTATTTCCGCTTTAAAGGCTAGGAAGATGCTATCTAAAGGGTGTGCGGGTTACTTGGCTTATGTGGTAGATTCCAATAAGAAGTCTCCCGAGTTAGCTCATGTCCCGGTTGTTAATGAATTTAGTGATGTGTTTTCTAGTCAGTACTCTATGCCTCCGGATCGTGAGGTAGAGTTTTGCATTGACCTAGTGCCCGGTACCGCACCTATCTCAAAAGCACCCTATAGAATGGCTCCGGCCGAGTTAAAAGAGTTGAAGGTCCAATTGCAAGAATTGTTAGACCGAGGTTTTATTCGTCCTAGTGTGTCTCCGTGGGGAGCACCGGTCTTATTTGTTAGGAAGAAGGATGGTACCTTACGATTGTGTATTGACTATCGTTTGTTGAACCAAGCCACCATTAAGAATAAATACCCTCTCCCGCATATAGATGAATTGTTTGACCAACTTCAAGGTTCCGTTATCTACTCTAAGCTTGACTTGAGAAGCGGATACCATCAGTTGAAGATTAGACCGGATGATATTGCTAAGACAGCTTTCCGAACTAGATATGGTCACTATGAGTTTGTTGTGATGCCTTTCGGGTTGACTAATGCCCCAGCCGTGTTTATGGATATGATGAACCGTGTCTTCAAGCCTTATCTTGATAGCTTTGTGGTAGTGTTCATAGATGATATTCTTGTTTACTCTAAGTCCCGGGAAGAGCACGAGAATCATTTGAGGATTGTCTTGTCCGTTCTTCGTGAGAAGCAGTTGTATGCCAAGTTCAGCAAGTGCGAGTTTTGGCTCGAGCAGATTTCTTTCTTGGGGCATGTTGTGTCGAGTTCGGGAATTTCCGTGGATCCTTCAAAGATTGAAGCCGTGGTTAATTGGAAGCGGCCTTCGGCTGTGGCCAGAGATTCGTAGTTTTCTTGGTTTGGCGGGGTATTACCGAAGGTTCATTGAGGGTTTTTCTCGGATTGCGACTCTGTTGACTAGGTTGACTCGGAAAGACGTATCGTTCGTATGGGATTCCAAGTGTGAGGCAAGTTTTGATGAATTGAAGAAAAGGTTGACAACGGCTCCTATTCTTACCCTTCCGGATGGTTGCGAGAATTTTGTTATTTATAGTGATGCCTCGAAGGCGGGTTTGGGTTGTGTGTTGATGCAAAATGGGAAAGTTATTGCGTATGCCTCTAGGAAGTTATCACCGGCGGAACAGAATTACCCTACTCATGATATGGAATTGGCGGCGATCGTGTTTGCATTACATAAGTGGAAGCATTACCTTTATGGGGCGAAGTTTGAGATTTTCACCGATCATAAGAGTTTGAAATACTTATTTACCCAAAAGGAGTTGAACAACCGACAAAGAAGATGGCTTGAGTTCTTGAAGGATTTTGATTGTATAATTTATTATCATCCGGGGAAGGCCAATGTAGTGGCGGAAGCGATTAGCCGAAAGGCGTATGTGACAGCTTTGAGTTCTCGAGAGTTGAAGAGAGAAGTAATCGTTGCGAATGTTCGAGCCGTTCCTACATTGTATGGAGAGTTGAAGGAAGCTCAACAAAATGATCCGGAATTGAAGAAAATTTTAGATCAAGTGCAAGAGGGAAAAGCCGGGGATTTTGCGTTGAATAGAGATGGTATATTAACCTTTCAAGGGAGAATTTGCGTTCCTTCGTTACCGGAAATCAAGAAGCGTGTGTTAGAGGATGGCCATAAGTCCAAGTTTGCGATTCATCCGGGTAGTACCAAAATGTACCAAGACTTGAAGCGTGGGTATTGGTGGAATGGTATGAAGAGGGAAATTGCGGATTTTGTTTCTAAGTGTTTGACTTGTCAACAAATTAAGGCCGAGCATCGAGACCGTGAATTTGCCTTGGCCAGTTGGATATTCCGGAGTGGAAATGGGAAGGGATCTCGATGGATTTTGTTTCGGGTTTACCTCTTACCGTGAAGAAGATGGATGCTATTTGGGTTATTGTGGATAGATTGACAAAGTCGGCTCATTTTCTTCCGGTGTCAACTAAGTTTTCTTTAGAGAAGTTAGCCCAGTTGTATATGAAGGAAATTGTGAGACTTCACGGGGTTCCGGTTAGTATTGTTTCCGACGAGATCCGAGGTTTACATCTAGATTTTGGAGAGCATTGCGGGAAGCCTTGGGTTCTAAATTGTGTTTCAAGATGCGGCATTTCATCCTCAAAGCCGATGGTCGGATCAGAGAGAACTATTCAGATACTTGAGGATATGCTACGGGCTTGTGTGATGGATTTCCAATTATCTTGGGAGGATCATCTACCGCTAGTTGAGTTTGCTTACAATAACAGTTATCAGTCGAGTATCGAGATGGCTCCGTATGAGGCGTTGTATGGGAGGAAATGTCGATCTCCGATGTGTTGGGACGAGGTAGGTGAAGCGAGACGTTGGGGCCCGGATTGGGTGCGAGATTCTACGGAGAAGATCAAGGTGATTCGGGATAGATTGAAGACGGCTCGAGTAGACGAGAAAAGCTACGCCGACAATAGAAGACGGGATTTATCTTTTCGGGTTGGTGACTTTGTGTTCTTGAAGGTCTCTCCGAGGACGGGGATTAAAAGGTTTGGTAATAAGGGTAAGTTGGCTCCGAGGTTTGTAGGGCCGTTTGAGATTCCAGAAGATAGGGAATTGGCTTACCGGTTGGCGTTGCCTCCGTCTTTTTCTTTGCTTCATGATGTGTTTCACGTTTCTATGCTAAGGAAGTATTGTCATGACCCCTCCCATGTTTTGAGTTCTCCCCCCGACGATGTTCAGGCGGACATGTCTTATGTGGAAGAACCGTTAAGAGTCTTAGAATTCCAAGTTAAGGAGTTAAGAACTAAGAGTATTCCGATAGTAAAAGTCCTTTGGAAGAATCACACCGTCGAGGAAGCAACGTGAGAGCTAGAGTCGGAGATGAGGGCGAAATACCCTTGGTTGTTTGAGAATTCAAGTAAGTCTTTTTAAAATTCGGGTCGAATCTATCATCGTCAGCTTTTATACCCTAAGTTATATGAGTTATTTTTTGACTATTTAAATGGACAAATGACTCTTATATCTAGATATAAGAATAATTCTAGTCTTATAACCTTAGTTATATGAGTGAATTTTATTATTTTTTAAGAAAATATGAAAAATTGTGAAAAAAAAATACTTTTATACCTAATTATAAATATTCTTATACATTTAGGTATATAAAGTATAGGAGAAGAATCCTTAATAAAATATGACTCTTTTATTATTATTTTTAAGAAAACATGAAAAAATGTGAAGAAAAAAAATACTCTTATGCCTGGTTATAAGAGCGACATGGAGGGGTATATGTGAGCGTGAATTTATGTGAAATTTTGCATCTCGCTTGGTTTTTTATAACTTTTACATCTCACCCACGGGCCATATGGTCCTTAGCTCTTATAAGGTTTAAGCTCCAAATCATGTTCATTACTAACCCACCCTTTATATTCCATAGCCCTGAGGCAATCGTGCTGATGTTGATAGTCAATATCATGATATCCCCTCAATACGCCATCTAAATCTGAATCTGAATCTCCATTATAGATATTCTTCAACGAGAATTTCTGCAAACGATGACACCCATATATATCAAGGCCATGACACATATATTCAGATCTCCAAAACGTCGAGTGTAAGCTTCTACTTCCAAACGCTTGACTCTATCGAATTTAGGGAATTGAGAGGTTACAAAGTAATACATATACATAAACATGCTTAGGTCCAATCTGAGTATCTCTAGTTGAGACAAGATCGACCAAAGTTGCTGGGCAATTGGGATCTTCACTACATTCTGCCAGTAATTTCCCCCAAACAATACCTCGGTAAGAAGAGGGACATTTTCAATTGTTATTTTTGTAAGCGGTGACCCACTGAAACCAACTGACACCATATTTACAGCTGAGCATATCTCCACATCTTCAATCATCAAACAATGAGCAAACTCCAAATACTTCAACTTTAAGTTACCAACCACCTTGGCATGTACTAGAGAATGCGCAGATTCAGTGTTGATGATGCCAAAAACGTTCGAATCAGCCCAAATCAAGCGGCTTGTTGTATCTTACATATTTTAATAGCCTAAAAAAGAAGAACAAACACGTAAACTAAGCTGGGGCTTCACCGGCGAAGGCCCTCCGGCATGAGATTAAGTATTCGTGTATTTGGGAGCAAATCAATTGATAAAAGTTTAGGGTCAAGAGAATGCGTGAATTATGGCTTGTATTTATAGGTTTAGTATGTAGAGTCCTTACTTGGATAGGATGTTATGTGAGATAAAGATATAATCCTAGTTGGATTATAATTCTCCACATTCCTTGTTATAGTTGTGACGACCCCAACCCTAGGCACTAAATTTAAATATTTTATTATATGCTTTTAATGATTATGATAACTTTATGTGTTCAATTATGTCTTTAAATTCTTAAATTAAGATAAATTGGGTGAGAAGTGAATTTAGAATCTTTCGAGAAATATTAGATATTAAAATAAAAATAATGGAGAATGATAAAAATAGAAAATAGATAAATATATGAGGAGGTTAAAATGGGTAGAATAATTAATTAAAGGGAAGGATTAAATGGATTGGGTGAAAGCCTTAGTTAGATATTTGTAGGAGGGGCCATAGAAGTCTTGCTCTCTCCCTAGGTGACAAGTGTCCACCCTTTACCTCCTTACTCTTACTCCCCTCTCCCTCCATCATTCATACTTCTTCCTCCTAGAGAAACCTTAGAGAAATTCCATGGAAGCTCTCAACCTCCATTCTTGAAGCCAAGCCATTTCTTCACCAAATTCAAGTCTAGGAGCATCATTGAAGTTGGATCATCTTGGGGAATCCATCAAGTTAGAAAGATCAACCTCCCATTGAAAACCCTAAGGTGAGTTGTTATGATTCCCTTCTTCTATTTGTTCATAAGTTCTTTGATTTTTGTTCTTGGCCTTGTGATGTTGATTTCTTGCTTGGAAACCTAAATGGGAGTTGAATGGTTAGAAAATGACATTTGTTGAAGTTAGGGTTCAATGAAGATGATCTAAAAGGTTTGAAATGGGTAGAAATTGTAGTGATAAATAATCTAGGGTTACTTGGTTTTGGAGTTTACATGTTTGTATGGGACTTGGAAAGATTGAAGTATCCTTTGGTGCTCTTGAATTAAGCTTGGTTAGAAGGAATGGAAACCTAGGCATAAAAGGGTCAAAATCTGAGTTTTGTGCTGGAGGAGGGCTTGGGCGGTCGCCCATGGGGGCTTGAGCGGCCGCCCATCACCCCAGAAACAATATTGCCTTTGAAATCCATTTGGGCGGTCGCCCAAGTGGTGAGGGCGGTCGCCCATAGTGGCAGAAATCTTATTTTCCTAAGAAACCCACTTGGGCGGTCGCCCAAGTGGTTAGGGCGGTCGCCCATACCCCTGAACCAACTTTTTTCAATTTAAACAAGAATTGATTAGCAAGTTGTTTGACCACTTATAAATTGTGACTCCCACTTGGTAATTGAACTTGAACCTTCATTAAGGCCTTGTATCCTTGTATATGGAATTTGTAGGGTAGGTTAATGATTCCTCATTTCCTTACTTGATGTTATATATATATTGTTGTTGATATTGTTTAGTGTATTCATAAATTGTTGCACTTTGATATTGTTGGGGCATGAGTATATATTACCATGTGGCTATTGTTTATCCCTTTTTGTGGATTTTATTTCAAGTAACTACTATGTGCTTGATAATTTGTTAATCAGCTGATGTTGGGGGTATAACATAATACGATCAATTATGGAAGTGTGACCTAATGTGATTGGATTATGTTATATTCGTGGCAGTCCCCTCCTGGCCACGAGGTTGGGGTTATAGCATCTGTATTGAGCCAAAAGCCTTACGAGTTGCTACTTATCTTATTTGGTTCCACTGAAAAATGGGTCTTATAAAATGTGAGTATTGCTTAAGCGGCTCACTTAAGATTGGAGTATTATTATACCCAATGTTGTACGACTATTGTTCGAGACGGGAAAAGGTAAACCAAAGGTAACGTAAGGTGTTTACTGAGTTTTCCAACGTGTTATGTGTTGCATTTATTTGGCATATTGTTGCATACATAATAGCTTCTTTGAGATTTATTCTCACCCCTCTCCCTTTAATGTTTTAGATCCAGAGACAGGCGGACCAGGCCAAGTAAGGACGGAGAGGAGTTTGGAGTAATCTTTTGGGTATTGTCGGGGTATGTATAGGGTGACGTATAAAATGTATTTTGGTAATTCCTTTATTGGAGTTTGTAATTATAAACTTTAAATTCTACGTCATAACCTTAATCTTTTGTAACTAAACAATTGTTCGTTTTCAAAGTTGGTCAACTCCTCCTCCAATGTGGAGTGGAGTCGAGTTCTTTTGAAATGTTATGTTATTAAGGTTTATATTTGAAAGTCAAAGTGAAGTTTTAAAAGTTTAGTGTTTTTGGGTTAGTTTGAGGACGCTCCAACTCGGGACACGTGTAGGTTCCGGGTCGGGGTCCTCACAATAGTAGGATTATAAGTGTCTTTTGTACGTATGCCTAGTAGGCTTGCTCCTTGGCATAGAATGTTGGTCGACATAGGTGTAAGCTGGCAAGGAGGTGACTAAGGGTAGGGAAATTTATTCCCGTTGTCATAATAAGAACCCGATAGGCGATGATCGTCATTAGAATATGCCTTGGTCGGCACCTACGTAGGCCTTGGTCAGCACCTACGTAGGCATTGGTCAGCACCTACGTATGCCTTGGTCGGCCTATATTGATATTTCTGCCTTAGTTATAGAATCTCTCTACTATGTCCAGGTCGACATAGGGACTAGGACGAGGTGAAAGTGACGATCATAGATAGGGAAACCCATTTCCTACGTCGTATTTAGGACTTGTGTATATTTTCCAATGGGCTTTGCCCGTTTTATGGCCCATGTTATTACTCGGTTTATACCGTTCAGTGACCCCCGACTTCCTAGCTCGACTGTGCCGATGAGGAAATGTAGCTCGTCCTTCGTCTTGTGAATACCATGAGATTTCTCGAATTTTGATGCAGTTCAATCATTTATCAGCCGGTTATTTGACGTTGGCAGGCACGCCCATTATTGACGAGACATTCGCCTTGGGTGCGAGCAGTAGGTTGATCGTATTTAGAATTTGGACATTTCATTCAAGGTGCAAGCAATACACTGCTCGTCTTAAAAGACTTGGGCATTTCACTCAAGGTGCAAGCAGTAGGCATCTCGACTTTTACCCTTAGGCATTTTGCCCAAGGTGCGAGGAGTAGGCTCCTCGTATTTTACCCTTAGGCATTTCGCCCATGGTGCGAGGCGTAGGCTACTCGTCTTTTACTATTACGCATTTCGCCGAAGGTGCGAGTAGTAGGCTACTCATCTTTTTACTATTACGCATTTCGCCGAAGGTGCGAGGATTAGGCTTCTCGTCTTTTACCTTTAGGCATTTCGCCCAATGTGCGAGTAGTAGGCTCCTCGCCTCTTTACTCTTAGTCATTTCGCCCAAGTTGCGAGTAGTAGGCTTCTCGTCTTTTACCCTTATGTACTTCACCCAATGTGCGAGTAGTAGGATACTCGTCTTTTACCCCTATGCATTTCGCCCAAGGTGCGAGTAGTAGACTTCTCATCTTTTCACCCATAGGAATTTTGCCCAAGGTGTGAGGAGTAAGCTTCTCGTCTTTTACCATTAGGCATTTTTCCCAAGATTTTACCTCTAGACATTTCGCCCAAGGTTCGAGTAGTAGGCTACTCGTCTTTTACCATTAGGTATTTCACCCAATGTGCGAGTAGTAGGATTCTCCTCTTTTTTATAATTAGGCATTTTGCCTAAGGGGCGAGGAGTAGGCTTCTCGTCTTTTAGTGTTTTTGTCTTTCTAGTCATAGTCTCTTGATGAAAATTGAATTTATTGACTGAAATTGATTATATCGAACTGCAATCCTATTCTATTTGTAAACAAACAAAAAAAAAAGACTAAAAAGGACTAATCTACTTTAATCAAAAAATAAACTTAAAGCTAGTGATAGTATTTTCGTAGATGATTAGAATGCCACGGATGTTTCAGCTCTTGCCCATCTGGGATTTTCATTCTTTAGGTCCCTTCTAATGATTTGAGTGATGATGTAGGGGCCTTCCCAGTTTGGGGAGAGCTTGTTTTGTTCTGCCTTTCTGCCTGTAGCTTCAATCTTTCTAAGTACCAAGTCCTTTACTTGAAATACTCTTTTACTGATTTTTCTTGTCATGGTAGGCTTTGATCCTTTGATTGTAGTTCACCATTCTTATCTGAGCAACTAGTCTTTTCTCATCTAATAGGTCTAGGTCTAACAACCTATTGACCTTGTTGATTTGTTCGTTATAGTTTGAATTTTTTGTTGTATGGATAGCTAACTCAACTGGTTCATCTACGTCCTGCAGCTCTCTTTGTATCAAGTCAGGGTCGGCCCCCGAGTTCTAGCCGCTGACGAGATGAGGGATTATATCTGAGACGGATAGAACTGTGTCATTGTTGTCATCCTCATGAATGTCTATTATCTCAATTTCAACCAGTTCGTCTACGTACTACAACTCTCCTTGGTCGTCCCCCGGGTTCTGGCCTTGACGGATGAGGGGTTGTATCTAGGACAGACATAACTGTGTCATCACTGTCATTCTCATGGATATCTAGTATCATGTGTTTCTCATCTTCTGCTTCAAAAATTAGATTAAGCCTATAACTGGTGATGGTGGTCTTTACAAACTTAGAGATTTTCAAATTTTCCTCTAGTGTCTCTACCTCCATCTTTCTGGCAGCTTTTCTATTCCTCATTACATGTTCTAAGAAGTCTTTGGGGGTCGACCTCGCGCATCTGATTCAAGCGCGAGCGGGAAATTTAACTCGCTGGTGGGGGAGGGAGGCGACCATCCCAAGTTTGCCTTGACTTGGGATGTCTAGGATGGCGTGTTAGTCACTTGCCAGGTCCATGACTACAAATGTCACTGTGGCCTCAGCTCGAAAAGGATGCACTCCAACCTCCAGTAGTAGGTCAATCGTCCCCATGGCGCTGACTTTATGGTTGGTGAAACATTCTAGTCTTCCAGAGTATGGCTTCAGCATGCTATCTTTCAGATTCATCATCTAGAAGGTAGAACAGTATAGAATTTCCCTGGAGGCCCCCGATTTTAAGAGGAGCCTCTCAGATTCAAAATTATCAATCCTTCCTTTGATTACCAAAGGTTGTTCACGAGACGCGCAACTTCCAGCTAGCTCGTTAAGGGAGAAGCTGATGACTTCCTCCTCCTTATGGATCCAGGCGGGGATGTGGTAGACCTTACTTAGCTCATGTATTTGGTCTTTCAATTTTTTGTTGGAGAGAGTCTCCTCCTTTATAACATGGAGTTTAGCCCTATAAGGCATGTCTTCTCTTTCATCATCTTCGTCATCGTCATATCTTATTCGCTTGTTATCTTTCCTCATAACGTAGCGATCGAGTTTGCCTTCATCCACCCATCTCTGGATCATTCTTTTAAGGGATATGCAATTCTCCGTGTCATGTCCATGGTCTTTGTGGAAGGCAAAGTAATTGAAATTGTCCCGGACATGTTTCGATTTATCACTGAGTGGTCGGGTATCTGGTAGGTTTACCAATTGAATGATCTCCGTGATAGGTTTAGTGAGTGGGGTGAAGACCTTTCAGTAGCCCGATTCTGATTCTTCCCCTTGTAGTTACCTCCATTGGAAGCCTGGTTGGTAGACGTGTCCAAGGTTAAGCGTTAACCGGCTAACCGTAAGGTTAATAACCGGATTTTAACCGCCTAAACCGTTAACCGTCTAACCGCCTTAACCGCCTAACCGATAACCGTGTAACCGAGGTTAACAAAGGTTAAGAAATTTTTACTCCGGTTAACCGCCGGTTAATTAACCGGTTAACTTAACCGTTAATTAACCGTCGGTTATTCAAAAAAGTTAAGTTTTCTCTTTATATACTTCAGTTTCTTTTAAATTCGTTAAGTTTTCATTTCTTTAAAAATTCATACCTATTTTTCTATAACTTTTTGCAAAAAATATTAGTCTTAACAACTATTTAAAATAGTTTTATTTATCCAAAAAAAAAAAAAAAAAAAAACAGTTCATATACAGTTACATATTTAACGTAAACTGTTAAATATTTAACTGCTTTTTTCAAAAAGTGTTAAAAACTTAACTTTTTATTCAAAAAACTATTAAAAAGTTATTTTTTTTTAACTTTAGATAAAAATCTGACATTCTTGAAAAAAAATAAAATAATAATTAACCGTTTATTAACCGGGTTAACCGGGTTAACCGGATTAACCGTTAACCGGTTAACCGTAACCGTGACTTAACGGTTAACGGTTAAGTCCGGTTAATGATTTTAACCTTCGTTAACCGCCGGTTATTAACCGGTTAACCGCGGTTAATTAACCGTGGTCACGTCTACTGGTTGGTGCCAGCTGCATCAGCTTCCGGTTTTTCAGATCTCTACTTACTTTTCTCTTCTGCCAAAGCTATAGCCTAGGCCACGTTATACAAATCAGATTTCGACTTAGGCTCCCTGGCAAAGAGTTCGTAGATCAATTGTCCGGATCTCAGTCCGGAGTTCAAGTAGACAATCACCTCCCGGTCAGTTAGGCTTTCCTCTATTTGGTCGGCCATGACTCTGAACCGATTGTAATAACTTAGCGTGGTTTCATTTTTACCTTGCTCGATGTTGGCAAGGTATGTCAATCTTTTCTTTCTTTTCCCAACTGTTGCAAAGTGGTTCAGGAACCTCCTCCTCATAATTTTCCAGTTATCGATGCTTTCCTTCTTTTGCTCACGGAACCATGACAAGGCTGTGCCGGAGAAGGTACTCGCAAACGCCTTACAGATAATATCATCTGCCTTGGTAAGGAGGGCCATGGTGGATTCAAAATTTTGCACATGGTCTCTTGCGTCTGTGGTTCCCGCATATTTTTCAAAACTGAGGATCTTGAGAGCGGGATTGGGAGGTAGACCACTGATCCGATGGGAGAAATGACGAGTGGCACTGGTATCATAATCATCCACTTCCTTCCTCCCCATTTCCATTTCATCAATTCTCTTTTTTAAAAGGAGAATATCACTTGCATCAATCCCCGAGCTAAAGTGGGAACTGCGATGGGACCTTTCTTTTTCTTTGTGTCCATTCACTCGGCTTTGTTCCTTATGTTGCTGGTGATTATCTCCGTTTTCATAAGGTGCTCTGCCATTCAATGGCCTGAAATGACGAGTAGGGGTTCTGTCCCTCCCGTGAGCCATCTCTGGACGGGAAGGAGTTCTGTGACGAGGAGATCCCCTATGCCGAGGAGGACTCCTAGGTCTAGCAGGACTCCTATGCCGAGGAGAGGGATTATGACGAGGAGTAGCTTTTTGCCTAGTATGACTGAGCCTTGCTCTCAAGTCAGCTGAATTAACCTCCTGTTCCCTTTGATTGTTCAGTTGATTTCTCGAATCTACCTCGTTTCGGGTGTTTCCATGTCCAGGAGCCTTATCACGAGGAGTGACATCTTGGTGGGGGTTTGCTTGGATCTACAGCCATGTCGTGATGAGGGGGGATTTGGGCCAGGAGGAAGATTTTCTCTATTCCCCCGACTACCACGCCTATCAAAACGACTTTCCCCTCCAAAGGAATTTCCAGTCCTCGTAGGTCTTATTAATTCAGCCAGGGAGTGTTCAGGATTCAACTGCAGTAAGGCATTTTGTGTTTCATAAATGCATTGCAGAGTGTCCATCCGGCGATGTAAAAGAGTTCTGCGATCAATCTGTGGAGATGTCCCTGTGCCTCCCTAGGCGGCATTCCTCCCCGTCTGACTACCAGCAGGCCTTCCTCATCGTCTACAACGGGGAGGGTTTGGCAACATCACCTCGGTTATTGGCTGTCCACTAGAACGCAGGTTTATTCCTAGTAGGGGCAACCCATCGTTTAAGGGTGAAGGAGGCGGCAGTTCCCCATTGGCAAGAGGAATAGCAGTTATATTACTACCATGAGTCTCCTCCATGAGAAGGTTATCCTGATCAGGAGAGATGCTAGCAGTGTGTTATTCTTCCATTAGCATTGGGAGAACGAAGCAGAATTTTTTCGGCTATTCAAGGTCAGAAACGATCGTTCCCGACAATGGAACCAAATTGATGATGCTAAAAACGCTCGGATCAGCCCAAATCCAGCGGCAGGTTATATCCTGGATATTTGAATAGCCTGAAAAAAAAAGAACAAATAAGTAAACTAAGTCGGGGTTTTACCGGCGAAGCCCCTCCGGCATAAGAATAAGTATTCATGTATTTGGGAGCAAATCGATTGACAAGAGTTTAGGGTCAAAAGAATACGTGTGTAAAAACGTACCAGAATTGTGTGAATTATAACTTATATTTATAGGTATATGATGTAGAGTCCTTCCTTGGATAGGATGTTATGTGAGATAAGGATTATAATCCTAGCTGGATTATAATTCTCCACATTCCTTGTTGTAGTAGTATTATAAGTGCCTTATGTAAGTATGCCTAGGAGGCTTGCTCCTCGGTATAGAATGTTGGTCGACATAGGTGTAAGCCGGCAAGGAGGTGACTAAGGGTAGGGAAACTCATTCCCCTTGTTATAATAGGAGCCTGATATGCGTTGGTCATCATTTGAATATGCCTTCGTCGACACCTACGTAGGCCTTGGTTGGCACCTACGTATGCTTTGGTCGGCCTATATTGATATTTCTGCATTAGTTATAGAATCTCTCTACTATTTATAGGTCGAAATAGGGAATATAACGATGTGAAAGTGACGATAATAGTTAGGAAAGCCCATTTTCTATGTCGTATTTAAAATTTGTGTATATTTTACATTGGGCTTTGCCCGCTTTATGGCACATGATCGATTTATATAATTCAAATCGATTTATATCATTCAAACGTATACATGTTGCCATGTTAGAGCATGGACACTTGTCGGAGGGGATATGGTTAAATACAGGGAACCAAAAATACAGGAAACTATGTAAATTATCAAAATACCCATTTATATACTTAATTTTTTTTTTATTTCTGTCGCTCACTACTCTCTCTCTCTCTAGACGAGACCTTCTTTCTCTAAACGCAAAACACAATTGCTCGCTCCCTCCATCGTCTTCCTCACCTGATCTCGCCCTCTCCGGCCAAGTCCATCACCAAGCTCTCCCTCTCCACCTTCCTCTGCTCTCCTCAATTGGCGCCACCCCCAACAACGCCAAACACGATCACCGTTACCTTGTTCCCTCTAATGCGATTTAAACCTAATTTTAAATCGCACGAGATACATCTCGTGTAAACTCACACGAGATACATCTCGTGTAAACTCACACGAGATGCTTCTCGTGTGAGTTCACACGAGATAAACTGAAGGTATATAAAAAGAACCCAGAATGTTCAAGTGAGGGAGAGAGACGATGAAGGTAACCCTAATTCAAGAACAAGCATAATTAGAAGATGTATGAACTGGGAAATTGAAAATTACCCGCACAATTATATACTGTGTGGTGTGTGTGGGCGACTGGGGGTGATTTTGTTCCTCTGCGAATGAAATTGAATTTTGGGTTTTCTAAAGAAACCCAGAAATGTGAAGAAAAATTGGGGAAGGAAGGAGAGACAAAGGAGCGAGAATTGAGGAATCAAGAAAGAGAAAAAGACGAAACGGTTTGTGAGAAAACAATGAATTTCTGTGTTGATGTGAACGGATTTCTTCGTGTAGATTCACACGGGATGAGTGAGAACATCTCGTGTATACACACACGAGACGGGCAAGGGCAGAGTTGGAATTTTTCATTCCCTGTATTTTTAGTTTCCTGTATTTAGTATTTACCTGTCGGAGGAAATAAAGTAAGCCAGAGATTCATCAGTCAAGATCCACAAAATTCAACCACAGAACAGAGAGGTTAAGGAAAGCCGATTCCAGTGGTACCCAACTACCCATCAAAGTCTCAAGTGTAAATTTGTATGAAGTACGCCAGAGAAACTCGAGGACATCAAATTCAAAGAGTTGAACTCTGATCTTCAACACGAAATCGATCCAAGAATCAATGACAGTCTTAGATTCATTGCCAAGCCTCCAACAAATTCCATCGTTTAGAAAGGATAGAATAGATGTAGCGGCTGCTTCCTTCATAGTCAAAGTAGATGACATAATTGAAATTAACAATTCATCGGGTAATTCGCTAATCCGATCGGCCATATCATCGGAGGAAGAATTTATAGGTAAACGGAGCCCTAATCTAATTTGCATCCACCGGCCCCCAAAAATATAACCAGAATGAGCGGGGTAAACAGGGTCGCGCCTAAGATTTTGGGGCCCGGTGCAAACGAATAAAATGGGTCTTTTTTAATATTGAATTTCACTTCTATAATAAAAATAAAAATTAGTACTAATCATAATTTGAAGTCCTTTCTTAACTTAAATCGTGTCATTTTTCTAACATTTTTTGAAGCAAAATCTTCAATAAGATCTTCGTAGTCAATTTTCTCTATAAGCTCGTTCTCAATTGCGATCATAGCTAATCCATTGAGTCTCTCTTGAGTCATTGTGGAATGCATGTACGTCTTCAACAACTTCAACTTGGATCACAATTATTTAATTTCTCAACATGATCAACATTATCATCACCAACATTATCATCCTCAACAGGAATATTCTCACAGACATCACCATCAACATTAACAAAATTATCAACATTAGCATCATTATCACCAACGACATTTTGATTTTCATTAACATTAATATCGACATCCTGATTTTTATTTTCCGAAAAACTATTTGATTCTTTAAAAATAAATTTATCAAGTGCTCCTTTTTGAGATTGAGATAACTTTTCTATTCTTTTTCTTTTTTTAAGTTTTTGATATCCAGATTCACATTTCCTAACCATAGCTAAATATATGAAAAAAACAACAAAATAAAATCAAGTACAAAGTTAAGGAGCGAATCAACCTGAATTTCGTAGATCTGGCCGGTTAAGGAGCCTGAATTTTGACCAAATCCAATTGCAATCACCAATCAGATTCGGAAAAACAGTAAGTCACCGGAGAATTGTTGACCGGTAACGGTAAGGCCAACGATTTCGCGCTTCTGGCCTTCAGGATCGATGGCGAAGAGCTTGACAATGCGGTCGAAGACTTTTTTAGATGGGGAGGACGACGTGGCTGCCGGAGTTGCGGTGGCAGAGGATCTGGTGATGACGGCGCGGGAGAAGTGAGAGATGGAAGGGTTTCGACTTTCGAGTGATTGGAGACGGGAGAGAGAGAAAGAGAGCGAGAGGGAGATGTGTGGGCCGGCAATCAGTATTACTACTAATAAAAAAAAAAAAATTGGGCCCCTTCACAATTGGGGGCCCTGTGCAAACGATCACCTTGAACTTCTCCAGAGGCGGCCCTGGGGGTAAATAGTAAGTTGATTTGTGTTCTGAGTATAAAAGTAATGTAAGGGAGAAATTGAGTGGGAGAATAGTATAAAAGATGTCCATTTTAGGAAAGTGTAATGGTATATGAGACGCCCAAAACGGACAAAGTGTAATGATATACGGGACGGGGGGAGTATATGCAAAACCAAGTTGATAATATATCGTATTTGGAACTTTTTCCCAAAATGACACCGTTTCAAAAAGTATTTTCCAAAATGTCACACTTTTAAAAGTATTGACCAGCATAGCCTAGTTTTTAGAATTCGCGATTGGCAACTGCGTTTTCAAAGTTAAATTCGCAGTTGCCAACCGCGTTTAAAAAAAAAATTATAAAAATTATAAACCCGCGGTTGCCAACTGCGAATTCATTAATGAAAACGCAGTTGCCAACCGCGAATTCTAAAAACTAGGCTATTCTGATCAATACTTTTAAAAGTGTGACAATTTGGAAAATACTTTTTGAAACAGTGTCATTTTGGGAAAAAAATCATCGTATTTGATAGTGAAATACTAATCACATAGCTTAGATACTGCCTTACTTCCCTAAGAGTCTTCATAGGTGGATTTTAACACAGAGAATCATGAGTCCTTGTAAACGATACTTCATAACTAATACTACTATGAAAATATATGCTCCTTGAGTCCTTGCCATCTAGCTAATGGGGGTGAAAGGGGTCAATAATCCCAACGACCACACGAGCACACCAGATACTCTTAACAAGAACCATCCTCGGGATTCCAGCTACTAGGTGGCTGGCCTTCCTGTAAGCAATTAATTTCGGGCAAAGTTGGTGCAAACGACTCTCCAAAAGCTTGCCAACAAAATGGATCATACATGTGGTAGCCTTTGGGCATTGGTTTTAGCTCTATATCAGCCAATGTTACGTCCATACATGGGATGCTGTCACTGCAGGACAAATGAACAGGTTTTACTGTATATGTTCCTCTTATCCTTTCAAAGGCGATTTCTGATAGAGCCACGGCTGATGTTTGGTTCCTGCATTTTCTTTTGTCGCAATAGTATTGGTCAATCACAATTGGAACTTCCACTCCCGAAACTTGAATATTTGAGAACAATACTCTTTTTACGGAACCTGCTCCGCCCTGCATTTGGAGCTAGGTAAGATTACTGTTGTGCAACGCAGCAGAAGCAATTGACAAAACAACACACAAAAGCAATTGGGAATCGAAAGAGAGAGAGAGAGAGAGATCCATTGATGGATTAGATAGTACATTGCTATTTGTATTCATACCTGCCATGTCTTTATTCTGACGCCGTTCATTGTGTTACTCATATTAATATCTTGAACAGTGATATTTGAAACACATGCTTTCATGCCATCTTTTCCTAGCGATCCAATGCTGATTCCATGTCCTGGCCCACAGTTCACGTCTCGCACAAATACATTTGCGCATCCAGTTTGTATAGAAATACAGTCATCTCCTGCACATATAATTGCAATTATATTGATATTAGCATAAGGAGAATAACGCAGTTGTTCTACTTTTCAAGAGGGCAGATCTAAAAGCTTTAAATCGTTTAATTTGTCATGGTTTTGGAGTTCAACGACAACAACAACAACAACAAAGCCTTCGTCCCAAAAGGTTTTGGAGTTCATAAGTTCAATTTTGTAATAGACTGCTCTTCAAACATTCTTGCATTACATGTCTCTGTCAGTCAAGTCCATCAAGCTTATGGTAGATAACGGCAAAATAAAGAAGGATGGTTGCTTAATAAAGAAGGATGGTTGCTTATATCTTCGTTTCTTGATTCTTGAATCTTCATATATGCTTCGTAAATGTGTATAAGTAGCATAATTCAGTGATTCACCGATGATTATTGAACTAAACTGAAAAATAAATTGCACTACCACAAGCTAGGTTTGTTGAGTGGATTAGCACATTGTTGGAGTTCTGTAAATGGATGCCATCTGTATTAGGACTATCACCCGGAGATGATACGTGCATGCTATATACTGAAACGCCACTGCAACTATCAAACTTTAGGTGGCATTGTGGACTGTTTTGAATCGTTATGCCTGTGACTGTCACATTAAAGCTCCCGTAAAACCTCAGTGCCTGAATGCAAAAGTAATATAGTCATATTGCAACATAGGCTTGGTAAGAAATACTCATTGAAATTTCTTACTAATGTCATTAGGGGCTTACAGTTGGCCTTATGCTGGGCAGCTTCCCATACAATGAGCTGATTGTCTGCCAAAACAGAATCACCGGAGAAAATTAGTGGAATGTTTATTAGGGAAATTGTATTTTGACAGAGGTGAGAAAAAAAATTTACAGGTAGAGTTTCTGAGGCACTGTCGTTTTGTTGAATCACGAGTTTTGCTTCATCGTCAGTAGGACCATTGAGGGTAGAATCTTGCCACCAAACTGAACCTCTTCCATCAATAATGCCGTTCCCCTGAATTGTGATTCCTACAAGTTTTTTGAATTCAAGCCATTGTAGGAGACCTGAACCCCAAGCTTTCGAGTTTGTTGAAGCAATTATTGTACCATCAAGCTGCAAAATACCATAAAATAAGAGTCTAAAGAAATTGATCTGTTGATCACCTTATCTGGGGTGTATGTCAGGTCCATTTGAGATAGCTGATTTCAGTGCTACCTATTATTTTTTTTCTCTTTGCCTTATAATTTAGTAAATGAAACATCAAATTCAAGTACTATATTTTTATTTTACCTGAAATATGATGTTTCTTTGGCAGTAAGAACCATCGAATGAAACGGGTCCCACCAGGAACTCATAATCTGCTGGAACAATGATCAGCGACGCCTCCACTTCACACGCAGCTGCCCATGTGGCTTGGAATGCCTGTTATTGCACCATAGAAGCACATCTTTCGGGGTCAGTAATATAAACTTTAGTATCATTAAAAAGCGGCGTTTGTTTCATCAGTCAACATTTTAGTGGGCACTTTTGGAGTTTACGAACATAAAAGATAGCTTACCTTAGTATCATCAGAAGTACCATCACCTTTGGCTCCATAATCTAAAACATTATACGTAGAACTTTCGAGTGGTGCAGCTGGAGTACTGGGAGCCGGAACCAAGGGTATTTCTGGAACTGGAGCTACCTCTGGAGGAGGAGGAGCAATTGGAGACGGAGGAACTTTTGCAGATGGAGGTTTTTTAGGTTTTACTTTTCCTTGATCATGATTCTTTCCTTTATTTTTGTACAGAGAAGCCAAAGCACCTCTGTTTGGCCGCCAACGCTTACCTTTTCGTGCATTGCAAGTTTCGGAACTCGAAGACCAGACAAGAATGATAACAAGAAGTGTAAGAATGTGTTTTCTGAAATGAAAGTCACTCATACTTGTGTGTGAATCAGACAAAGAGTTTGTACAGAGAAGCCAAAGCACCCCTAAAGGCCTACTTTAACAATGCTATATATGCAGGTATTGTTTGATAGAGCTAGGCATTCCTGTTATATTCTCCTTTTCTCTCTTCTCTTTATTACTAACTCCTTTTTTCAGCTTTGTGTGAAATTTGGTTGGCTTTCTATTTATTTCTCTATTTTGATCCATTTTGCCATATGGCATGCAGTATCTTGTTGCACGAAAGCTGCCCAATCGCTCAACCAAATCATCCCACTCTTTCGAAACGTCTATCATCGTGACATCATCATTGATGCATAAGTTTTGGATCACATGTGATACACAATGTGGTACATAAAAAAGGTACAGGTGATCTAGGTTCCCTTTGGTAACGTGGTTACACATAATCGATTTACTCTCTCCGTTGCATAATAAATGTCACATTTGACTTGTCAAAGTTTCTGAAGATTAAGGAACATGTTTTACTTGTTTGCACATTACTTATACAATGGTAAGACTGCACTAGGATTATTTCTTTATTTAGAAATGCGACATTTATTTTGAGACGTACTAAAAGAAAAGTGTGACATTTTTTACGGGACGGAAAGAGTAATAAATAAAAAAGTGAATGCATATCCAAAATAGGGGCTAAGAAATTTAGCTTTCTTGAAACTATAGTACAAAAAACAAGCTCTATAGTTTTAGGAACATAATTAGGTAAATAGACTCTTCAGACTATAAATTGGGAGCCTTTGTATTAGAATGAGAACATGGAAACATTAGACAACTTGAAGAAAAGTGTACTGAAGAGGTCCAACAACTACAGTTATGCTTATTTGGATAAATTACATTTGCCTCCCTTGTGGTTTTGGGGTGTTTGAATTGACCCTCATCCTTTATCAAAAACTGTATTTCCTTCCCTTGTTTTTAAAACCCACCTAAACAAAATGTTGTCAACCAATGTTTTTATTTCAAAAAGTTAATCAATTCTCTAAAATATTTACATTATACTCCCTCCGTCCCAGCCGAAGTGTCCCAAAATCAATCATGCAGGGGAATTAAGGAATGATATCTTTATTATGGGACGGAGGGAGTAATTTATTTATCCAAAATGAAAATTTAAAAATTGTTATTGTTAGTATTTTTAATGTTGTATTCTTATAAAAAAATTAAATTAAATTATAATTATAATTAAAATTAAATTAATATTATCTAAACTCAATGCACATTTATATCTTATAATTATAATTAAAAATACTAACAATAATTATTTAAAAATTGTTATTGTTAGTATTTTTAATGTTCTATTCCAATGGTTGCTTGATTTATTACTTTTTTTTTTTATGTTTGGCCACATTTATATTTTTGTTTATCCCATTTTATTTGGCCACTTATAAACTCAATGCACATTTATATCTTATTTTCCGATTATACCCTTATTCATATTTTACATTTAAATAATCAATTAGACATGCACGGATTCTCGTGCCATAATTAAAAAAAGGTATAACTAAAAATGTAAAAATTAAAAAAAGATACTCCCCCCGTCCCACGTCAGTGGAGATAAAAAATTTGGGCACAAAAATTAAGTAAAAGTAGGAAAAAGAATTAATGGGAGAATGAGTTTGTGAGTATGATTAATAAAATAGGTGAGAGAATAAGGGCCTGTTTGGTAAAGCTGAAAATTAAGCTCTGAAAATGTAGAGCTGAAAATTAAGAGCTGAAATCATTAAGTTGCTGAATTTTGAAGACTTATGTTTGTTTGATAATGACAAAACACTTACATCTGAATTTTCAGAATTTCAACTCAACATTTAAAATATTATAT
Organism: Adenophora triphylla var. japonica; assembly: GCA_022495995.1. Lineage (NCBI taxonomy): Eukaryota > Viridiplantae > Streptophyta > Magnoliopsida > Asterales > Campanulaceae > Adenophora > Adenophora triphylla. Next base: position 185,258 of record JAFEMH010001400.1, on the reverse strand, counting down.
GAATAATATTTGTGATTTTATAATAAAATAAATTCATTATTGACATATACATTATTATTATTATTATTATTATTATTATTATTATTATTATTATTATTATTATTATTATTATTATTATTATTATTATTATTATTATTATTATTATTATAAGTAAATTTTAATCTTATAATATTTAAATATTTTTATTTGTACTTTCTTTATCCCATAATAATATTTATCTTGATTAGTTTGGTAAATATGATCACAAATGTTGACAAATAATAAAAAGAATTATATAATGATACTTTAATAAAAATATTATTAAATGTTAATATTAAAAAAATTATATTTTCATACTTGGTCAAATATAATTTGTATGAAAAGAAAAAATATTTCAACAAAAGGAAGTAACAATAAATAAATAAATAAAATATGTTGATGTGTGAATTTGAATTCATTCCCTTTTTTTCTCATTCTTTCCACCTCTTACCTTGTTAAGCTACTCCTTGCCCACTTAAAATTAATAGCCTTTTTTAAGACAATCTTAATTATTTAAGTGATTCAAATTTATCTTACCAAACAAGCTTAATTTTTTAATCTCTTAAAGTGTTCCAAATTAAGATCTTAATTTGGTTACCAAACATGCCCTAAGTGGGAGAAATAGTAAGATGATTGATATTGTGAGTATAAAAATAAAGTAGGATGGAGAATAAGTGGGAGGAATAGTGTAAAATTTTTGTCATTTTGGACAGTCTCCACTCACGTGAAACGGACGAGAAAGAAAATAAGTCTTCACTCACGTGAAACAGATGAAGTATTTATTAAGGTTTCTTAAACTATGTAATTTTATCTTTTGATCAAATATAATGAGACGGAGGAATTTACAAGACCCAATAAAATATGGAGGCCTTTCTAGAAAGTAAAGTAGACCATTGTTTCTTTTTGTGAGAATATCCCAAAAGGTAACGGTATATGTGACTGTACCAACTGTCAAGTTTCTAACCAACTGATGGCATTTTGGAGGTCATGAGGAAAAGGGATAAATGTGTGGGGGGCTGTTGATTCTTGTGATATACTCCAAAAAGTAATTTAATAATTTTTTTTAAAAAAAAGCCTTTTTATGCAATTTATTGAACAATAAATTTAGGTTAATTTAATTATATTAATGAAAATTTAAAATATTTTATGTTATAAATATTATTAACAACAAATTTTAGTCGTTCATTAAAAAAATAAATAAATTTAAAATTATTACTCAAAAGTAGTTTTGTATTAAAAAAAAGAAAAGAAAAAAGAAGGTAGATAGCTAGTTGCAAACTGAGTTGGACTTGTGACAACTATTAATGTGATTAAAACAAATTATATTCTCCTTCCTCTATGGATTTTTTTTTTAAAATATAGCTTTTTAAAATTTTATATATCAAAATAACATTTTCAAAAACTTAAGTACCAAAGTAGCACTTTTGACTTGAAATCCGGAATTGGTAATTCCGGATTATGAAATCCGGAATTACCAATTCGGATTTGATTTTTTTTTTTTTTTTGTTTTTCAAAATTGAATTTTGGAAAATAATAATTCCGTAAATAGGGGGCGATCGCGCCCTATAATAGAGCGATCGCTCAAGTGTACTCCGGAGGTACCAATTCCGGATTCTATTTTAATTTTTTTTTTTTTTTCAAAATTGAATTTTGGAAAATAATAATTCCGTAAATAGGGGGCGATCGCGCCCTATAGTAGAGCGATCGCTCAAGTGTACTCCGGAGGTACCAATTCCGGATTCTATTTTAATTTTTTTTTTTTCCAAAAAAGAAATATATCTGAATTGAATAAGTAATGTTTTTTTTTGAAAAATTCAAATCCGGAAATGCTAATTCCGGATTTGCTTTACAAAACCCATCTTCCTAAGCAGACCAAAGAAATCGAAAAACAAAAATCCAGTGAAGAAGAAGGAGAAAAGAAGAAAGAAGAAGAATAGTAGGTGATTTTTTTTCAAAAAATATTGAAAATTCAAGAAGTTGATTAAGAAGTTCAAGAAGAAGAGGTGATTAAGAAGGTACATTTAATCCTCTTATTTTTGTTCGAAATTTAAATTTAGTATTTATTTAAATTTTTTTGTGAATGTAGTGATATTGTTAAATTAGATTTTTTATAATTTATTTTTCAATTTCTAGGAATAAATATGGTGGAGTTCCAATTGTTTTCATGTGTTATTGGGGAGGAAATGATGAACACTGTTTTTAAAGGCGAATATTTTGAAAGGGGACCAAAATGTGCACTTAGGGCTAAAACTCGGTGGAGTTACAAGAAGTTGATTAAAAAGTTAGCTAAGAAAATTGGGGTAGATCGAGTCATTTGTTCAGCTTGCAAGTTATATGTAGATATCCTCATCTTGTTGCTCCGGATTGCAAACTACATTCCATTTGTAATCGACAAATGATATGGGTATGGAAGTCATGTTTGATGTTTCTGCTCAGTTTGGTGGGTTGAGTAGCTTACAATTGTATGTTAAGATAAATTTAGTTGATAATGTGAATGTTGAGGAGTTTGAAACCTATGAGGAGCCATTACAAAATCAGTATGTTAATGACATGGATACCTTCCGAGATGGGTTCTTTAAGCTGCTATAGTCAGAGGGATCTTTGGAACAAGTACACAAACATATGTGGAAGAGGAAGAGGGAGAGGAAGAGGAAGAGGAAGAGGAAGAGGAAGAGGAAGAGGAAGAGGAAGAGGAAGAGGAAGAGGAAGAGGGGGAGGAAGAGGGAGGGGGTGAGGGTGAGGAATTGTATAATGATGATGATAATGATTCAGATTATGAAGAAAATATTGAGTTGCTTCTAAATGCAGATCGTGACGATGGATATGATGATTGCAGTAGTCCTACCGATGTTAGCGAGAATGAGGGAGAAGATTTGGCGTTACATTTGGTTGCTTACGAAGAACCACAACATCATGTGCATGACAGAGTCGGGTATCAATTTTATCGTGATATTGGAGAAGGATCGGAGATATATGATGATAACAAATATGACTTTGCTGAATGGAATGTAGAACATCAGGACATTGCCAAAGGTATTCGCTTTTCAAAGAAGACAGATGTGCGGTATAAAATGAAGTTGTTTCATATTAAGAAAAATTTGCGCTTGAAGGTAAAAACGAAGCACAACCCGAAAGTGGACTATTGAGTGTTTGATGAAAGATTTTCCGTGCAATTTTTATGTGAATGTGAGTTTGAAGAATGCCGGGTATTGGGAAATTACCAAATACAAGGGTCCTCATTCTTGTTTGGCAACCGAAATTAGCCAAAATCATCGAAACATGGATGCTAAGTTCATAGGGCGGGAAGTTTTGGACCTGGTTAAGGCCGATCCCGAGTTGAAGATTGTACTAGTGAAGGCGGAAATAAAAAAGCCCATGGGAAGGAAGTTTCATATAGAAAGGCATGGTGTGGCAAACAAAAAGCTATTGCAGAGGCATATGGAGACGGGAAGAATCTTACATAAGACTGCCACGTTTGTTAGCCGCCATCCAAAAGTGGAACCACTGGAACCATTGTGGAGCATTACGATCCTCCTCCTCCCGGTGCTTTAGGTATGTTTGATCGTGTGTTCTGGGCATTTGGCACTTGTGTGGAAGCATTCACTCATTGTCGTCCCGTTATTTCTGATGGCACATTCCTGCATGGAAGATATAGAGGGGTTATTCTTATTGCCATGGGTGTCGACGCAAATGATAGTCTACTTCCTCTCGCATTCGCTATTGTTGAAAAAGAGGACTATCGAGCGGGTGTTGGTTTTACGCATCTTCTATGCAAACATATTGTTAAGGGTCGTGAAGTTTGCTTGATATCCGATCGGCATAATGGCATCCTTTGCACGGTTGGAGACATTGCCGGTGGCCACGAAATGTTATCCACAGATGGTGCATATTGCACTTGCGAGCTAATTTTCTTAAAGCTCACAAGGGCGTTGGATTGAAAGATCTTTTTTGGCGCTTTGTTAGCACCACCCAAGATAGAAAGCTTAAATGCTATCTCGAGGCAAATTCGTATCATCAACCCCGAGGCATATAAATGGTTTGAGAACTTGGATGCTAGAAAGTGGACAATGGCTCACGATGGTGGATATAGGTACGGCATTAAGACTACTAATTTGTCGGAAGTTTTTAATGGCGTTATGAAAGGAGCTCGGGGAATGCCAATTTCGGCGGTTGTTGAGACCTCATTCTATAGGTGTGTGGCATACTTTCAAGATAGACTCACTAAAGCAATTAGTGCTTTAGGGGAGATCCTAATGGCATCCCACCACCAAATGCCACGCTACAATTCGGTGAGAGAATCCATCGAAGATACCTATACAACTTGGATAAGGCCGGGTTTCATCACGTCACAAGGTTTAACACTACGTCCGTGGGTGTTTATAGTGTGACGACCGAGGTACGTGGTGACAAAGGTGGACACATTCAAGTTGTGAGATTGCGTGATCGAACATGCACTTGTGGCAAATGGATGCAATATCATTACCCTTGTTCGCATGTGCTTGCGTGTTTCAAATCGCAAAGTGTCGATGGTATGAGTTATATTCATCCTTTTTACAGCCTTGCCTCGTACTACAAGACGTGGAGTTGCTCTTTTCATCCAATCCATGACGAGGCCTATTGGAATGTAGATCATATTGTCCCACGTTTTTACCCTAACCCGGAGCATCGACGTGACAAGAAGCAAGGGAGACCAGTCAAGGCGACCGAGAAACTCTATGGATTGGCAAGTTGCAAAAAAAAAAGAATCGTTGTGGGATTTGCAAGTTAGAAGGTCACACGAGAAGGAGATGTCCAACTCTTAGACAAGAAGAGTAAATTGTTATTTTTATTTTTGTTTTATTAGATTACGTACTTTGAACATTTAAGTATTGTTGTTTTATTTGAACTTGTAATATTGCTTTATTTGAACTTGTAATATATTGAACTTGTAATATATTTAACTCTTGGTGGAGCATGACATCAAATATATTTGTAGTTGCGAAACTTAAAACGACCAAATGGGTCAACCGCTCCATTTTATAGCAAATAAAATATGAATAAAAACTGAAATAACATTAAAATAAATATTAAAATTAGTGATCACATCCCGATCACATAGGACCGAAATACAAGTTCAACGGTTCAACAACACATACATTAATCAAACATTAAAATAAAGAGTTCAAATTAGTGATCACATCCCGATCACATAGGATAGAAATAGAAGTTCAACGGTTCAACAACTTTTACATGAAAAATCCCTTCATGGAAAATCGGATGGGATGAAATCCTTATGGAATACCCGCAACACAAATAAACTAATGTCATTTGTTGAACAATCAACCACTCACGATCTGTACCTAACAATTTTACCTTGAATCCATTGGGGAGTGTGATGTTGAGTATATGTGTTGTACGTGAGGGAGAGAAAACAACAACCTAAAAATTACAAAAAAAACATGATTAGATGGCAATATTAATAATAGGTTCAAGTTGTTGCATTTTTAATACATCATACCTGATGAAGTATCAGAACAGAACCAACAACTATGTCATCTCCGAACTCACTCTCAGTAAACACCTTATGATGAATTGCACCACCTATTGTTCCCGTTGGATCCTATCAATTTTATCTTAATTAGTAAGATAAGACACATACTAATCATGCTAGAAAACATACAAAACGCATATGCTAACCTTCAAAGTTACCGTAGCGTCACCAAATTCATTTCGTGTGATGGTCTTGACAACACCAACGGCAACATTAATCCTATCAAATCCATTAGGAAATCCGCCCGTGATAGTAATGAAAGGGGTAGCAGCAATCATACCATCGCCACTGAGCAGTTCAAGTGCGGAGAGCCAAGGACTGCGTTCGAAATCTTTATCCTCCTTGGGATCTTCAATCGCTCTCCTCACATACTCTTGGGTCGGAATCACAGGTTCCTGAGAGGATCCCCCTCTCTGACGATCGAGGTTTCTCTGGCGCAAAGCCAACTGCACGTCACCAGCTGGACCAGGTATCAGACGCTCTCCTTCGCGTTGAGACAGATTTATTTGAGAGAGGTGAGATGGTTGAGGGTTAGATGTTTGGCCTTTTTCAAAATGAGGACGGAGATTAGAAGAATTTTTGAGTCTACGATCCATATTTCAGAGAGGAGAGAGGGTTGAGGGTTAGATGTTTGTAATGAAACTACTCCTTCCTTTTAAAGGGGAATTCAAATTTGATAAATCCGGCATTAGCAGTGCCGGATTTGTAAGTTAAGATAAATCCGGCATTGACAGTGCCGGATTTGTCAATGAAGATAAGATCGGCATTGGCAAAGGCCGGATTTGAACGTATATTATAAATGTTCAACCTATCTTCAATTAATGTACTTTTGAAATTGTTATTTTGATATATAAAATTTTAAAAAGCTATATTTTTAAAAAAATCGAGTTTTCCCACTTTAAATTAGCCGTAAAATAAACACATACCATCATGTATAGTCAAAAATATGATAACTACTAATATTTTTAACATGGAAAATAAGGAAAAATGGGGCGATCGCCCCTTCCCATCCGCGCGTTCGCGCAAAGTTACTGGAATTTTGGGAGCGATCGCTCCCATAAGAGGGGCGACCGCTCCAAAGCCAAAACTGAGGCAATAAGCTTTTTATACTCCCTCCGTCCCAAAATGTTTGTCCCATTTTTTATTTTCAATTAACCCGTTATTGTATAAAACTCTTGTAATACTCCCTCCGTCCCAAAATGTTTTTCCACTTTTTGACTTTTTTGTTAAAAAGTCCATTCAGTTTTTAACGTTTTTTGTTAGTTTTTTTTAGAATTTCCATCAGTTTTTTAACGTTTTCAGTTAGTTTCTAAGAAGTCCAGTTAGTTTTTAAGAATTTCCAGTCAGTTTTTAACGTTTTCGCCGCTTTTTGAAAAATCATTCCATGGCAAGCTTTCATGAAATTAAAATTAACAATAATAAAATAATAAGTTTTATAGAAAATTGACCACATCCCGGTCACGTAGGATACAAGTCAAGGATAATTGGACGGGGTAAATTCATCAGGGGGATGGCGAATCCTACTCCCTCTCCTCGGCATACGACGACCACCGATATAGATTGTTGAGATGAGGATGAGGATGATCCGTCGGGACTTTCTCGAAAACCGCACTCTAGGCAAATGGAAACTAGGCCTAAATCCCGGAATCCCGAATGTACGCCAGGCGTCCGATTATAATTGCTAGAAGAAGGGAAGGAGCTCGAGGCGGTTGCGTGAAATCAAACCGATTCATCAATTCGGTAAAAGAATTACCCGGTCCCGTCCTGGGTGAACTCGTCTGATCGAACTCAAACCGATGCATATCACCGTATTGATCCCGCATCTCAGGCTCATCCCTGCACTCGTTGGTATCCGCCACGCCTACGAACCCGATTCTCCCTCTGTGGCTCGTCTTCAGCAGTATGATCAACCGTTGGGGGGGAAGCTTGGGCTTGCAGTCGTTGCTGCTCCCTAATATGTGTCATTGTGTTAGTGACACATTGTTGAGTGTAATTCACCATGTCTTCCAAGGATGTGGCATTCTGGCTGTATAAGTACATCCCTTGGAGACTTTGAATCTGTTCAAAACAATGATGTGCAATTAATTAATACGGAAAAATGATATTGTTTTTTGTAAATCATTGTATGTAATATATAACTTACCACACCCTCATAATTAACTGAACGTGGCCTGAACCCTAGTCCCTCCACATTAGCCGAATTGTGGATGAGCGATCGAGTAATACGCCTATACCATGTCAAATAGGGGTGATGATAGCTCATATCCACTTCACCAAACTCCCCATCAACAACATTAAACTCCCGTTCATTCCACCTTGCTATGTGCTGATCATGTTGTTGCATCCAGTTAACGCCTGACCGACCTTGCCGACTAATCCGATGCAATTCCAAACCGGTGTCGCGGTCATCGTGCACACCTTGAACCATCCCAAATTGTCGCATTACGCGATCTGGAAAGTGCCATTCAACCCTCTCAAAGCAGATGAGGGGCACCTTCGCCCTCCATATAGCTTGGCCCTGAAGGCAGAAATTCGGAACTGGCACACCGTTGTATGGCTGCCACACAACCTGATCATTCTCTAAATATGACAATCGGTCTCGATAGCCTTGCAGGTTATGGGCGATCCACGAAGTATACGACAATGGACCCTTCCACCTACATATGAAACAATTGACATAAAAAATAATGAGTAAAAAAGCGATATATTACAAAAACAGATCGTTTACAAAATGAAGTAATTGAAATATACCGTAACCCACTGGTTGCAATCCAGTAAGTGTTATTTCTTCATGTCTCCTAGGTTGTGTACACAACAACCTCTCCCATGCCCAAAGCTATAAAAAAAATTATCATTACGTACAAAACAGGTTAAGTCCACTAGCATAATGTAATCATATATAATAGACATACCTGTACAATGGTTAAGAAGCCACCACACCCTTTCGAATCGTGTTGAGATGCTACACACATCTCCCTATACAAGAAGGCCAACGCTCCACTACCCCAACTGTACAGACCAATATTATTTATATCCCTAAGAAGTGCGAGCTACATCAACTTAACTAGGTTATCAGACGAGACGGGCATAATGTATGACCCCAATAATAAGAAAATGTATGCTCGAGTATATGTCTCAATCATATGCTCGGACGCATTATTGGGAAGCTGTTCAAAATGAGGGAAGTGTCCTAGAACCCATCTCATTGATATCATTCCACCTCTTTTGATGTCTGCGGGTGAGGGTGTAACCCCAAATAAATCCTCAACAATCTCAACCCATGCCAAAGCACTCCTACTAGTTTCTGAACTAGTCACCGCCATTCCGTCTACAGGAAGACCACACAACATGCCAATATCCTCTAAGGTGATGGTCATCTCCCCTACAGGTAAGTGAAAAGTGTGGGTCTCTGGACGCCATCTTTCAATCAAAGCCTCAATCAAATGCCAATCATATTGTATATGACCTAATAAATACACTCCATAAAATCCAGTATTTATAAGCTTCTCTTCTATCCTCCAATCAACTCTAGGTGGAAGTACTGGACCACGCCTAGGTCTTAAATTGGGTAACTCTTGTCCCTCCCAAATATATTTAGATCTATGTGTATCCTGAGAAGTCAATACATGAGGATCGATTGGCCCGGATCAATAAATTGTTGTTGTACATGTTCATTCATCCGAAATAAAAAATTAATAGTAATTAAATTTAAATGGGACTTAATGTTTAATTCATTGACAATCAAAAATTAAGTACATAAATCATTTTAACAACAAAATATAAAAAATGCACAAATAAAAATTCTTAAAAAAATTTATATAGCTAAAATTAACAACTGAAAACAAATTAAAATAAGAAATATAACTAACCATTTTTAAGTACCAAGCTAACACTTTCTCTCACAACTCTTTAAATTTCTTCTCTTCTCCTTAATTCTTTCTTTCTCTATCTCACTCTCTGCAGCACTCCCTCCTTCTTCTTCTTCCTTTCTTCCATTCCATGAACAATCAGCAAGTAATTCAAAATTTGAATCGGAAAATGCAGCCCCGGATTCAAATTAAAGCAAATCCGGAATTGACAGTGCCGGATTTTGAAGATACGCGTCTAGGGGGCGATCGCCCCTTAAGTAGAGCGATCGCCCTCTCCTGTTTTCAGAATATATTTTTTTATTTGCTTTATTTCTTTTTTGGAAAAAAAAAAAAATTAAAATAGAATCCGGAATTGGTACCTCCGGAGTACACTTGAGCGATCGCTCTACTATAGGGTGCGATCGCCCTATTTACGGAATTATTATTTTCCAAAATTCAATTTTGAAAAAAAAAAAATTAAAATAGAATCCGGAATTGGTACCTCCGGAGTACACTTGAGCGATCGCTTATTATAGGCGCGATCGCCCCTATTTACGGAATTATTATTTTCCAAAATTCAATTTTGAAAAACAAAAAAAAAAAAAAATCAAATCCGGAATTGGTAATTCCGGATTTCATAATCCGGAATTACCAATTCCGGATTTCAAGTCAAAAGTGCTACTTTGGTACTTAAGTTTTTGAAAATGTTATTTTGATATATAAAATTTTAAAAAGCTATATTTTAAAAAAAAATCTCCTCTATGTATTACTTGGAAGCAAAGAGAATTGAGCATGACCTTCTAAGCAGTCTTTTTTGTGCTCAACTTTCCATTTTGATTTGTCCCAAAATAAATATCGTGTTCCTAAATAAGGAAAGTGAGCCCAGAGGACCCCCAACTTTCATTGATCTAAGATAGACGTGTCCATCCAGTTAAATAATTCATTAAGTCTTAACCGTAACATAACCGTTAACCGTGTACTAACGGTTACGGTTATACGGTTAACGGTTATATCCGGTTATCACGGTTAATCCGGTTAACACGGTTAAGTTGAAGGCCTTTTTTTTCAGATTAGTCTTTTTAACGGAATAGTTAACAGTTTCTGTTAACTTTTGTACTATATATCCCTTTTTTTTTTAAATAAAGAATACTATTTGAGATGTTAGTTATTAGTGAATTTTTTTGGAAAAAGTTATATAAAAAAGTTAAGAATTTTTAAATAAATGAAATTTTAACGAAAAGTGTGTTTAACAGTTTTTTATTTATTTATTTGTTTTTGGTTAAGCAAAGCTATTTGAGAAATATTTCTTTTAAAAACATTTTTTAACATTTTTTTTGAAGAAAACAGTTAACTTTTTAATAGATTTTTAACTAGTTCTATAAAAAAGTTGACAGATTTTTATGAATTTGGCCGGTTAGGCGGTTATAACCGCCGGTTATTTAACCGGTTATAACCGCCGGTTATTTAACCGGTTATAACCGGTTAAATAACCGACGGTTATAACCGCCGGTTGACGGTTTTTAAAAATCCTTAACCTTAACCGAACCGGTTAACCGCCGGTTTCGGTTAAGCCGGTTACGGTTACCACGGTTGACGGTTTTGACCGGTTAGTTGACCGATTAATAACCTCCGGTTAGCCGGTTCCGGTTAGATTTTGGACACGTCTAATCTAAGATAATGTTGCATTCCCATTATTGAATGATCAATGAAGGGGACCCGAGGGGGTCCACACGAGCCCAAAGATTCTTATCCCTTGACTAAGGGAGTAAACTAGACCCGAGGTGAGTCCCACACGAGTACAATAATTCTCGTCCCTTGATCTATTTGGGAGCGTGACATTATTTTGGCCATTTGAGGTAGGAAGTAGCAAAAATATGGGAGCAACCGTTCCTTTCGGTCTTGGGGTCTGCATGACAAGTATTGACACCGCGCCCTAACATGAAACAAGCCCAATCAAAAAGAAAACCCAAACCCAAATCGATTCAAACTTCTCAAGACATAAAAAGTAGACTTCAAAGTATATTTTTTTTTTTTTGTATAAAAAGTATATGGTATCTATAACTAATCTATACGTATCTTCAAACTACGTATCATTGAGGCCAAAATACTATATCAGTAACCTCTATTGGTATGAACAAACCCGTTTTACAGCTCCGTATGAATAAGGTACTCTTCACCAGGACCCACAAGATCATCGTCTTCTTTCTGTTTGATAATGGACTTATCATCGGAAGCAAGACAATCTGCAGCAGGCTCCACATTACCATACCCAAAGCCAGTGACAGAGTGGCAGTAGGTCTCAGCCGTTGTGCCATCTTCCTTCTGCAAGTTGATGTTGTTCAGTACAATGTGGCTGCAGGGGACCGAGTCACTGCATGCAAATTTCATGGCCTGAGCACTCTTGGACGTCCCACTGATGTTCTTATACACTATTTGACTTATCTCCACAGCTGATGTCTACAAAATTAGGGGAAAGAGGGTCTTTATTTCGTTAGCTTCTCTGGATCTCATTTCTGAAAGCTGTTTTGGTTTATGGTTTTAGTCTTTGGACAAACAATAAAACAAGTACTCCCTCCGTTCCTAAATGGGTGTCCAAATTTCATTTTAAGGGACATTCTGAAATTTGTATGTTTTAAACATTTTAAGGGCAAAGATGCATTAAATATTCTTGTTATACATTTTCTAAACATTTAGTTTGACGGAAATGAAATGAAAAACCATTTTTTTTTGGTAAAAAAGCGTTTTAAGGACAGTTTTTTACAAAAAAGACATTCATTTGGGACAAAATTTTCTTGAAATTGAAGATTCATTTAGGGACAGAGGGAGTAACTGGTTTGGAATATGCTTGGGTATTCAAACAGATCCATAAACTTGCACAAGTTCTTGCTTTTGGGTTACAATTGGATTGGAAAATTATAATTATTTTCTTTTTCAGAATTTATAGTCTAATGATTCAATAATCAGAGGTGTAGGTAAGGAAATCATACCTGGTTTTGACAAGAAGTTGGTGAATCACAGTAGAACTGATCAATTATGATTGGGTTTGCAACATCTACCATTTTCACATTCTGGAAGCGTACTGATTTGACATAACCAGATCCTCCCTGCACCATATAGATCAAATAGGCAGACCGTCAATCTTAAAGAAAGTAATGACAAATGATTGGCCACACTGACTCAAATGAATCATTTTTACTGTATTCGTAATTCGTAGCTGTTTGGTGTTTCATGTTTGTATGAATGCATAGAGCACCTCAGGCTTTCTGAAGTCAAGGTCTACCACAAGGACATATTTCCTCACCCTGTGCGCGTATGTGTGTGTGTCATGTAAGGATGAACTTGGTACTTAGTGATTAGTGTGCGGAAGTCGTTTGTTTTTTCAGTTAGGATATACTCCCTCCGTCCTAAAATAAATGTTGCAGTTGACTTGTCAATTTTTTTTTTAAGTAATGTACTTTACTAGTTTGCACATTACTTGTACAATGATACAATTGCACTAAGCCAATTTCCTTATTTGGAAACGCGACATTTATTATGAAACGGACCAAAATGGAAAGTCCGACATGTATTATGTGACAAGGGAGTAAAGAAACTACCTGCCACGTCTTAATTCTGAGGCCATTGGTAGTCCCTTTTAGGAATGCTGTATCCAGAACAATCTTCTCGACAATGCCAGTCGAATTATCCTTACCAAGACTTCCTATGCTGCAGACCAAAATCATTAAGACAACTTGGTTTTAGGTTCACAAATTTTATCACACTAACAACTAATCTATTGAATCAGTTGACAGGGGTTCATAAGAAACTTGAAATAGACGGGAACAAGTGAGCATTTATTTCAGATTGAAAAATACCTGATTCCATGACCAGGACCACAAGATATGGTTTTCATCTTGATACTTGAGCTGGCATTAACAATTGAGACGCAATCATCCCCTACACATCGAATGCATATTTTCAATATGCATCAGTAATGTTTAAAACAATAGAGAGAGAGAAAGAGATATATATAGAGAGAGAGAGAGAGGGAGAAAGAAAGAGAGAGAGAGAGAGAATAACTGGCAGAGCCAAGAGTTTTGAACCTGTTCCAATTTTACTGTTCTGAATAATCACATTAGATGATCCAGTGATGTGGATTCCATCTGTGTTAGGACTATCTTCTGGAGAAGAAATTAGTACGTTGGTAATGCGAACGGATTCACAGTGGGAGATAGTAAAATGCATCTGTTGGCTATTTTGAATCGTAAGGCCTTTCACTTTTATAGCAGAGCTTGAATCAATTGTTACTGCCTGCAATTTGACCCTTCATGTTATAAATAAATATAAACCCCATTACAGTTCAACTAATCTTATTGTCTTAGCAGTTACTCCCTCCGTCCCCAAAAATAAATGTCGTATTTGAATTGTCAACGTTTTTAAGGAAGGTGCTTTACTAGTTTGTACGCTTGCACAATTATAAAATTGCACTAAGCACTTTCCTTAATTAGAAACACAACATTTATTTTGGGACAGACCAAAAAGGAAAGTGCAACATTTATAATGGGACGGGAGTACCATATTAAATTAGGTTCTTACCGTTGGTGCTCCTTTGCAAGGCTGTACCAGAAAAAGAAAAGCGAAATAAATCAATAACAAGTATTTTTGGTTGAGCTCAAATTTACGAGTAATGATACAGAAGGATTACGTTTGACTTGTTCTTTTTACAGGAGGCAGCCCACCACTTCTTGCCAGAGCCATCAATTACTCCGTTTCCTTGGATAAGGACTCCTTTGAGACTAAGAAACTCAAGCCAAGTTCGAGGAGATTTTGGATCCCAGTCTCTGGGTTCATCTGGAGCAACAATTTTTCCGTCAATCTGCATCCAAGTATGGATCAAAAGAGTTTTTAAATTCAACGTAACGAAAAAAGGGTAATTTTGGAAACTCCAAAAAAACATGCGCTCCCTCTGGCTGGAAAATGTGAAAACGTAAAATGTAAATCAATGAAAAATGGTTAGATATCTACCTCAACGACTAACTTCTCGGCACAAGGCCCTCTGAATTTTGTTGCATTAACCAGATAACTGCGTCCTGGTGGAACCAAAAATACCGCTTTAGGTGTAGAGCATGCTTGTTTCCAGGCAGCTGCAAAGGCCTGATATACATGAAGATAGAATTGAAAACGAGTAACATTTAACTAACCATCATTAGAAATAGTCTGAAAATTTAAAATATTTAGAGAACTCTCATATCTCCAACTAGTACTAAAAAAATAAAAAATCCATAAAAATAACATTAAATCAAAATAAATCAAATTCCACTATTTTAACCTTTGTATCATCAGTAACTCCATCTCCAGCAGCACCAAAGGCATCCACATTAACAAGAACCTTGCTACCATGTTGACTTGTCCATGAAGGCAAGTCAAGGAGCTCTATGTCCTCTCCTTCTTCTATTTCCAGATTCTGAAGTTCCCCAAGAACGGAAAGTTTGTCATTTAAATTGCTTTCTCCGCTTCCACGAACAACTATTAACAGAGCAAGAAAGGAGATCAAGAATGCTTTGTCCATCATTAATGGGGATTTGAGGAGATTACTTGATTTGTATAAAACAAATGAAGACAATGGATATTAATTTATATCTATGGATTAGTGCTGAAAATGGTGGGATTTGTGGTGCTATATGGCTTTGCTTGAAAGTACATGAAAGTGTAAATATTTTTACCTGCCTAACACTTCAAGTGTAAGAATAAATCTTTGGAGGCCTTTGCTTTACTCTTAAACCAGTCTCCTGCCACCATTATCCACAAGCCAAAAGCACTTTAGGATTATTTCATGGGCCCACACTTTCTGATAAAATGGTTATAATAAACACCCAAAATATCTCTTTTTTAGGCAGGCACGAGAGTTAGTTAATTGTAATCTACATCTGACCTGGCACAGCATGGTTCTCTCACCCAAAAAGACAGCAAAAAGACGGAATGTTTGTTGACTGGTGAGACCAGAATAGCAACAGCTACCTGCTTTACAGTGGTTACGTGCAGCTAAAGCAGAATATCCCAATGAGTGGCAAAATTGAATGTACAAAGGACCATTGCGGCTAAATGGGAGTATGGGACCATCCACCTCAATAAAGCTGTACCCAATATCTCTTTGCATCTTTCTTGCCACTGCAACAGCTCTAATCTGCATCAAGTTATCAAATTCCCAGATTTCTGCATAAAAGTTTGAAGCATGTAACAAATTTGAAGGGTTTTTTGGCTCAAGATCTGTCAGTTTTTTTCCAACTCCCCTTCCCACTCTTTTGTTTTGGCGTACCCTACAACTCCGTAACAAAGAACTCCATATAACAGTCATCTTTTTTCCAGGTGATCATTAGCAACTTTTCTGCTTCATCCTATAAATCTGCATGACCAAGAAGATCCACCATACATGAAAAATGCTGCCTGTTTGGGTCAATGCCATGCATGTAAACTTTATCATTGAATTAAATAGTTTGACCCTTTTCAACCAGCCCTGAATGGTTGTACCCAGTGAACATGCACAGGAAGGTTACTCATCTACAAATATTCAAATTAAATACTAACATAAAATATTAGCAGATTAGGTGAAAGACTTTCCTTTTGCATACCAAAATGCAATCCAAACAACTCATTTGCTCCACAAAATTCACCAAAATTTCACATCTCCACATTGGTGTACATTCCTCTCCCGCAAGTCATTGACAATATCAGAGCAAAATCAGCAAAACCCATTCTAAAATATAGATCAACCAAAGCAGTACCCACATAAGCATTCATCGCGGACCAAAGAGCAATCACCCTGGAATGTTTTGCAGCCCTTCTTCAACTGCCGCTACATCACATCAAGTACTCAAAACCTATGAAAATGTTCCCCAACTCCTTGTCAAACTATCTGATTATAGATGCGCGGAGATTTTGTTGAAAACACACAGCGGCCATGCCCGGAAATTAGAATATTCCATGTGACAAATCACGTTCAAGTATTCCATCAAACAGTTTGTGGGCAGAGCTTAAAGACATAGATTTCACAAGATCATCAATAGCTCGATTACCGGAATAAACATTGTTCGAATTGGGTTGGAGGTAGGATTGGAGATTTAGAGAAACGAGAGGCAGCGGTGGCAGTGGCGGGAGTGGCGGAGTGAGGGCGGCTAAGCCTGCTGCTATGGCTCGAGAAGAGGCCTGCAGACTTTTCTTGACGTTGCTCATTAGCTTAGCCCTTAATTGACCAGTCAAACAAACACAATTTAAATCAAAACTGGACAATGTTGTTAACTGTAATGCATTTCAAAATGGGGAAATTGCATTTTGGGTCCCAAAAGTTTAGGGTGTGTTTCAAAGTTAGGCCCTATTTTATCACTATTTATAATTTAGGCCCCAATTTAAATCAAAACTGGACAATGTTGTAATTTTGTTAGTTTGGGCACTTTGAACACGGCCACTGTTGTTGATTTGGGTACAGATTGCAACGTTGATTCATAATTGTTGATTTGAGCTAGACCTCAACTTCTGGAAAAGGCGTGATGCCTTCTTAAGCTTTATTTATGTACTGACTTTTGTCGTTTTTATGCGTAAATATTGAAGGGAAATGAGAAGACAAACGCGTATTTTCATTGTTAGCTGTTATTTACATAAAAGCTAATGCTATTAGGAACATTGTTGATTCACATTTCATTGTGCATGTTAAATGTGTATATATCTCGCGACTAGACATCCTAAAAGTATTATTTACGACTGGAAACTATAGGGCGGGGGAGGGGGGCTAAATAATAAGTTGAGCAAAGAAGGTGACAAGAGAGCCTGAGGATAAAAATAGGAAAAACATAATCCCCTTTGTGTCCTGAATAATAGACAAACCTTGCCTATAATATATAAAGTGAAAGAGTCAGTTCCTTAAGTTTAGGAACTGACTATAATATATAAAGATCATGTGCCACTCCCCTTATCACCAATTGATTTTAAGGTGGAATCTCAGACTTTAAGATTTTCTATTCATGTTGGTGTGTTGTATCTTGTAATGGCTGCCCATTATTTTCTTGGACTAAGCTGTGGGTAGGGAAGAATGGAGGTTATTATGGGGTTTCTAAAGAGCCACACTCGTGGCTACCCTAGAACACGACCCAATTTCCTCATCAGGATATGGTCCTTGGCGATTTGTGCAGCATCAAGCAAGTCTACTAACTCGGTATGTCCACACCTACAAGTCAAGGGGTTTTGAGAACAAAGTTTATCTTTCTGCAACATTCATTTGACTACTACACTCCATCCCAAAATGAATGTCCAAAAATATTTCAAATTTGCTCTTTGATCGAGAACAAATTTTGAAAAAGACAGAGGTAGTACAACAAAAGTTGAAAATATTTTTCAGTTTGAAAAGCCAACCATATTTATCTATTGCAGCTGAAACATCCTTAGCCTTGTATCCCATATCAATCAAGCAAAATATTATGTTCTCTTTGTCAGTGTTTTCCTGAAATTAAGGTAAAAATTAAAAAAAATATTTTGGGACGGACAAAAAAAAAACACAGAACCCCAAGGGTTAATGTTTGCTGAAGCAAAATAGGCATAGTTCAGTCCATTGGAATATTATCTCTTAATATTTGAGTTTCTATGACACGTTTTATTTGAGAAATGCAGCTGAATTTCGTACAAATAATTACTAATAATAGAACTTATGTTACTATTATTAGCATAAATAACCCGATGATACGCAGAGGCAGAAGTCCCATAATTAACCATATAAACCCAATGAAAAATTGTTTCATATCAAAAGTGAAGCACGATATCGTAGAGTACAAACTACCATGAATGTGGTACATCCACGGACAGCGTTTCAGTTAAACGTACCGTGACCCTTATACAGAAAGAGTTAACTTTGGACTACACGTCCTTATATATGTGTATAGGTTACATATTTACATGAGAGATTGAAATCTGTAATATAATTTCTCTCTTTTTAAGCTCTCCCTCTTTTCAATCTCTTCCATGTTCCCTCGTCGAATCGTCGAAAAGACCATTGTAAATATTATTTGGCGATGCCGATGATGGGATCGTGGCTTCCATTCTCTTCGAAAAGCAGATACACAAGAACGTTTGGAACAATGCCAAAGAAATTCAAATACGCGGAACTCGAGAACGCCACATTAAATTTCCACCTCTCCAATAGGATCGGACACCGATGTTACAAAGGTATCATCTCCACGAAATGGGGAAATGATACCCAAAGCAGGAAAAAGGATGTCGCGATCAAGAACTTGACCGGCGTGCATGCCAAAAACCATTACGAGTGGGTCCGGGATCTCACAATCTTGGAAGACGTTGATCACCCAAACCTCGTGAAGGTCCTAGGGTATTGTGCCAAAGGGAGCAAGAAGAGTAAGTTTGAATTCGGCCGTTATTACCTCGTCAACGAGTTCTTGAGGAATGGGAGCGTTCGTGATCATTTGTCCGAACATACGTTGCATGGCCCGATTTCTTGGGAAACAAGGTTGCGGATTGCACGTGATTCCGCCCGTGCATTGACTTACCTGCATGGGAAAAACATTGTCCATAAGATGTTTAGGTCCTCCGTCGTGCTTTTGGACGATAAATTCAACGTGAAGGTTAGCGATTATTTGATATCCAGGTTGGGGCCGATTCATGAGCGAGACAACGAATTCAACCTGCAGGATTTCTCTGCCCATGGACCGCCGTTGTTCAACCAATACGGGTCCCGGCCAGAGACTGACATATGGAGCTTCGGGGTCTTCTTATGTGAGCTCATCACAGGGAAGGATCCGGCACACAACATTGATAATCTAGTGAGGAGCGATGGGGATTATGCGAAATTTATTCAGCAAAATTTTGCGAATGAAGAACGAGTCAAGGCGGTCATGGACCCGAGATTGAGGGGCCGGTATGACCTCGAGTCCGCGCAGGAATTGGCAAACATTGCGAAAATGTGCTTGAGAAAAGAACCGGATTTTAGGCCAACTATGAAGACTGTCGCCTCCATGCTAACTGGGATTGCATAGCATCAACGACCCTTTTATGGATCTATGATGATAATTCCATGGAAGAATTTGTATTCAATTTAACATTTATATTTATTAACTTCGGATTAAATTTGGTGACATTTTTTTTTTATTATTCATCTCATTTCTTTTTTGAAATTTCCTTTTTGGGCGTCCCATTTGAACGGATACAACCCAAAAATGAAAAGTTTTTTATTACTTTTTTATTTGTGGGACCCACTTGTCATACTCTCACAATAAATATCCACTAACTATTTTCTACCCCACTTTCTCTTTCCTACATCACATTTCACTCACAACATTTATTCAACTACACACTTTTTCTCTTTCCTACCTCACTTTTCTTAATTCCCGTGCAAAGCACAAATTTTGCCCTTTCGGACGGGATGGAGTCGGACGGGATGGAGGGAGTATACAACAATCACCAGTATCAATTAAAAATACTTGGTTGAAACTATTGACCTCCTCTTCAGTCAGTACTAACCTATAAAAAGTCAAACAAAAGTCAGATGCCTACATCATTTGTCTTTCTTGACCGCTTTCTCAATAACAGGAAAATTTTCTTCAGGTTGCCTTCTCCAGAAATAGTTAGCAGCTTCAATCCACCTAGTATTAACCAGAAACTTGTTTTCCTTCACCGCCCAACGAGATTTATCCGTTCCAACATCTGCGGAAATGACGTGTGTCACAGTGGGGTCCACTTCTCTCGAGCATGAAGCTCCCAATTGCTCTGCCATCTTCCAAATTGGGTGATTTTCAGCTTTAATGTGTGTTGGAAAAACATGCGTGAAAACAACTTTGCAGCCCTTCAGAACTTCCCTCCTAACTGCTTTCAGAGTCTGTCGTAATGTTGACACAGCAATATATATACTCATCAATTTTCAAAAAAATCAAATGGATTACTATTAGGTTTGAACTACATGTTTCCTCGAGGGGATGAGCCTATTCCATATTAATGTTAAACTTTGCCATCTCTCTCTCTCTCTCTATATATATATATACTCCCTCCGTCCAGTTACATACTTCACACTTTCTATTTTGGGCGTCCAATTACATACTTCACACTTTGTCTCCTACATTATTTTAATATTCACAACACCATTATAATTTACTATTCCTTCCACTCATTCTCTCTCCTATTTTACTTTTACACTCACAACATTATATCATTATTTTTTTCCTTAATCCACGCGTGAACAGTAACTCTTGAAGTATGTACTTGGACGGAGGGAGTATATATATAATCCCTCCGTCCCACACAAACTGATACCAAAATTTTGGGCACACATATTAAGGAAAAGTAAGAGAGAGAAAAAGTGGAAGAAAATGTTGTGAGTATGAAAAATTAAATAGGAGAGAGAATGAGTGGGAGAAATAGTTAGGAGAGAGAATGTTGTGAGTGTAAAAGTAAAATAGGAGAGAATGAGTGGGAAAAATAGTAAAGATTCCCTTCCATTTTGGGCAATATCAATTGATGTGGGACGGACCAATAAGGTAATAAGTATCAATTGGTGTGGGACGGAGGGAGTATATATATATATACATACATACATACATACATACATAGAAGGGGATGAGCCTATTCCAGATTAATGTTAAAGTTTGCCATCTATCTATCTATATATATACATACATACATACATACAAGGGGATGAGCCTATTCCAGACTAATGTTAAACTTTGCCAAAAGAAATGTGTGTGTGTGTGTGTGCGTATACATATACATATTTATATGTATGTATATATACACATATACACACACAGAAACACACATCCATGCATATAATACACACACATATATAATGTCTAAGAAAGAAAAAACAAAATTAGTGGAAGTACACCATTGCTTAGGGAGTAATTGGAAACAGTACAACAAACAAAACCTTCCTCATTAAACTAATGGTTGTATCAGTATTTTGGATTTAGGATAGCTTGATGGCGTACCAAAAGACTGTAACTAAAAAAAAAGCTCACCTGCCTGACATCTCGGTCTGGAAGATCTTCCTTGAGTTCCTATGATAAGTTTCATTATTATAAAAGCAAATAGAAATCATGTAATAAGAAGTAGCAGAAATGGAACATACCGGGTCAAAAAACAGAGTGTGGACCCGCTTGAGAACTTCAAGAACAGCAGCAAGAGCTCCATCAACATCACTTTCATCACTTTTTAGTTCAGAAAGTGATTTACAATTTTGGAAACCGAATTGTTTACAACTTGAAGCAAAGAAATGGTATCTTTCCATCAAAATTAAATTCTCCTTGTGCTTAGCCCATACCTATACAGTCGAAGTTAACAAGCAGTCAGTATCTGCCTTAGCCAAACAACCAACGAAATACATCATAGAACAGCTTTAGACCCCTTATCAACGGTCTGAAATGGTGACTGCCTGAAAAGCACCATTGGCAGAAGGCCATAACCCATAAGGATGTAAACACGCAAAAGACATGCGTTTAAAACCCAAATACAGAAAATCGTCTTAATAATACTTCCACGTGCAGAGAGAAAATACCAAGATGCAGTTTGTAACCAACATACTCCCCCCGTCCCATAATGATAGTCTCATTTGACTATAAAAACATTTTAACAACATATTTTCATTTCCATCAATAACCTTAATGAGGTTTACTTATTACTTCATTACTCTCTTTTCTTCCTTGGTTGGCTCTCATCCTCTCCTCTCTCCCTCTTCTTCCTTGGTTAACATTTTTGGAAGTTCAATGAAATTAACCTAACAAATATGGAAATGGGACTATCTTTTTGGGACAAACGAAAATGGCAAACGAAAGCATCTTTATGAGACGGAGGGAGTAAAATAACTGGATGATAAAGAATTGCAAATGCATAGCAAGTCCAGTTTAGCATATCTGCTTACCGATTCTGTATCATCAAGGATCAGTACAGCACTTTCTTGCCCCAGCACCACATCAAGACCCTTTTGATGTCTTTGGGTCCCGTCACCCTGTGCAATCACTCTAGATTCAAAGTAAACTTTTCCAGGGTCAAGCAAGTTTGCCATTTCCAAAGCATATGCACGCTCACCCATTGTGTATATGTACATCTCAAACAGATTACTTGCTTCTTTCAAGAAAGTGTGTACAAAGGGCCTTAACTTTGTGAACATACGCATGAAGTCTAATTTAAATAGGCTGCCTTTCAATACACCTGGTCAGATGCAAGATTCCAATAATGCAAAACTGCTCGGTCAAACACTTAAAACAATTATATGATAAACTACTGGCAAGGTTTTTGAAAAGAACAAGGAAAAAGAGGAATAAAAGGTTATGAGTTGCTTTATGTCGTATGTGCAGAAATATCAGGATAGCACTTATTATCCAAAACACATGTTTGTTCTCCTGTGCAAACTAATGTATAAAAAGAATACATTGTATAGAACCAAAGGTATCATAACTATTGATCAAGAATATCAACAAGAGCATTCCCAAATTGAGTTTTGACAATCAACAAGAACATTCCCAATTTGAGTTTGGCATCTCACATCTTATCCTAGAGAAGGCTTTATTGATCCAAATGTTAGCAGATGGTTGCATCACAGACGTTCATATAATCTGTAATCACGAACAGATAAATAAAATCATTGCAAGCTAGAGAGCGAAGCACTGCACTGATGTTCAGGAAGTACCTTGAAGAGGGTCTGTTTGGCTCCTTAAGTACTCTTCTTCTTTTGTTATGTCCATAAATCGAGTTGAATTAAGCAACGTATGATCTAAATCAAGAACCAAGTAGAGCTTTTTACGCTGTAACAAACTCTTTATATCTCTGTCTCGCAATCGATTGACTTCATCATTTGCAAGTCTCAGATCCTGCAAATTAATAAAATTACTAATTTATTTTATTTTATTTTGAATTTATTTTTTTATAAGAAAAGAATTGTATTTTATTTTGAAATAAAACAGTGGAACTAAATACAACAATTGTTCCAATCATGCATGACCAAATTAATTAGTTATCCAGGTCTCAAAAGTTGAATTTATCAGAAGGAAATGACAGTTTTTTTCATAGAGCCTTTTCCCATAGTTTTTCAAGGTGGGTGGAGGAGATTAAAAATGACAAGATAGGAACAGAGAAAGAGTAGATACAAAAGTGACTTGCCTTAATTCTGTCATAGTTCCCAACTAACAGAATAGAAAAGCAAGTACTAGAGACAATATTAAGAAGATTTCCCATTTCCTCCGTGGACAAGTAACTCTGAAAGCCACTTGATGAATACTAAAACAGATGCAACGGATGACTCTGTATCTCACAGAGGATCGTGGCCGTAAACAAGCTAACCTTTGAGTGTTTGAGCTCAGCTTTTCTTCTTTTACTAAATTCAACTCGCGCTTAAGTTCTTCCTGATCCAGCGAACTGTTTTCCGAGATCGACACATATTATTTAACAAAGCCAATAAATGGGCCAGGGTCAAGCTTTCAAAGAGTTGAGATCAAGCTTTAACTGAGTCCAAGTGAACATTGTACTAACAATCATAAATGATATACCCTCCATCCCTGTGAGTTGCCATTATACTATTGCAATCGCATACTAGAACATAACTAAAGGCAAAGTTGAGTTTAGTAATTTCATTGGATAGGATACTCGTTATGGGACAAAATGTAGAAGCTAATACTCATTCAGGTAGCAGGGAGCCAAGCTGGCTCATTTTGTATCTTAAGCTTAGAATTATGTTCAATCTTGATTGGGTCCCAAGACGAATTGAGCTGAACATACCTTAAAGGAGATGGGGTCCATGGAGAGAACCAAGCATTACCCAGCTTGGTTCATCAAATAAGATAAGAGAATATGAATGAAGAATGATAAAAATTTACAGACTTATTGATCTCTCGGTGTCCAAAATGAAACAGATAAACACATCGCACCCACACTCACAGCCTATGATGCTCGGACTCGGGTACGAGTGTCTGACACGGGTACGAATCCGAGTGT
Source organism: Adenophora triphylla var. japonica (assembly GCA_022495995.1). NCBI lineage: Eukaryota > Viridiplantae > Streptophyta > Magnoliopsida > Asterales > Campanulaceae > Adenophora > Adenophora triphylla. The sequence goes on along the minus strand of JAFEMH010001400.1, from coordinate 160,907 downwards.
CAGATACTACAAATATCAAAATTACGGACTCGGGGACACGGTTTAGAACTATCCAAATTTCGAATTTGGATTCGGCATCTCACAACACATAAATACTAATAAAGGGCAAACTGTGGTGCGCCAAGCGCTCCCCGCCTTGCGGGGGTTGGGAGAGGGAACCATTTGCTAGAGCCTTCCCCTGACAATTGCCAAGAGGTTGTTCGCCAAGGTTCGAACCCGTGACCTTATGGTCACCAAAGGAGCAACTTAACCGTTGCGCCAAGGCTCGCTCTCTCTCAACACATAAATACTAATCTCTTCCATTAATTCTGTTTCGTCCAAAAATAAAAATATTTCTTCATACTTTAAGTATCATACTTAATTAAATTTTATCAAAAAAATAAAATCCAAACCAATTTATATTTATATGCTTACTAATTTTTTCCCTTTTTATATACAATAGGTACACAATGAATTATTTTGAGATTGAGTTTTTTTTTTTTTTTTTTTTGAATGAAATCAATCACAATTTATAAATTTAAATAATTATTACAATTTTTATTAATTATAATGCCAAAAAAATTAATTCAAGTTGTAGGTTGCAATTAAAAATAAGTTGTGCACTTTTCAATTACTATTCAAGTTATTATTCAGTATCCATATCCCACGTTTGAGTTTTCAATATACAGATGTCTCCCACCTTTGTCCCCAATTCATATCCAACTCCCAAGAAGAACCTTAAATGTTCAACCCTTCCCAACCCAAGAAAACAATGTTTTCATTTGAAACCTTTCTTCTTCTTTATCTTCTAATCTAATGGCTATGAGAGAAATTTCTGTGGATTCCGCTTTGTCGCTTCGTCTTGCCCTCCATCTTGTTCGACGACGGCGATCTATTTCGGCCGTAACAAATTTTTCTAATTTCAGGTTCTTTTCCTCGTCTTCCTTTGTTTTGATTTTCATTACACATCAGATTAATTGGGAAGAATGATAAAAAAATGATCTTCAATGAAATTCTTGTGAAAATTGGCAAGTCAGCTTTTACCCTAGCGAGTCTGACGCATATCCCAAGTCGGCTCCCATGTCGTGTCGACACGGGTACTCAGGGGTAAAATGCCGAGTCCGAGCATCACAGCTCACAGCAACAGATTTATAATAATTAATTTTGTTAAAATAATATAATAATATATTATTCTTGATTTTCACTCCGTCAAAACTTAAGAATGTAGATGATTGTAGCAAAATCCAGACAGTTTTAGGAGCATGTACAACCTAAGCTCATAAATGAATTCTCATACCTTTAGGTTGCTGCCTCTAGGGTACACCTTTCCGAGGATTAAAACACAATGCTCGAAGTAATTTAGATCTACCAATACTTGACAGAACCTCTTTACCTCAGGCTTGCATGTTTACACACAACACTTTCCCCAGTAAATCTGATAACAATCCTCAAGGCGAAAAGCAAAGTTCTATGAAAAGGAAGCTTAAAGTGAATGGTTCCTCAACATACTAAATCGAGAGGGAAGAATTCTACTCACTCAAATAATGAGGTGAAGCAAAGTAAAATAGAAATCAAACATAAATCATGACGGCATAAACAATAATATAGTACATCTTTAACAAATACCTTATGTATGTAACCAAATGGAACACCAGACTGACTTTCTATCTTTTGCCCACATCTAATGCACATCCCAGCAATCTCACCAGGGTGTGGACATGTGTCATCCTTTACAGATTTCTCTGCGAACATTAACAAAATAGAAGTTGCAGTTGACAGATTTCTAAAGACAAAAATAAACCAATAGTTCATAAGTAGTTCTAACTGTTTACTATGCATAAGTAGCTTGAAAAAGAATATCACCTGAAGTTCGTTCTGAAACTACAATTGATGTCGAACCATGGGAATCTGAGACACTTTCCACCAACTCCACCTTACGCTTTTTTATTCTGTGACAAACTTACATGCTCAGAATATACCAAGAATATTTCCAAATGATTCAAAAAATAATAGAATGAGTTTCAACGAATGCAAAGTCAGTTATATGATCTCTCTCTCTCTCTCTCAACACGCCACCCATCTGCCTTGATGCCATTTTGGACTTGCAATCCTTGTCACTGCCCAAAATGGTAAAAATGGATCATTAATAGGGACTGTGAGAGTATAATTTTATCGATTGAGAAATGAATGAATTTGATGTACGGGCAATCGGAAATGGAATAAAATAAGCCTAAAGACTGCAGAGCTTCAAGATTTATTGGACTACAATCATGCATAAGAAAGAAAATTTCCAACATGAAATTTGGTAAACTCATGTCTAGTTGAACTGAACAAAAATATTACACACTTATTAGCCATAGTTCTCACTTCAATTATAAATATTTGAAATATAAATACTTCCAAGGAAGAACTTTCAATTCATAAAGAAAGAAAGCCAAATACCCCAGTAAAATCTAAGATTAGTCCAAAAAAGACCAACTAATACACCAAACTTAACCTACCTCTGAACATCAGAGTCATCTATGTCTACATCCTCATCACCTTCTAGTTCCGGAGAGATATCAGAACCTGAGTCTAATTCCCCATCAAGAAATGCAGCAAAGTCATCACTGCCACTACTTGAAGAGTTTAGGGGAGAATCGGCCACAAGACTCATCTGAAATAGTACACAAGGTATATCGGAATAGCAACAAAAACCAAAAGTTAGACAGCATCAGTACAGCCTACTGTTTGCTTTCTTAATTCAAAAGAACAAAAAACAGTTTGACCATGTTTGTCAATTCAATACTGAGCCAAGGTATTGTTCTTCCGATTTCAAATTAAAGGCTTGTAATTGAGGTTGCCAAACATACCCCAAGGATGAAAATGCATATGCAAAAACAATAAAAGCATGGCAAATAACTGCTTCAGGATAAATGATACTCCCATCAGAGCTATTAGGGCTAGTTCACTTCCAATATTGGCCATCGATTCAATGTCATTTTATAACAAATTCTAAAGGAATCCAAGACTATTATGAACAAATACCATGGAATAGAAGCAAATTGAAAAGGCATCCAAGCCTAATTGTTAGCCAAGTCGTGATTATAGGGAAAAAAAAATAGATGTAAAAATGGAAAAGCAAACCCCTATGTTTTGAAGAACTGAAAAAAAAGGTGGATTACCGGACTATTTATGTAGCTAACTGGTGATTGAACGTCGCCGGAAATTGGGATTTAAAAGGAACAAATCTGTGCTGCAGGAAAATTGCCGGCCGCACCAAACGAATTATTCAAAGCGAGAGATCTATGGGAGGAAAGGGGAATTGATGAATTGTTGCAGCAACTCCTCTTTGCGGTGGTAGCCAGTGCCGAAACTCCTGCCCCGCCTCTTCAAAACACTCACTCTAATTATACTACTCCCTCGTTCCCACCCAAGATAATAGGCAAAAAAAAGACCTCTTTTGAACTGTTTTACAATAATTTATACTCCCACCGTCCCACTTGAAGCATCACTTTTTACCCAAAAGGGTGTCCCGTTTAAAGCGTCACCCTTTTCTAAAAAGGAAATATTTTATAATATTTTATTACCCCATCTACTATTCCCTTCACTAATTCTCTCTCCTCTACACTCACAACACTTTTTAAATTCACTATTTCCTCCACTAATTCTCTCTCCTATTTTCAAATTACACTCACAACATTTTTTCTTCCCACACTTTTCCTTAATTTGCGCGCCACCCCTAAAAGGGTGACGCTTCTACCGGGACGGAGGGAGTATTTTCCTAAAATAAAAATGGGACCCATTTTTCTTTATTCCAAATCATTACCTACTTACTTCACTTTCTCTCTACTAACCAACCATCTACACTCATAGCTCATCATTTTTTTCATCTTTTACCTTAATTTCTGTGCCACCACAAAAAGTGTATATTTCTCCGGGTCGGAGGGAGTATTTGTTTTATAAATATTTTTGAAAATTCTCCATTTTTTTTATTTTTATTTTGATCAAATATTAATGTCAATCTAGTCATGCTAATAAAATTTTTTAAAGTTGTTATCAATAAATCATTAAATGAATAACTAATAACATCTATAGTATAAATGAGAGAGGAGTTTGCTGCAGTTGTATGAACAGTTCCAAACAGCAAAATTCCCATTTTGTCCTCATACATTTGTCCCTTTCCCATTTTGTCCTTAAAAAATAAATATTTTTTTTAATTTAAAAAAAAAAAAGAATTTAAAAAAAAATTAAAAAATCACGTGGCCTTGGACACTAGCATGTACTAGTGTTTTTATACTCCCTTCGTCCCAAGAAAAGTGTCACCCTTTTAGGGGTGGCATGCAAATTAAGGGAAAAAATGGGAAGAAAAAATGTTGTGAGTGTAATTTGAAAATATGAGAGAGAATTAGTGGAGGAAATAGTAAATTTAAAAAGTGTTGTGAGTGTAATTTGAAAAGAGGAGAGAGAATTAGTGGAGGGAATAGTTAGTGGGATAATAGAATGTTAATAAAATATTTCTTTTTTTAGGAAAGGTGACGCTTCAAACGGGACGCCATTTTGAATAAAAAGTGACGAAAATCCTGAGACGGAGGGAGTATTTTAGTAGAATGATTAAATTGACATTAATATTTAATCAAATTAACTAGTATTGATCACAAAAAAAAAAAGTCAAATATGACCCATATAAACGAGACTGAAGAAATAATTTCTTTTCTTTATTATCCGTCCAAATAGGTATCACACTTTTTAAATAATGTAATAGTTGAAATCAATATTGCTATACTATAAGCATTAACAAATAAAATAAAAATTGACAAATGTTGCGATAATTGTTATAAGTATTTTCTTTTTAAAATTTAGTTATGATATTTATGCTATAACAAATCAGAAAATTTTGGGGGAAACCTGTTTCTCCGTAAGTTATAAAAATCCTGTTTTTAAATATATCGACTTGGTGTTTTAAAGCCTAAACTCACTGTTTTAAGGCTTAAACTCGTTATTTTATTTTCTAGCTTAAACTCATTGTTTTAACTCCTAGACTCACTATTTTATTTTCTAGGTATTTTAAGGCCTAAACTCAATATTTTAAGGTCTAAACTTGATATTTTTAAGGATAAAAGTGAGCTATTTATAACTTATGAAGAAACAAGTTTCTCTTAAAACTTACTCATAACAAATTCGCAAAGTTGCATGAGATTTTTTTTAATATTTTGATAACTTTGAATGTGTATGTTTTTTTCCACCTTTCAATTTTCAAGTATGCACATATTTTTTTTTTTTCTTTCGTTCCATTTCACTTGATATCATATTTTTTGCAGATAAAAAATAAGAAAAAGTGAAAAGAGAATTAATAAAATAAGGTGTTGTGAGTATATAAACTTTTTTGTTTTGAATAATATCTATATACTCCCTCCGTCCCACGTTAGTTGAGACTAACTTTTTGGGCACACCAATTAAGGAAAAGTAAGTGAGAGAAAAAGTGAAAGAAAATGTTGTGAGTATGAAGAATTAAATAGGAGAGAGAATGAGTGGGAGGAATAGTTAGGAGAGAGAATGTTGTGAGTGTAAAAGTGAAATAGGAGAGAGAATGAGTGGGGTAAATAGTGAAGATTCCTTTGCCATTTTGGACAGTCTCAACTAATGTGGGACGACCCAAAAGGGAAAGAAGTCTCAACTAACGTGGGACGGAGGGAGTATATATAAAGGTTAAAGTGATTTTAGCACTCAATTTTTCCCTCCAAAACATTAAGACATCACATGACTAATATATCCTTAAATTAGTGATAGCAAATGACCTATTTACCCCTATTCAAATCTGATACAAATAATGAGCCTTTTATAAACAAATGGTGAAAAGATTGATTTTTCATTTACACAAAGCAACAATTTATACACAAGGGAACTAGATGAAAAGCCTAAAGACTAAGAGGCAAAAATAAATAAATACATTAACTGAGAAATGAAGAGACAGTCTGTGCATGAACGGAAGTGGAAAGAACTGATGTAGCTGAGGCAGAAGATTGAGGCGTGCGCCTGGTACTAGGTGAGGCGGCCGCATGGGAGGCCGAGACATCAGAGGTGCCACGGATGAACTGAGGCGGGCGCATGGACTTTGTTGAGGCGTGCGCCTCACATGGTTGAGAAGTATTCAGATTCTTTACACGCCCCCGCAAGATGGACGGTCCTTGTGTTAGTCCAATCTTGGAGGCAAGAGATACAAACCGAGCTCGAGAGAGAGGCTTTGTGAGCGCATCGGCGAGTTGGTCCTTACCAGAGATATGTTGAACTCGTAGCTTGCCAAGATTGACTTGTTCCCGAACAAAGTGGAAAGCTAGAGCTAGATGTTTCATTCTTGAGTGAAAAACTGGGTTTGCGGAGTAACTTGTAGCTCCCAGATTATCACAGTATATGACCGGAGTTGTGGAGGTGCTTATGCCGAGTTCGGTCAGGAGGTTTGTAATCCAAATGAGCTCGGCTGTGGTGGCAGCGACTGCTCTAAACTCAGCCTCGGTGGAGGACCTAGAAAGAGCTCGTTGTTTCTTTGAAGACCATGTAACCGGATTGCGACCAAGGTAAACAATAAAGCCGGTGGTGGACATGAAGTCGTCCTTGTCACCCGCCCAATCCGCGTCACAAAAAGCATGAAGAATAGGTGGAGTGTGTTTGAAGAGTTGTAAACCCAAGTGTGTCGTACCGTGCAGGTACCGAAGCAGCCTTTTTAGAGCTGTCCAGTGGGTTTCTTGTGGGTGGTGGAGGAACTGAGCTAACTTGTTAACTGGGAAGGCGATGTCGGGTCTAGTGAGGGAGAGATATTGGAGACTACCAATGATAGCTCGAAACTCAGTTGGATTGTGAATGGGTGTACGAGGATGAGCCGAGAGAGGTGGGTATGTGGATATAGGAGTGGGAGAGGGTTTGGAGTTGTCCATGTTATGTTTGGACAGAATATCGTTGATATATTTAGACTGAGAGAGAAGGAGGCCATCGGGGTTGGGGGTAACCTCAATGCCAAGAAAATAAGAGAGCGGGCCTAGATCTTTCAGAGAGAAACGAGTGGAAAGACCAGTAATGAATGTGGAGAGAAATGAGTCGGATGGACCGGTGACAACAATGTCATCGACATAGACTAGGAGAAAAAGATGGTTTGAATTTTTGGAGTAGATGAAAAGTGAAGGGTCGGATAATGAGGAGAAAAATCCGAAGGAGAGGAGGTAGTGTTTGAGGGCGGTGTACCAAGCACGTGGTGCTTGTTTTAAGCCATAGATGGCTTTCGAGAGACGACATACATGAGACGGAGTGTGTGTGTTTTGGAAACCGGGGGGTTGAGACATGAAAACGGTTTCAGAGAGTTGGCCTTGAAGAAAGGCGTTATTGACATCAAGTTGGCGAAGGGACCAACCTCGAGTGATTGCTAAAGAGAGAATGAGGCGAATGGTGACAGGCTTGACCACCGGACTGAATGTGTCGGAGTAGTCAAGACCGGGGCGTTGATGAAAGCCCTTAGCCACAAGACGAGCTTTGTATTTATGAATGGAGTTGTCGGGATTGTATTTAATACGAAACACCCATTTGCACCCGACTATATTTGGAGCTTCATGGGACGGGATGAGAGTCCAAGTTTTATTATGCATGAGAGCGTTGTATTCCTCTTGCATGGCTGCATGCCAATGGGGTATAGAGAGGGCTTGTTTGGTGGAGGTGGGAAGAGAATTAGGTGAGGGAAGGGTGGCAAGGTTGGCATATTTTGGATTGGGTTTTCGGATGCCATGGGAAAGTCTTGTTTCTATGGTGCGTGGAGGAGGAGAGGTTTGAGGGGCTGGAGTGGAGGTACTTGGCTCGGCCGAGTGGGTAGGGAGGAGGTTGGTAGGCGTCGGGATAGTAGGTTCATGGATGGCAGTAGGGGTTTCAGAATTGGTGTTATGGCCAGTAGGTTGGGTTGGTTCGGTAGTAGGAAGTGGTTGGTTGGTGGGATGGGGAATTTCAGTTGGTAGTTGGGGTAGTTGGTCTGGGATGACAGTTGGGTTTTGGGTTGTGGGTAATGTTGTAGTGGTTGGTAATATAGTAATGGAGAGGGAGCACCAATCATCTGGAGAAATATTTGATGGGGGGGACGGTTTGTTGGTGAGAGTTTGATATGGAAATACCGTCTCGACAAAACGAACATGACGGGAGGTGTAAACACGATTAGTTTTCGGGTCTAGACAGTGGTAGGCACTTTGAGATGGTGAATAGCCAACAAATATGCAAGGGTTGGACTTAGGAGCAAGTTTGTGAGGTGTGTATGGTTTAAGCCACGGGTAGCACAAGCACCCAAAGCTTCGAAGTTTGGTATAGTTGGGTGGTTTTTGGAATAATTTTAGGTAAGGGGAGTCATTTTGGAGAGTAGGTGTGGGCAATCTATTTATGAGATAGGCAGCGGTAGTGAGGGCATGGGACCAAAAAATGAGGGGAAGCTGAGAATGAGAGAGAAGAGAGAGGGCAGTTTCGACTAAATGGCGATGACGACGTTCGGCAAAGCCATTGTGTTCGGGAGTGTGTGGGGGGGAAGTGAGATGAGAGATACCTTCTTGAAGAAGTGATGGTGTGAGTTTAAGATACTCACCGCCATTGTCAGAGAATAGTTGAACAATGGGACGGGAGAAATATTTTTCAACGAGAGCTCTAAAGCGAGTAAATGTGAGAAGAGTGTCTGATTTTCTTTTTAGAGGGTAAAGCCAAGTATATTTAGTAAAATGATCCACAAAGATCACATAGTATTTGTAGTTGTCATATGAGTATATTGGTGATGTCCAAACATCGGAGAAAACAAGTTCGAGAGGAGCTTTAGTTTGTAGAGAAGAGACAGAGAAGGGAAGCTTGTGACTTTTATTAGTAAGACATGGGTTACAATGCGTAAAAGAACTATCAGATGGGATACGCAAAGTGAACTTTTTATTTAAAAGGGAAACAACGGGGGAGGAGGGGTGGCCTAATCTGTGGTGCCAAGATTGAAGAGATGCTGAGGTGGTGCCAACGAGAGCTTGAGGAGAGGTGGGATGCCAAACATAGATGCCACGGTCAATTGCTCCGTGGAGAAGAATCCGTTGGGTCGAGATTTCCTTAAAAACAAAGGAAGAGTGTGAGAATTCAATAGAGGCATGATTATCTTTGCAGAATTGTGAGACAGAAAGAATATTTCTAGAAATTAGAGGAACATGTAAAACGTTATTAAATTGAAGAGTAGAGTGAGAGGTTGTAACAAAGAAGGAACCTATATTGGAGATGGGAAGTGAAGAGCCGTCACCGATGATGACGTCATCACAACCATCGTATGGGTGATGAAGAGCAAGGGTGGAGAGGTCATTGGTTAAGTGGTGAGTTGCTCCACTATCGACAAGCCAAGAGACGGGTTGAGGTGAGAGAGAGGATGCGGCTGTGTGGGCTTGTGGTGGGTTAGAGTTGGTATTTGTGCGAGGGTAACGGTTTGAGGATGGGGGAGGGGGAAAAACAACACTCGGGTAGTCACGTTTGAATTGACGGCATTGGGAGATGACATGGCCGACGTAGCGACAATATTGACACTTTCCTTTGAAGGGAGTGGAGGAGGAGGCACGGTTTTGTGGGGGTGTGGGTAGAATGGGGTGTTTTGGCAGGGGGTTGCTTGGGTATTGGCGGGTGGAGGAGTGTTGAGGATGAGGGTGGGTTAGGGCGACATGGGCTGACATGGGAAGAGAGGGCGGTGGGGGATGTTGTTTGAGGGTGAGTTCATGGTGGATTAGCTTCTCATGGAGGGCCTCAAAGGAGATTGAGTCATCACGGGCACGAATAGAGTCGACTATAGGTTTATAGGTTTCATAGTCGAGACCCTTAAGGATTGTGGAAATAATGTCTTCGGGGTCAACGGGTTTTCCTAGAATAGCTAGTTTGTCGGTGCATGCCTTTATGGTTTGCATGTACTCGGTGATTGAGAGGGAAGACTTGGTGATAGAGGCAAGATGGTCCTTGAGTTGCAATATGTGACCACGAGAAGGGTTTGCATAGGTGGTTTTAAGGGTGGTCCAAGCTTCGTTCGAGGTTTTTGCTTGGTATACTAGCGGTGCTACAGAGGTGTCAAGGGTTCCTAGAAGAGCACTGAGTATGAGGCGATCTTGCCGGTTCCATGTGGTACGGGCTGGGTTTGGTACTTCTATGTCATTGGCCTTGATGTTGGCGGGTGGTGGGGTATGGGTACCATCAACAAAACCAAGCAAATCCAAGCCAAAGAGCAAGGATTCCACCTGGGAGGACCAACAGAGATAGGTGAGAGGGGTTAAAGTTTTGCATTGGGATAGGTTGACTAGGAGAATGGGTTTTGTTGGCTCGGCCAGGTTTGGGATTGTGGAGGATGAACTATTGGCCATGGAAGAGGTGATATGCAGCTTTGCAAGAGAAATAAAAGTGATCAGAAGGCTCTGATACCATATAAACAAATGGTGAAAAGATTGATTTTTCATTTACACAAAGCAACAATTTATACACAAGGGAACTAGATGAAAAGCCTAAAGACTAAGAGGCAAAAATAAATAAATACATTAACTGAGAAATGAAGAGACAGTCTGTGCATGAACGGAAGTGGAAAGAACTGATGTAGCTGAGGCAGAAGATTGAGGCGTGCGCCTGGTACTAGGTGAGGCGGCCGCATGGGAGGCCGAGACATCAGAGGTGCCACGGATGAACTGAGGCGGGCGCATGGACTTTGTTGAGGCGTGCGCCTCACATGGTTGAGAAGTATTCAGATTCTTTACACCTTTTTGAAAACATAAATTTTTTCATGCTTCATTATTACATTTAATGCTAAATGGGAAATGCTACATTATGGTTTAAGAAGCAATCAATTTGGCATAACCTTTGATAACTGTCATTATTCAAATCTGATACAAAAAATGACTCTCTTAAATTTTCTCTTTTCATATTTTTTTCCTTTTTCTCACTCATTTAATCCGAAAAGTATGAAACCAATACTCCCTATCACTGCCTTTTTTTTCACTAGTTTTTTGCTTCGAATGATGTACTACTATTAGATAGAATATCAATGTTGAAATAAGAGAATCAAAATTTTATATTGAATTCTTAAATGAAGAAATAAGGCAATAAAAAACAAAAATATAACCAATGAAATCAAAGTTAAAGTATTATTTTTATGCCAAAAAATACACATGCTCAAATTAGAACATTTAGTAAAATACTTAGAACTAATTTTAAAAAAATATTTTTTTCAGTCTCAAAATGACAGGATAGTTCTAATTTAATTTTGATAGTAAGTTTGATTTATTTTTGATCAAAAAATTGATATTAACACAACATTAATATCAATAGCATTTTTAAAAGTTCATTTGAGTGATTAAGTTTCATTATTTTCTAGATCAATGTTCAATTAAGTTAACATTAAAAATAAAGTGAGTATATTTTTTTGGAACGGGGTAAATATAAGATTACAAAAAGTTGAAGACATTTTACTACAATGTCCTACTACTTTCGTTTTAAAATAAATATATAAAAAAATTGAGATGGGGAGAGATTTTTTTTTTTCAAACCCAGTATTTTTGCATTTAAATAGTGGTCAATAGCCAATGATTTGGTCTTCACTATTTACAGTATTTACAGACACAAATTTTAAGAATTCACTCTCGCCATGATTTTTTTTTGAAGAGCGCACTATGACATTGAGACAACAATTTTGGGACACGGGCAAATGAACATGCTATTTTACTACTAAAAATGCCTATAAATAGGAAAAAACTATAAATTTTCCATTTTCATAGGCAAATGAACATGTTGTTCGTCGATTTTATCTGTTCACTCACTCATTTTGGTCTGTTTTTAAAATAATCTGTTTTTAGTAATGGTTAATTGTATGTTATTTTGTGTAAGATAAATAATTGTGATGGCTTGAAGATTTTAATATTTGACGAAAGAAAAAGACCGTGGATAACACCACAAATGTTGTATACAAGATTTTTTTTTAAAGTTTGTAATTTTTATTACTAATGCCAGGATATATTTTTGTTGTATACTTTTGATTTTAATTTTTTCCTAAACTAACCTTTATAGTTATAGTAACTTTTTTAATTTAATTTCTCCTATTTATCAAAGTTTTTTGATCGTGTGTTTAACACACGGGTGTTACGCTAGTTATTAAGTAAAGTAGGACGTACCAAAATGAAAATTTGTCGTTCCGCTTCACTTGATACCAAATATTTTATAAGGAAAGTAAGAGATAGAATTAGTGGAAAAGGGTGTTGTGAGTATAAAAACTTACCCTTTTTGGATGGTATTATTAAGTAAAGTGAGACGTACCAAAATGAAAATTTGTCGTTACACTTCACTTCACTTGATACCAAATTTTTTGACACAAGAAATAAGGAAAAGTAAGAGAGAAAATTAGTGTAAGAAGTATTGTGAGTATAAAAACTTTTCGTTTTGGATAGTATTATTAAGTAAGTGAGACGTAACAAAAAGAAAATTTGTCATTTCATTTTCACTTGATATCATTTTTTTGGCACAGGAAATAAGGAAAAGTGAGAGAATTAGTGGAAGAAGGTGTTATGAGTATAAAATTTTCCGTTTTGAATAGTATTATTAAATAAAGTGGTACGTAGTACCAAAATGAAGATTTGTACCAAAGTGAGGGAGTGAGTGAATACCCAATCATAAAATCTTATACTAAAATTTAGGTTTGTATTTTCTATGAATGAATGTTACATGCCAAACCAACATTAAAGGAAGGAATAACCATCCCATGCTATTAGTCAAAATCTTAAAAAAAACGCATTTTTTTTTAAGCTTAGAAAAAATGTGTTTTATTTCTCTCGCTAGTGCCAGTGTTAGTGTAACAAAGTGCAAGTGTTAAAAAATGCTAGTGTTAGTGTAACAAAGTGCCAGTGTAAATGTAAAGAGTGTCAGTGCATGTATATTAAGTGCCAGTGTAAAAAAGTGTCCATGTTAGCGTAACAAAGTGCCAGTGATAGTGTAACAAAGTGTCAGTGTAAAGAGTGTCAGTGCATGTATATTAAGTGTCAATATAAAGAGTGTATAGGGTAAAAAAGTGTCAGAATTAGTATAAAAAAGTGCCAATGTAAAGAATGTCGGTGCATATATTATTAAGTGTCAGTGTAAAAATGATTTTTCCTTAAGTTTAGAAAAAAAAAACGCATTTTTTATAAGACCTACTCATGCTATTAATATTATACACCATTATTACATAATTAATGAGTTGGTCTTATAAAAAACTAGTTTTTTCTTAAGATAAGGAAAAACGTGTTTTCCAAAGCAACGTTCAAAATAAACGGTGGCATTTTTGTAATTACTTGCAACCATGTTCAAAATAAACGGTGGCATTTTTGTAATTACTGGCAACATGATAAATGCCAGTGTTAATATTACAAATGACCAGTGATTTCATACTGGCATTTTATAAACATGAAACTGGCACTTTTTACACGGGCACTTTTATATACATGAACTGGCACTCTTCACACGGGCACTTTTATATACATAGACTGACATTTGAAAACACATTAACTGGCAGTCAAAAATGCATATACTGGCACTCAAAAATACTGATAATTATTTTTGCTAACTGGCATTCAAAAAAACATGGACTGGCATTCAAAATTACAAGAACTGGCATTCAAAAAATACATTGACACTCAGTTACACACTTACTGGCACTCTATTATACACTAACTGGCACTCCAAAATACACCAACTGGCACTTGATTATACGTTAACTGGCACTCAATTCTAAATGAACTGACATTCAAAATCAAAAGCACTGGCACTTCAAAATACATGAACTGGCACTCAAAAAAATATATACTGGCACTTCAAAACTCACAGTCTGGCACTCAAATTTTCCAACATCCCAAGAACACCGTTCTTTCAATTTACGTTCATTTGGAAGAGGAGGCCTCTCATTTTTATCACTCTCACATTTTCTCTCACACACCAACACTGAGATTCACTTTCTCTCTCCTCTCTCTCTCTCTCTCTATCCGCAGATACTGCAGACCTCCATCCCTGCGTCTTCTTCTTACTCACTCCATCTCTCTCCCTAATCTCCGACCAAAACCGATTGCCCTTCCCCTGCTTCCAATTCCATTCCGGAGCCCAAGCACGCACTACTGGGAATTGCGAAGTCAATTGGAGCTAAGTTGCTGTGGGTAGAAGAATCCATATTCATCGAAAAAGTGGTAAGCATGAGAGGACGATCCTTGGCTTCTTCTTCGTCTTCTGGTTAGGCTTGGGTGAGAAATTGAATCGATTGAGAGAGAATTAGGTGAGGTCTCGGTTGGGTAGCGATTGAGAGAGGTTTGGGTTAGGTTTCCGGCCGGGAAGGTCGCCGGCCGATGGGCTTTGAGAGAGAGGCCAGATGAAGAAGATGGTGGTTAGGGAGAGAGCAACGGTTTTCCGTTTAGAAAGAGAAAGAGCAAGCGCTGCGTGCCTTTATAGAGAGAGAATGAGAGATTTGCCGGGAAAAACTCGTTTTTTGTTAAGCTTAGGAAAAACGCGTTTTTTATAAGTTTTTGGCATAATTAATAGGTCAAATAAACATATAGTATGTGTAATTTACTGATATTTCATTATAAGTTAACTCATTTTTCTTAAATTTTTCAAGACAAAAACACTTGAACACTAGTAGTTTTCACTAATTGGCATACAGGACAAGCATTTACAAAACCATCACAATCTACACACAAACTCAAGTGCCTACAAGGCATCAACAAAACCGAAACCTCCTTCGCCTTGCAACACCGGCAAATTACCATTTTACCCTTCCCTGTCATGGTTGACTTTGACTTTCCGAGCCCGCTAACTAAGTAGTTGTGTGGGTCAATGCAAGAGGCAGTATCGTCTATATCACTGTCTCCGAATCCTTCTTTGACTTGTTCTGCGCCCTGAGAAAGTGCCTGCTGAAGGTTTGCCTTCAAGATGTTTACGACTGACTCGTTGTACTTTGCCTTATAGTGCCAGTTCTGGGCTTCACTTGCAACTTGTTTTATTTGAGTGACTAATTCTCGGTGTTTACGGTTAATGGCTTCTAATTCAAGATCTCTTTCTCGTATTTTCTTGCCAATTCCTTTCTCGAGAGTAGCCAGGAATGAAGTCATGTGCCTCTGCTTTATGTCTCTTACTCCTTTCACCATGTTTTCTTCCTGTTCAAGTGCAATATATGTAAATAGGGAGCGAAAGTAGCACAATACTATCTTACGACTGTTCTGTAAATACTAAATAGAGCTATTTTAAGTCATTCTAACCAGTGGCGGAGCTAGAGTTTAAGATTATCGGGGACAAAAAATTTACAATCTTAGTTGGCTCTTTTACTTCAAATGGAGCTCAAGCTTTACTCGAGCCAAGGAACCTATGCTCAAGCTCTACAATCTTGGCTATTTTAATTTAGATGGAGCACAGGCTTTACTCAAGTCAAGGAACCTATTATGCGTTGCTTCTCAGAATGGGTTATAAAAGGACCAAGCTCCTCAAGCTTAACTAGAGAAAGTTAAAAAGTATTCTCCCTCCGCATTTAACAAGCCAAACTTTTTAAGAATTCACTTTCTAAACACTCAGTTTTTCAAGCATAAAGTGAATAATGATTTCTTTCGGTAAAAGAACATTTAGGGACAATTTTTTTTTTTAAATAAAAAGACATTCATTATGGGACAAAAGTTTCTTAAGAATGGACATTCATTTAGGGATGGAAAAACTAGGCTTTTACAAATTACTTATATAAAAAGACATTCAATTTGGGATAAAAGCTACAACATGATATTCTAAAGTCAACACAAGGAAGTAGTGAATAGTACCTGAGTCTTAATGTACCGATCAAATTCTTCTTTTTGCCTATCAAGCTCAGATGTAATGCTGTCCCCCAAAGATAGCATCACTGATTGAGCTCCAGACATACTTCCACTTGCAGAAGTAATAGAGGAGTTCCGCTCTTCATCATCATATGACAGTTTTAAGCCAGTTGACACGGGATTTTGGCTTGGTATGCTTGTCAGCCGATCAGATTCTTCGTGACAAATATTGTGATTCAAAGAAATTTGAAGCTTCTGCTGCCTTACGTAAGGCTCTGATTCCCTTCCTCGTTTGGTAGGCCGAAAAACAGGACAATTGTGCTCTCTTCCAATATAATTTACAGGATCAACATTGCATCCAGCTGGCACTGTAGGCAACAAGGTGGCACAAAGATCAGTAAAAGCTGAAAATTTGATGATCATACACCACAAGTTCCACATCAAGAAAATTACAAGGGAAGCCAAGCAGAACATGATCAAAATCCTAGATCTGTCCAAGAACTTCGGATGAAATAAAGAAAATCTATGACCTAATGACCAAGTTTGGGAGGCAATTCATGAGTGATGAAGATAGGAAAGCGTGATTTGGGTGCAGTTTATGGGAAAGTAATGAACCTAGGACAATGAGCAAGTGGTTTTCAGAATGTAATGAATCTTGCGGATCAGAACTCATGCAAACTGGGTGAGCGGTGGTAGTGTAGATAGCTGAGGGGCATGTGACTTCTGACAGATATTTGCTAAATATGACATCATGAATATGCAGGGACATAAGCTTCTAGAAATAGTAACAAAATCTTTCCTCACCAACAACATTTCCACTCAGCATTGCTATCCTTTATTACCTCCAGTGATTAACACATTAAAAGACCGTGTTTATGAGAATAAATTCCAACCCGACTATGGCAAATGATTCTAAGAGTTCAGATGTCTATATCTGGTACCAGCAAGGTAACAATATTCCAGCTTACTACTTGTTTCCTACATCTCAAGAGGACCAGAGTTCCCTATATTCATCATCTTTCATCATTCATTATAAATGAAGAAGCTCCATAATGAACCACGGGATGGACACAAGAAGGGGAAACTTGGTAGCAGTCTCACCAGTGCCACTTGAATTACCCCAAGGTAATCATGATGCATGTCAGTTCCGGAGCATTCAACATCAATCAATGCCAAATAATCACCCCAGTCTAAGCTGGGAGTAATTATTCATGCAGAAATCATCCATTAATTAGTTTTGGCATGTTCCCATTTAGCGGAACAAGCTCATCTGGATCCCAACGTACCAGAAACTTGTCTCAAATATCTTACAATATAGTAGACCAAAATCCCTAAATCAACCCAGTTATTACATCTGCACGAATGCTTATGCTCCCTTAGATGAAGCAGAAGATTATAAGCCTCTTGCAGGAAGTACTCAAACTGAAACTTGATGATGGCCACAAAGGGAAAACCAACCAAGGAAGAGAAGGAAGTACTCAAACTGAAACTTGATGATGGCCACAAAGGGAAAACCAACCAGCTTGGAATAATTAATTGACATCAATGTTGCAATACATAAAAAGAGCCTTCAAAAAAAATCATCATTTTAACAAAATAGACAAAATTGGAATTGTGTATATAAAATTCCTAACATAACCAAGTCTAGGATATATTATCTATTAAGCAGAGTGTACTCGCATTTATTGAAGCAAAATATTTACCATGATAAGAATATATATACTGACAAATAAACAACTTTGATTTCTGAATGAAGGCATGAAAAACGAACCATTTGAAAATAACTGTAGTTGATTTGATACATTAACAGGATACTGGTAGTGGTTCTCATCTAGGAAAATAGGAACTACAGTGTTGTTTCCTCCTAACATCTTTAAGGAGAAAAAACTGTATTTCCAGGATGTTTGCTGCTGAAGATAGCCAAATTGGTTAAGCTAAGACAATATACCTGAAAAAGGAAAACAGTAGAAGAATTAGTCTGTGAGAAACCACAAATTGAATGCACAATAAATATGAAAACAAATTAATGCAACCATAATAAAGTTCCTGGAGGACACAGTTTTTTAGAAGCAATAGCATTCTATACTGTGGGGTATGATGCATACAAAAAAGTTTATCTTTCAAATAATGTCAAAGATTTACATTGTAAATGAACGGTATGCGTATTACCTTGCCAAAAGTTGGCACCCGGGAGAGGGGGGTTTGTCAAGAACTTAATGTCCATCACTACTGGGTTGGTAGTCTCCCGAGTTGTCTAGATTATCCTCATTATTCACGTTATGAATTCATGTAATTTTATAAAGTTTGAGAAAATTACAATTTGAACAATCTGCGAACTTTTCCTGTCCAGTTGGAGGATATAGATGTGCCAATAGCATTTGTGTATAGTGAAGGAAATCTGAATCAAAACTTTTATGAAACATGACATGAGTATTCAGAATACTAGTATTATATAAGAATAGTAGCAGCAGCAGCTTTATGCATTTGTATAGAGGAGCTTCTTCGCAGCATAATCTTTACCAATTCAGCGGGAGAGGGGTGCAGAGATCGGAACAGAAACATTTAGAAGGAAAAGTGAACAAGTGACACTTCTATTGACATTCAGTTACTTCATTTTTTCCTTGAATTTATTTACTGTACTTCACTTTCTCTTATAATGCATGACAAAAAGTTAATAGGCAAACAAAATTAGCATAAAAAAAAAAAAACCACAAACACCAAACCTATATTACTGCCAAAAAGTAGTATTAATAGCAAGTTTAACAATTTGCAAAACACATTACTTCAGCAAAGTCAAAAACTGAGAATCTGCCAAAACAAAACGGAAATCTATAATGAGGTCATAATTATCATAATCATATAGAAATACAGGATAGGAAGTTGTTCAAATTTGATTACATTTGGTATAGGAAAACAAATTAAGTCGATTTATTGGTCATCAATTACCTATAAAAAATCAAATCAAAACCAATATTACACTATTACAGTGGTTTTGTGTAGGGAAATATCCCCGGATTGTTCATTATAGAGATACAACATTCACGAGTTCATTTCTATATGAGTGGCGACTTTGATTCCATAGAAAACAGCCACAGTTCGTTCAGAGCAATCAAACATTTATAATAAAAATAAAATGTAAGATCCATTCAGATTAAAAAGAATAATACCAAAATATCAGATTCCCTCAAAATTTTGCATACAGGAAAATAAATCAATCTAGAAAATACTTTAAGCCGATCCTAACAAATCTTATGCACCAAATTAAACACAAACAAAACCATCCAGCGGTGAATCGTGTCGAAGAAGACAACATAATGAGTAAGTACCTGAATAGTAAGATCATTACGGAGAACATTTTGATCGGCGATGGATAGACATGATGGACAAGATTGATAGAAAGGAGATGAGAGAGAAGATTGATAGAAGGGAGATGAGAGAGAAATTTGAGGGATCGGTAGCGGAGGAGATGGTGGTGGCGGTTGCGGAAATGAAAAGAGTGGGTTTGTATAATGTCACTAGTAGAAGTCCCGTCCAAGGACAAGGACAAATGTTTTTTTTTTTTTAATTAAAAAAATATTTTTTAAAGGATAAAATGGAAAAGAAACAACTGGTAAAATGAGAAATTTGACATATGGTACTGTTCATTATACTGTTCATGAAGGGATGCCATTTATAAGATGTCTTTTTTTAGGAAAAATTATAACGGCTTGATTCAATTCTAATGTGGGCCCACGAACGCTCCCCCTTTTCTTTCCGTCAATTAATATTCATAATACGTCAATTAAGGACTCGTTTGTTTGGTAGCTTATAAGATTAGCTCATATTAATATTAATAGGGGAGGTTATTAATTCAGAAATTAATAATAGTATCTTTTTTTTAAATAAATAAAAAGAAAATAAGAGGTGTTCAGATGCTTATCTGAGTTGTACTTTGAATAATTACTACGATTGCATTTAATCTATCAAACATATTTTTATTGAACTAATAATCATATTCGATCATTTATCAATCTACCTAGTTTCAAATTTCAAATGATGTTTTATATATTTTTCGAAAAATTTAGTGATTCATTTTTATTCAATAATGTAACGTTTTTTTTAGTGTACAAAAACGGTATGTACCAAAATTTGAAATAATGCAAGATACTCCCACCGTCCCGGCCCATGCTTCCCACTTTTGACATTGCACAAAAATTAAGGAGACAATATAAATAGGATAAAATAATGGGAATGGGATATGTTAATGAAGATTAAGAAGGTCAAATCCTCATTTTTCCTCCACTAATAATTTCCCCCCAAATTTCAAATACAAATACTATTCATCAGAAAGCCCATGCTTACGGACACCACAATCCTTGTCAACAGTTACTATTCATCACCTAAACATTGTTTTCTACATAACCAGGATTACAATCCTAGTGAAAAATTACAAATAAATTTTCTCCACATAATTTTGAGGGAATTACTTTAAATAAAAAGGTCATCACAAATTTTGATTGAAGATCAAACAGGACCAAGAGCCACAAAAAACAGCCACCAAAAAATTAAGTACAAACAGCCACCACAAAATTTTCAAACTCCATATCCAAAATTCAAGATGTCAGGATGTAACTTACTGGCCAAACCCAACTTGACTCAAGATCAATTGAACATGTTGGGTCAGTTCTTGCTTCAATCTATGGTGAATGGGAAGCTTCCAAGAGGAGTAATTGATGTGGCTGCTTCAAAATTTGGTCTCTCGAGAAGGAGGATCTTCACTTATTTGAGGAAGGTGGTAGATCAACAGGATCAAGGTAAATCTGTCCATTTACATTCAAAGAAAGTAGGAGTAGTCAGAAGTAAAAAGGTGAAATTAGATGAAGAAAAAATGAAAGGAATTGACTTTCGTAAGAGAGGAACAATTAGAAATCTGAGTCAAGCTTTGAGTATTAGTAAAAGTACAATTGGGAGATGGAAAAAAATGGTGTGATCAAGGCTCACACCAATGCAATCAAATCAGCTTTAACATATGAAAACAGAATAGCAAGGCTGATATTTTGCCTTGAAGCAATCACATTTCATCCAACAATTGATGAAGTAGTTTTCAATTCCATGCATGATGTAATACACTTAGATGAGAAATGGTTTTACATAACCAAAACATTCGAAAGGTATTACATTTGTCAAGGTGAAGAAGAGCCACATAGGACATGCCAAAGAAAAAGATTCATCACAAAAGTGATGTTTCTTTGTGCCGTAACAAGGCCAATTTATGATAACCAAGGTAATTTAATCTTTGATGGAAAAATTCGTATGTGGCCATTTACTACAAAGGAACCAGCAAAGAGACACAGCAAGAATAGAGCAGCTGATACATTTGTCACAAAAGTAATGAATTCAGTAAATAAAGAAGTGACCAAGAATATGTTGATAACCCAGGTAAGAATCCAAACAGATTTTAAACCAAGTTTTTTTTAGAGCAGCAGACTTGATTTTAGTTTGATATTCATTACAGGTTATTCCCGCAATCAAGTCAAAATGGCCATCAACATCTAGCAAAGATATCATTATCCAGTGGGATAATGCACCACCACAAATCAACAACAATGATGCAGATTTTAGAGCAGCAGCAAGTGATGAAAACTTTACCATACAGTTGCAATTTCAGCCACCAAATTCACCAGACACAAACATCAATGACTTAGGTTGGTTCAACTCATTAGATGCTGTGAGAAATTCCATTCAGGCCGAGACTGTGGATGAGTTGGTCAATGGAGTGCAAGAAGCATTTGAAAGGTTATTTGCTTACACACTCAATAAATTGTTCCTGACATTGCAATCAACTTTGAGACAGATAATGACTGTGAGGGGTGCGAACAACTACATCTTAGAACATTTGGGAAAAGATTCTTTAGAAAGAAGTGGCCAACTTCCAAAAAACTTGGCAGTTAATTAAGAATTAGTGAAATGTTGCATTAGGTATCTACAACAAGCATGCCATGCAGCAAAGTTTGAAGGCATGATGGATGAAATGGAACTTGTGCACATGTCTTTAGGCAATGGTATGTAGAAAAATATCTACTCTCAGAAAAATATCATCATAGAGTAGTTTTAGAAGGGTCACTTTTGTAAAGACAGTTTTTTTGTAACATTTTACTGTCAATGAATGGTACAAACTAATGTGGTTTCATTCTCAGACTTGAATCATCATTGAAAGACAGTGCAAACAAGTTCAAACATGCATCTCACCAATTCAAACTTCATTGAATCATCATAAAAAGGTCACCACAAAATTTGGCTGAAGACCAAACAGATCTACAAAATTAAGTCAAAACAGCCACCACAAAATTGTCAAACTCCATATCCAAAATCCAACATGGCAGGTTGTAACTTACTAGCCAAACCCAACTTCACTGAAGATCAAATGAACATGTTGGGTCAGTGGCTGCTTCAAAGTTTGAAGGCATGATGTATGAAATGAATGCAACAAACTAATATGGTTTCATTCTCAGACTTGAATCATCATAGAAAGACAGTGCAAACAAGTTCAACATTCATCTCACTAGTTCAAACTTAATTGAAGCACACAATACCAATCGCAGCACACATTAGGTCAAACCCAAGGCAAGCAAAGTTCATATCAACAAATTCATTGATGTGGGCAATTAAAGGTAGCAATCACAGATTAGGTCAATAAGCCATATTCATCATTTCACAGATAACTTTCACCCAACTCTCAAAATGTACTCAAACAACCACCAAAAAATTTACTCAAACACAGAGAAGAACAAAGAATGAGAAAGAAGACATAAACCTGCTCCTTAAGCCAACATTGTATAGCCGAAAAGTGCAAACCCAACATCAACAAATCCTTTCTGTGGGTTTCTACCTTTCGCGTGTAGGTTTGGGGACTATTTCGATCTGTGATGGCATCAAGCTGCTTTGAGAGAGACCACCATGGCTCGTTGAAAACAGAAAGGGGAACGGTGCTTCGAGGTGGATTACTAAGAATTTCCCCAAAAATGTTATGAAATTCTTGTGTTTCCTCCATTGTAGAAAAAGCTTCATATTTTCAGAATCTTCCAACAAACTTGAAGAAATGGGTTCCCCAAGAACCGATTCGCCATTAATGGAAGAAAAGGGAGAGAAGGTTGATGAATCGGTATCCATGAAGAAAGGAGAATGATTATGTATGAAAACCCTAACATTTCAACCAATTTCTCAGTCAAATCGAGAGAGAGAAATAGAGAGAGAAAGAACTAGGGTTCGTTCTCAACCAAGAACGATAGAGAAAGTGAGGAGAGAGAGTAGGATTTGTTGGAAAAATTGGTATTCATAAAGAAAGGAGAACGATGATGTATGAAAACCCTAAAATTTCAACTAATTTCTCAGACAAACCGAGAGAGAGAAATAGAGAGAGAGAACTAGGGTTCGTTCTCCACCAAGAACGATAGAGAAAATGAGGAGAGAGAGCAGGAGTGAGGAGAGAGAGTAGGAATTGTTGTAAATGAATTTTATTTGGCTGGTCAATGGGTTAGGATTAATTAGTTTTGGGTTAGGTGTTAGTGATGTTTATTAATTAGTCTTAATAGTGTGGGTCCCCCAATTAAAATATTAATATTTGATGTCCAAAAAAGGAAAGGTGAAGCTTTTAACGGGACACCCAAAATGGCAAAAAGTGAAGCTTGGGCTGGGACGGAGGGAGTATACCAAAATAGTTGCATTATTTGTAAAATAATTGCCTTATTTTTTTGCATTATTTGCGAATTGGTGATGTGTGCAAATATTTCATCATTTTTTGCATTATTTGAAATAATATTTAATGTATTAATTTTTGTCAAAATCTTATAAAAAACGCGTTTTTCCTTAAATTTAGAAAAAACGTGTTTTGTTTTTCCCGCTAGTGTCAGTGTTAGTGTAACAAAGTGCCAGTGTAAACAAGTGCCAGTGTTAGTGTAACAAAGTGCCAGTGAAAAAAAGTGTCAGTGTTAGTATAACAAAGTGCCAGTGTAAAAAGTGACAGTACATGTATATTAAGTGTCAGTGTTAGTGTAACAAAGTGCAGTGTAAAAAAGTGTCAGTGCATGTATATTAAGTGTCGGTGTAAAAAAGTGTCCGTGTGAGTGTAACAAAGTGTCAGTGTAAAAAAGTGTCAATGTTAGTAAGTGCTAGTGTAAAAATGATTTTTCCTAAGCTTAGAAAAAAATGATTTTTTTTGTAAGACTAACTCTTATTTTTTATATTTGTTGATTTTTATTTTTTTGGAAAGATATGACATTTTTTTGACACTAATAAATGCTCTGCATTATTTGATAAAAATCGCAAAAGTACAACAACAAAGCTTTAGTCTCATATAATTTGGATTGGCTAACATGAATTCTTATATGTCATCGTAAAAGAAAAAATGAGAGAAAAAAATGAGGGAGAGAGAAATAAAAAAAGATAGAGATAAAATGTGAAAGAAGCAAACCCCACATTTCCCCTTCCTATTCATCTCCTTTCCCCTTCTTCTTCATCTCCTTTCCATCCCCCACCGTCGTGCACCACCATCGCTCACTCACCAGCCTCTGACCCCTCCTGCTTCTCTCCCCTCCCCCCTTCCCCAATCTGCCAGCATCTCACCTTCACCCATCAACACCCGCCAACACTACCAACAAAACCACCGTTCAACATCTACCACCACTAAAATCACTATCATAAATTTGAACAAAAGAAAACTAGAAATTCAAACTAAATTAACAAATCAAAGTCACTTCCTTAAAATTGGAACTCAGATCTTGTGAAAGAATAGAGAGAAAGAGACAATGATGTAAACGCAGCGGAATGATATAGGAATTAATCAATAATGATTAAAACCTCTGCAGAAATGAAAGGAATTCTCAAGAACTCAAGAACGAATTCTTTCAATAAAACACGAACTTTGCAAGATGCAAATTGAAATTTTAATTGATAAAAGTCTAATTTTCGGAATTACCATGAAGGCCTATTTTATAGTGCCCATAAAACTTGAACAAGAATTCTAAACCTTCTAAAATTAATCCTAACCTATATAGTAACCTAATAGGACTTAAAAACTAGTAGATCTCTTCAAAATCTATTCTAAAACTACCTATAATCAACCAATTAAAATTAAATCCGAAAATACAAATGAAATAATAAAAGATACAAAAATAATTAACATCCTGTAAGTACCCAAATCCGGATCGTCAAAATCCGTTAAAAGTTAACCGGAACCCGTTAAGTTCCCCGTTCTCGAGTCAACGAGACATCCCGGGACTGCCCCGTGCATCCCGACATCAAAGCGTACTCAACACACGTTATCACACGTAAAAGTATGGCTTTCCCCGAAAAACATACTTTTCGGGGTGTTCCGGGATTAGATTTCCCGTTTTCGAGCGTCTCGACCTTCCGGAGGTCATAACTTCCTCATACGAACTCCGTTTTGGGCCTACCACATATCAAATCGAACGCGAGAACAAGATCTACGCATATGGCTAGTTCAATCAGGAAATATAGCCAATTTCAGGAATAGTCCGGCCGGACTCTTTCTGCAGCTTAATTAATACGTGTCCAAAACGTGTCAAATTCAAGGCCAAATGACCAAAATATCCCCAAATGCAAGAGAGGTCCGGCCGGACTCTTTCTGCAAGGCAGAAAACCATCAGGTTAAGCTTTCTTTCTTCCTCACTAAGCAAGCAAACTTACTCCCCAAGTTCCTCCCCCCTCCTCCATCATTTTCACCCTATAAATACTCCTCCCTCCTTCACATTTCAACACACCTTTTCCTCCTCTCTCCACCCCAAGCTTCAAAGCTTGTCTTTCTTCCGCTCTTCGGGGGCCCTCGTGCTACTCGTCGGCGGAATTCTCTACTCTTCGGGGGCCCTCGTGCTACTCGTCGGTAGATTCTGATCGTAGGCTAAACCGACACAAGTCGAAACGCTGCCCAAATCCCTAGGTTTCTAAACACCAAATAAAAGGGGAAACTCTGCCCAAACACTTCCGAAACACCTTTCAAACACCTTTTCGTATCCCGTATACGCCCACCGAGCCAAAGGAGCCGATCCTAGCCATAGGTAGCTCCCTTTCTCACTCTCAAAATGTAGACGTCATCGTCTAACGGGGTCCGATACGTTTTAGCCCCTCGATCCTCTTCTCTTCCCGTAAGAGAAGTAATCACGGGTTAAAACGGCGTTCCGACCCCGTTCCGTTTACTTTTTATGTCATTTACCATTCCGGATCGATCGATCTGTTGATCGTCATTTACAATTCCGAGCCGTTTGGCCTCGTTGATCGTCATTTACAATTCCGAGCCGTTTGGCCTCGTTGATCGTCATTTACAATTCCGAGCCGTTTGGCCTCGTCGATCGTCATTTACGAATCCGGATCGTTTGATTCCGTTGAGCGCACTTTAAATACTGTCATTTACAAGTCCGACCCGTTTGGATCGTGATAGTATTTACCTTTCAAAGTCCGAGTCGCAACCCGATTCGTTGATCGCATGTCATTTAATACGCTTTTTTCCCGTAAAAATCGTTAACAATGTAATGCCCGGTTCAAAACCGGAGTTCGTCCATCGAACTCTCTTTCATAAACGCGCGACATGACGTTTGGCCTCCAAACGCTCATCTTCAAACTAAAAGCCGCCATTTGACACTCAAAATCATTTAATACGCATTTTTCTCGTAAAAATCGTTAACAATGACTCGCCCGGTTCAAAAAGCCGGAGTTCGACCTTCGAATTCCTTTTCAACTCAAAGCCGACGTTTGCCACGCAAACGCTCATTTCAAACTCAAAATCGACGTTTGCCACGCAAACGCTCATTTCAAAATCGACGTTTGCCACGCAAACGCTCATTTCAACTCAAAATCGACGTTTGCCACGCAAACGCTCATTTCAAACTCAAAACCGACGTTTGTCATTCAAACGCTCGTCTTTTCAAACAAAGTCACCTAATCAACGTTTGTCATTCAAACCAAGATTAAGCTTGTCATTCAAGCCCCCCATTTCAAAAGACACACACACACACACACGATTTCGAGAAAGGTAGAAAGACTCGTCATGCGAGGCGTTTCGGGCGATCTCGTAATGCTCTACCCGAAACGTAACGTGACCTCCGAACCTAACAATCTCTGGTACTAAAAAGCTTTTTACTCGTTTTTGCTACCAATAAAAATGATCCCCTGTTTTCAAAGCCTTTTCCTAAGTTTTTGCTACCAATAAAAACGACACCTTTTCACAATAGCCGTTTCTCAACGTTTGGGCTCAAAATACAAAACCGCGTGGCGACTCCTCATTTTCCTTCCCATGAAGCGAGGTCTCCGACACCAACCCTCCGCGAAAGACAACCGCGTTTCGCGTCCGCGCGAAATCCCGGGTAATTTCACATCCCAATTTACATCAGACAAGAGGGAGGGCATATAAGAGAAGCGCGGACATGGTGAATGGTGGAAAGAAGGCGTTGGACCTGGGTGGGGAGGGGATCAGAGTGAGGTTGGGGAAGGGAGAGGAGGGAGGGTGGCAGTGGCTGGAACGGAGGAGGGGATGAATAAAAATTGAGTTTTGAAATATTGTTGGCGGCTGAATTGAACTTAGAGGCATTTACAAAAAACTACTTTAGAAAGATGGAAATTACAAAAAAAAAAAACACATAAGTTCGAAATTACAATTTTTTTTATCGATTTTGGTCAAACAACTGATAATTTCAGTTATCAGTTGTTCAAACAACTGATAATTTCAGTTATCACTTGTTTACAACTGATAACTGAAATTATCAGTTGTTTGAAGCACAAATTACTATTCAAACAACTGATAATTTCAGTTATCAGTTGTAAACAACTGATAACTGAAATTATCACTTGTTTGAACAACTGATAACTGAAATTATCAGTTGTTTGACCAAAATTGATAAAAAAAACCAAAAAAAAAAAGTTTTTGTAAAAAATAAAAAATAATTTTTTTGTAATTTCCCGTCTTACATGTTTTTTTTTTTTTTTGTAAATGCTATCTTTTTTAGTGAGTTTTTTGTAATAAACCCTTGAACTTAAGGAAGAATATTGGGTACTTGATGCTACATTTCAAAATGGTTGCACAGAACTGACCGGGGGTAGCAACGGTGAACGATTTGAATGAATGCTCCTCCAAGTTCGATTTAATGTGGGACCTACAAGATAAAACACCATTAGGGGTGGGGCCTTTCCCCCCAAAACCCTCCGGTGTGAGAATCATTAATCTCATTCATAACATTTCATAATACATTTCTAGAGAGAGAGAGAGGAAAGAGAAAGCTTAAACTTGGGACATACCTTAGCTTATGTAGGGAGGGAGTATATATATGGCCAAGGGTGACATCATTATTATCAACTTAACTTTACATGTGTCACACATGCAACATAGGGCAATCTAACAAAAGATTCCATTTATATAAGTTCAAGGCCAGAAACTTGACATGTGGCATGGTCCTACTTGGAGACATCAGCATGCTGCGACAATCCATGCGACAATCCATGCGACAATCAAGCCTTGACGACATGCGAGAATCCATCCATATGCGGGAATCAAGCCACATGCGGGAATCCAGCCATATGCGGGAATCCAAGCATATGCGGGAATCAAAGTAGAACCATAACTATAAACATGACTAGACCAATCATACGAGAACCAACCTTTGATGAGATCCTCATAACATATGGGCCCATATAGTCCATATTTGGACTTGGGCCGGGTCAACACTTATGGGGCAAAATATTTTGCTATGGCACATCAAAAGCCCCCGACTCCTTAGCTCGATTATTCATGATCGAGTTGAGGAGTAAAATAGTATACATAACAAAATATCACACCGAGTCAATTTCCCTGATACAAAACATAGGTCTGTTCCTTGATCTCTCTAACACTTCTTATTACTGACTTCTCATTTTAACTGACTTTTTGCATTTTCTCTTTTCCATTTCATCTCATGACTTTCCAATTTCCGATCGTTTCTGTAAATTTTTGGCTGGTAAATATGACATTTGCGACTTCCCCTCTTGCATTTTCCAACGATCCTTCGGCTCAAGGCGAGCTCTACGCCTAACGAGATGGTTGAGCTAGGTGATTTTTCATTTCGACAATTTGGTGCTTTTGAAAACTTTCATATATTTTGGGTCTGTACTTCAACAATTTACTTTCTGTCTTTTAATTTCGCTATTCGTACTTTGGTTGTCGCGGTTTGTGACTTAACCTTAACTTTAACTTGAATGGCATTACTTTACTTTCTTTAACTTGCTTTAAATTTTCATTTTTTGCGCGTCGCCTACTGCATTTTGCTTTGATAGTTTATCTTTTTTGCTTCGATAGCTTATCGAAGATTCACTTTACGATCTTTATCTCTATATACATATTACTCCCTTCAAAAGAGTGAGGCTAGTCTTTAGGCAACCTTACTCCTTAGCTATGCTCCTCGTCCTTCAGCTTTACTTAGCTTCGGGTCGACTTACTTGTATGCCAAGCTCAACACCTTACCTGGCCTAAACCTCTTTGCCAAACCTCACTTAGCCTAAAACTCGCGGCCAAACCTCACTTGGACTAAAACTCGCGGCCAAACCTCACTTGGCCTAAAACTCGCGGCCAAACCTCACTTGGCCTGAAACTTGCGGCCAAACCTCACTTGGCCTAAAACTGCACTAATCAAAACCGTGCTAATCAAAATCGCGCTACTTAAAACCGTGCTAATCAAAACCGCGCTAATCAAAACCTCACTACTCAAAACCGCGCTACTTGACATGCCGCACTCGACCATGCCGAATAAAACCCACACCGCCTTAAACCAAATCTTGCGCCTTAGACCACTTGGCCAAGATGTCTAGTTTCCAATGTTGCTCAACTTTTGCCTAGCACCTTTAAGCCAGGTCTTTTCTATGCCTATTAAAAACCAGGACTTTCTGTGCCCATTATAAAGCCGAAACTTTCTGTGCCTGACCTTATGCCAGGACTTTCTGTGCCCGTTAAAAAGCTGGGACTTTCTGTGCCTGACCTTATGCCAGGACTTTCTGTGCCAGTTAAAAAGTCGGGACTTTCTGTGCCTGACCTTATGCCAGCACGCGGTGTTCCTGGTGTCTGGCCCTACAAGCCAGCACGTGGTGTTCCTGGCGTCTACAACGTAATGTTCCTGGCGTCCACGATACAATGTTCCTGGAGTCCACGATGCAATGTTCCTGGCGTCTGGCCCTACAAGCCAGCACACATCTTCGGTAGCAACTTTCTTTATCAACTTTGGGGCAGCTTTATCAACTTTGGGGTCGCTTTATCAACTTTGGGGCGGCTTTATCAACTTTATCAACTTTGGGGCCGCTTTATCAACTTTGGGGGGGCTTTATCAACTTTATCAACTTTGGGGCCGCTTTATCAACTTTATCAACTTTGGGGCCGCTTTATCAACTTTGGGGCCGCTTTATCAACTTTATCAACTTTGGGGCCGCTTTATCAACTTTATCATCACACAAGCAGTTCGGGATGCGAGCCCTCCTTTCGGAAGCAGTTCGGGGTGCGAGCCCTTTGCAGTTCGGGATGCGAGCCCATCATATGTAGTTCGGGATGCGAGCCCATCATTCGCACTTCGGGATGCTAGCCCATCGTTCGCAGTTCGGGATGCTAGCCCATCATATGCTTTATTATGCTAGCGCCAGATGCGAGCCCTTTGCAGCTCGATGCGAGCCCATCGTTCGCAGTTCGGGATGCTAGCCCATCGTTCGCAGTTCGGGATGATAGCCCATCGTATGCTTTATTATGCTCATCATATAAGCAGTTCGGGATGCGAGCCCTTTGCAATTCGGGATGCGAGCCCATCATTCGCAGTTCGGGATGCTAGCCTATCGTAGTTTTACCATGCTCTTGATCACATAAGCAGTTCGGGATGCTAGCCCCTCTGTCAGCAACTCGAGCTTTATCATCCGACAAAATAACATGGCCGACTTTGTCATACATGACAGAGTACCTACATAAAACACGAGGTAGTCATTTGCAAATCAAGTAAACACTTTCTTTTTATTTAACACAGCAAGCAAACATTACACAACTATTATATAAATGAGAGAAATAATGAACTACAAATGTCTTTTGCATTTTACCAATTTTTCATTTCGAGCATATTATCATGACTGTCACTTTTCACTATTCATCATTTCAGGATCTCAAATATATAGCAGGTTAACGTACCCATATACCATGATACTTCCATTTCCACTTGTGATATTAACATATTTTATCATAATTCTGACATAATTTTGTACATAAACACCTAGCATAAAATTCACATATTTTATTTCATGGACTATTATTTCTCTAGGGTCATAATTCTTTTCTTTTATACTTATTTCGATCGAAATGTACTATTTTACTAACGTGACAATTTCTCAACAGTAAACAATTACGCAAAGACGTAATTTTAACAAATTGACACGAAGCACACTGCAAGATAATACTAATCCACATTCATTCATACTTAGCCACTTATATTTCATATCATTTTAGTGCAAACAGACAGTCATACCCGCATTTTGACTCATAGGTTCGATTAACCAACATCCTACTACGAGAATTCATTTTCACAACCTCATCTTAAACGATGATTACTAATTCAAATGACTCTATTCAAAATTTAATAATTCATATCCCCAAAATTAAATAAAGTCCAATACAATCTTATTAGAATCTTGTATACGAATCATCTTTAACATACTTTCAGTTTTCGTTCAAAGGAATTATTGTAAAATCAATTCATTATATCACGTAAGCATAGTAAACAGAGAACACTTTTGACTTTGCCAGATACCCATCAACTATTTTCATTTTCTGTCATGCCTATTTCTGATCAACAAAGCCTTAGTCGCTCATTACCTCTTTTTAGTGACATAAGTAGGCAAGCAAGTTAAGTCAATCCATTTAACATAGTAGTACAGGACACCTTTAACTTTGTTATGTAACAACATTTCTAAGCATGCATTCATATTCTCACATAATGGGCTCATATGAAAATAATTTAACATAAATAGAAAAGATGGGAAGAGACGACCTGATGGAGGTTAACGACATCTCGGATGAGTTCTGTTGAAGCTTTAACGGAGAACTCTAACTATCATCAAATTTAACGGAGGAAAAACTGTTGGCCTTTAACTTAATCAATCTGACTCTATGGTGGGTCCCTAGCCAATCAATTTCCCGCCATTTAACCTCATCCCATTACCACATACCATCTTCTCTTCCCATTTACGTTTCCTATTCCCTTTCCCCTTAATTTTCATTCATTTCCATTTCCAGCGCCCATCAGCGACAACCATCCGACGTCGACTTCTCCCACACGGCGACATCTCCCAAACGGCGACATCCTCCACCGGCGACATCTAGGCACGACCTCGATTCCCATCAAGCGACGCCCAAATGACCCTGGCATCTTCATCTTCCCGCTTCTTCCACTTTGATTTCACGAGCCGGCGATGTCTAAGGCCAAGGCTACTGCCGGCCACATCCAAGTTGCAACACCCACATCACCTTGCTCCCAGCGACCTTCCTAATCTCAGAACAGAAGCATCGACAACCTAGGTCGGCAATCCACTTATGGCGACATCAAACCTTGGCGATTTCCAGGCACATCTATTCCCGCCGGCGACATCCATGGCCGCTACCATTGTCGGCGACAATCAAAACCACGGCCCCGCTTTGCTCTTTCTCTGATCTACCCCGAGTTGAATTCGCCCCTCGCAACTCCGTCCCGACCTACTTTACTTACGATCTCCAACCCCAAATCTCCCTCAACATCTCGCTCAATCTCAAACCCGCTCAGCGACTTCGCCCTTTGCTCTGCGACAATCAACTGGCTGCTGCCTCAATTCGGCGACATTCAAAGCTGCTTCAACCGGTCGACTTTCATGCTTCCCGGCGAGATATAATGTAAGTTTCCTCTCTTTCCTAATCTTTGCTTATTTCATTTTCTGCCATTTCCATTTCTGCGACTTGATTTTTGGCGAGATGAATTTGCGACTTGGACTGTATAATTTCTGATTTCAATTTGCGATTTCTTGCTTCCTCTTCTTCTCGCCCCATCAATTTCACCATTTCTCAACAGTTCCGCTTTCACTTTGCTATTTTCACTCCCTTGCGATTTAATCTAAGCGACATTGCTTGGCGAAGTTACTTTGCTATATTACTTTTCTATATTGCGAGCTCTGTAACTTTGCGATTTCAACTGCGTTGGACTGAACGACGCGAGAAATGAGATGAGCTGTCTTTACAATTGTTTACTTTTTGCTTTCTCTCTCTACCTTTCCTTCTAACTTTTCGGCGAACGGCTCCTTCTCCGGTGACTAACATATCCCAGATCTGTCCATCCTCCTCTTCTTCTCTGTCATTTTTCTTTCGATGCCATTACCAGATTTGGATCTGTTCCTAATTTGGATCCGATTTTACCCTTGCCCAGAAAAAAGGAATTTCAAAATGGTTGCACAGAACTGACCGGGGGTAGCAATGGTGAACGATCCGAATGAAATGCTCCTCGGGTCCGATTTAATGTGGGACCTACAAGACAAATTACCGTTAGGGGTGGGGGCCTTTCCCCCCAAAACTCTCCGGTGTGAGAATCATCAATCTGATTCATAACATATACTCCCTCCGTCCCACTATACTTGACACTTCTTTCCATTTTGGGCCGTCCCACTATACTTGACACCTTCCAAAAATAACCAAGTTTTTATATTTTTATATTCACTCTACCCCACCACTCATTCTCTCTCTTCATTTTCTACCACACATTTATTCAACCAACACTACTATTTACCCCACTCATTCTCTCTCTTCATTTTTCACCACACATTTTTTTTATTTTATTCTTTTTTCTTGGTTTTTGAACCCACCCCTTGGGTGTCAAGTATAGTGGGACGGAGGGAGTATTGACATAATATATCACTTTCTAGAGAGAGAGAGAGAGAGAGAGGAGAGAGAAAGCTCATAATTTTTTACTTACTTTGTAAATGGATGAAGGGAGTATATATAGGCCATGCCAACAGTGGCATCATCATTATCCTCTTTACTTGACACGTGTCACGCCTACAACGGAGGGAAATCTAACAAAAGAGTTAACATATAACATATAACATGCGACATACAACATATAACATAAATCATGCGCCATGCGACATAAAACATATAACATGCGAGAACCAAGCCATAACTATAACTTTGGCGACAACCGAAACAATAACCATAACTATAAATATAACTTTGACTAGAATTACCATACGAGAACCAAACTTAGACGAGATCCTTATGAAATAGGGGCCCCTATAAACCATATTTGGTTTTGAGCCGAATAAACATTTATTGAACATAATATTTTGTTATGGCACATCACTAGTACTGATCTTAATATGAACAGTTGCGCTCATATGAGCTTTATATAGACAACTTTTCCTTCTTACATGTAAATGCAAGCGAAGACCTGAAAAAGAGCCAATCAACTATTTTCTAATAAGTTGTTTTTTTTTCCAAGGGCCATGTACTCTATCACCTATGGACGAAATAATAAATCTATAAAAGTCTAGATGAAATGCAAAATTCCACATAAACCCACCCACAGTTACACATTACCCCTGTCCGTCGTTTTTATACTCGAATGTATAAGACTGAAATTACTCTTATACTTAAGTATAAAAATATATTTTTTTTCTCAAAAATTTTCACCTTTTCTTAAAAATAATAAAATCTCATATCATATTAAACAATTGCTCCTATACCCAAAGGTATAAGACTAAAATTACTAGGTTTTGTTTTTTTTTTTATGGAACTTTGATCTGAAACTCTATTTGAGCGTGAACTTTTAAATCTCGTCTATACTTTTATGGAGAATGATTCGAAATGAGAGGGGGTCTCATAAAATTATTCTGTTTTTTCCGTCTTTACCTTTACCAGAAGCAAAAGGTCTGGTAGGGGAACAACTCAAGAAAGGTGTTAGATCTACTGCCTATGTCTCCACTTCACTTCTGATCAGTTAGCATACTTTTTTTTTTACACTACTCACACACACATATACGCACAGAAACGCCTAGGAGATAAATCATAGGGAGAGAAAGCCTTCCCTCTAACTTTTGGGGAGATCGAATCCATGACCTCTAGGTTGGAAGCCATGAGCTTTAGCAGACCAAATCCCCATGTACTAATCAGTTAGCATACTTGTTCACAAAAGCATTGCCTTCTTCTCAAATGTCTTATTTACTGTCCAAACTAAGGTATGTAATATGTTTCAACCTTCTAGTTTGAGGGGGGATATTAGACATATAGACATTTGTCCAACTCAGCAAAGCAAAGGGTAGCACATATAAATTGTGTGGAAGGTTGAGGTCTATTATGTAACAATTTCTCTCTCTCTCTCTCTCTCTCTCTTCTCAAATAGTGTCAATTTATGAGGAAAATTGTTATTTAACTTACATG
Organism: Adenophora triphylla var. japonica; assembly: GCA_022495995.1. NCBI lineage: Eukaryota > Viridiplantae > Streptophyta > Magnoliopsida > Asterales > Campanulaceae > Adenophora > Adenophora triphylla. Next base: position 125,696 of record JAFEMH010001400.1, on the reverse strand, counting down.
AAGTTAATCGTAAGGGCAATGAGATGAAAACAAATATCAAGAGCAAAATGAAATTTGTCCAAACTAAGAGGTGGATTTAGGAATTGGACTAAATATAATGTTATTTTGAACTTAAATGTTGGACATAGTATATAATATACTACCTATGTCTCAAAATATGATAGTCTCATTAGTACCTTTTTTATTTATAAAAAAAAAAATAGTCTCATTTTTAAAATTGATCAGTTGAAGGTTAATTAATAATAATTGAATATTTTCTTGCCATTGGGCTTGAGACATCGTCAAAATACAATTGATTCTATTACAATATGATGCAGATTGATACAGAGCAACAACAAAGAATGTGACAGACTTTCTGGAATGCCTGGAGCGGCCGTGCAACCTTGAAGACTCGCTCGTGCAAAGCGATGGAGCGGCCGTACAATACTATATATATGGACTCGGCCGTGCAATGCGGCAAAGTCAGAAACGGGTCTGCGGCGGAAATCTCAATGGGCATTAGTTGTTTGCTGGTTTTAGGGTTTTTATTTTGCTGATGTTTAAACAATTAATTAGGGTATTTTGGTCTTTTACTTTGAAAGTTGTTTTAGGTTTTTATTAGGGTTTTCATTATAGTATTTATAGTTGTGTTAGGGTTTGAAAAACTTTTGACTTTGATTTTATGAAATAGAGAAAAGCTTAGGCTTTCAGAAATTTTCATCCCTCACATAATGAATTTAATCTCTTTGATAGGGATAATAACTGTATTTTGTTCTATCGTTCGTTCGGTCTAAATCTCTAGCCTTCCGGCATCCACAATATATAACTCAGGTTGGGTTGTTTCATATATTTTCACGCAACTCATTTTATTGGTTTGTAAGTTTGACTGTTACACAATCGGACTCCCTACCCGCCTCAAATAATTCATAGTTTAATACTCAAAACATGGGCGTGTATTTTATGATGGTCCATAATGTACAAGATAGAGGGACCCAAAAATAGGCAGTTTAATTGTCCAGGCCAAGCCAGGGTGAGATGATTGATGAAGATGATAGATTTTCAAGTGGCTAAAACTTTGGCCACGAAATATATATTGCATCCTCTCAATCATCATCATCATCAAACCTCAATCTCTTTGAGCACCAATTGTACTCTCTCTATCTCTCTCTCTCTCTCTCTCTTTCTCTCCCTTTCTTTCTCTCTCAATCTCTTGTTTTAGTTTTCTCTTATCTTATTGGAGATGAGGTGAATCCCTACTTTGGATTTCTAGTGTTTTTTTGGCCCTTCACTTGGATATATGTGGATAACAACAACAACCCCCCCCCCCCTCCTCCCTTCCCCTCTTTCCATTTTTTGTTATATAAACCCTAAAATATCCTTCTTTTCCTTCCAACTTGTTTTCTTTTATCTTATTTTAGTGTTAGTGCTAAAATATTTATATATAATTTTTCTTCTTCTAGCAACCCTTTTTTTAAGACATTCATTCTCTTTTGGATTTTGTCCATTTCCATCAAGTGAAGATATGCTTCCTAACCAACATGCATTCCCTTGTTTGAATTGCCATCCCCAAACCTACATTAGGATGGTAATCTATCTCTCTCTCTCTCTCTCTCTCTCTCTCTCTCTCACACACACACACGCACAGACACATATACCGACTAGTCGTTTTTTAACTTACTAATGTTTTGGGTGTGTTTGAATGTAAAGGTCCAACATCTTATTGAGAGGTGCTTGCTCCTTCACATGGACCGCGATCAATGCATCAAGGCACTTGCTGAGCATGCCTGCATCCGCCCAGTCGTAACGCTTACAGGTTCTCTCTCTCTCTCTCTCTCTCTCTCTCTCTCTCTCTCGCACACACACACACACACACACACTTGCTCATAAGCATGCTAATAGCTAAGTTCTTCAACCCAAGGGATAATGAGAAAAGAATGAATCTGTTAAGGTAAAAACTTGTTCAAACCTACAAAGCTTGCATGAAACTTCCCTGGCGATCATTTTCCTTTTCATGTTTATCGGTAATTAGGGCTGACCAAAAAGAAAAACGCGACACATTTTATAAGACTATTTAGTGTCCACATGACATTATGCGGTCACAAACCTTCGTATATGTTTTCATAGTTTTTTGAGTGTACGTTCATTGTACTGATGTAATGTTGCATTTTTCCGAACATTTTACAGTGTGGAGGGAACTTCTGAAAGAGAATGGGGACTTCTTTCAAGCATATCTCCATTCCATTTCCCCAAGGCCCTTTACAAGTAAGTACTAGTATAATTTCTACTCTACTCTTCATTTGTTTCCTTTTTTTTTTTTTTTTTTTTGTCCTTTTGACAAATTGCTCCCCTCAACCTTTGAAAAATCGCGTTTATTCTCATTTTTCTGACCGTGTATATATTCAGGTGGGCATATCCGAAAAACACCAAGGTTTGGACGAAGGAATCAGTGGAAGTGAGTAATTAGCTACGATCTTCGGACCCCGTTACGTTTCAACAAATTATTAAGGGGTCTCTTCCACATATACTAGATATTAGACTCTTAGGATATATGTATATCATAGCTAGCTATGAATTTGAATGGTCGCGGTTTGCTTTTGCATCATTGGCACCTATGATGCTAAACATCGTCTACTCGGAATTGCAAGCGAGGGATTAATATTCTCGGTCATTCGCAGTTTATATTTCTTGAAACTCATGAACTGAATGTATAATCTATAGTATAAATCATAGTTGTCCACCTCACCATTGTGAACAGTTCTATGAATAATTTCAATGACGGAATTTCCCATTCTGCCCTCACTATTTTACTATTTTGAAAGATTATATCATGATGTACAAATGCATAGTCTAAATATGAAGTGCAAACCTTGAAGCCCTTCTTTCATGGAAACTTGCCAATTCTGGATGAGCCTGCAAGTTTATATGCAACAGAAAGCCATGCATACCATTTCAATATCTTAATTTACAAATACAACTTTCAACGTTACTCTGCAAATAATAATGAATTGTTACTATCTTTACTTATAAAATATATTTAAAAAATAAAAAAGGAAAACAATTTAACTCTAGAACACTATGTGCCATTTCAAAATTAATCAATCATAAGCAAAATGACCAAACAATATTTTATGACATATCCAACAAACAATAAATGACCCAATTTTTTTTCTCGAAAACAAGCTTATATCACATTTGGCCCAAATTCATGTAGTCATATCTAGAAACCTATTACCCTCGATAAAATATGTAGGGACTAACTAATTGCTCTTGATAGGGACATTCTTAAAAAGAAAAGGAAAAGTAGAATTTATTGTTATTATATATTACTAGGAATGGTCAAAATCGATTTCGTGCCCGATTTCGGTTCGAAACCGTCAATTCCGGTTTGGCAAAAGGGTCAACTTTAATCGGCCATTGCTTATCCCGGATCCGATTCCGGTTACCACAATCCGGTTCCGGTACGGTTCCGATCAATAATGAATAAAGAAGCTAAAAATTATTGAAAAATAAGGAATTTTCGATTTCGGTTCCGGTCCGGTTCACCATTTATATGAACCTTAACCGGCCCTTATCCAAAACGGTTCCGGTTACCCCGGTTCCGGTTTTCGTGACGGTTCATGACGGTTCCGGGCTTTTGCGGTCTGGTTTCGGTCCGATTTTTCGGTTTCGGTCCGGTTTGGCCATCCCTATATATTACCTCCATCTCTCTTGAAGTGTCCCAACTTTCCTTTTTGGGTGTCCCATTTAAAATGTCCCAATTCAAAAATATCCACTAACTATTTCTTACCCCACTTTCTTTTTCCTACATCACTTTTCATACTCACAACATTTATTTTACTATCTATTTTTTGCATCGTAAAATCTAGGGAGAAACGCGTTTCTCCATAAGTTATGGAGAAACGGGTTACGGGTATCCAGAAGCTATTGAAAGGATATCCAGAAACTTTTTGTATTGGCCATGACCTTGTCCCATGGTTACTTACGGATATCGGTCTCGAAGGTTACGGATATCCAAACCCTTTGAAAGGATATCAGAAGCTTATGAAAGTGATATCCAGAAACCTTCAAAATGATATCCGAAACTTTCAAAATGTTTACGGATATTCATTGATGGTTTACGGATATACATTGAAGGTTTACGGATATCCGAAAACCTTCAATAAGCATTTTACGGTCTTGGCCTTGGATTTGGCTTCAAATATGTTTCGGATATTCATTTGATGGTTTCGGATATACATTTGAAGGTTTACGGATATCCAAAACCTTCAATAAGCAATTTGTGGTCTTGGCCTTGGATTTGGCTTCAAATATGTTTCGGATATCCGCGAAAAGCTTCGGATATCCGTTCCAAAGCTTTCTGGATATCCGTAACCCTTTGAGACTGATACCCAGAAATTTTCTTCTGGTTATCAAACGTATAGTTTCTGGCTATTAAAAACGCGTTTCTCCATAGTTATGGAGAAACGCGTTTCTCAACAGACCTACTCTTTTTGCATTATATATATTCATTCTTAATTTTCATGCATGATTCATTTTGGGACATTTCGACCGAGATGGAGGGAGTATATATATAGCCCAGAATATGTCATCAGGCACGAATTCATACTCACAACATTTATTTTACTATCTATTTTTTGCATTATATATATTCATTCTTAATTTTCATGCATGATTCATTTTGGGACATTTCGATCGAAATGGAGGGAGTATATATATAGCCCAGAATATGTCATCAGGCACGAATTCATACTCACAACATTTATTTTACTATCTATTTTTTGCATTATATATATTCATTCTTAATTTTCATGCATGATTCATTTTGGGACATTTCGATCGAGATGGAGGGAGTATATATATAGCCCAGAATATGTCATCAGACACGATTCGTGCCGAGAGCCCGCTCTTTTTTTAAATGGTAAGTGTAAAATGAAATTCCAACGAAGATAATAATGGATTAGAACGTAATTTTCTCAACTAAAAATTTACAACGAAGATAATAATGATTTTTAAACATTTTAATTATTAAAATTGGTATAAAAATGACTTTCCTAAATTTGTTTAAAACTAGTACTCTTAACCCATGTCGATGACAACAGTGACAGTATGCATTCGTTTGACACATTAATAATATAGCCGCATAACTTTTTTATATATAAATTTATTTTCAACCACTCTTTGTCTAGAGTTAGTAGTAATTATTTCAGAGTTGTTATCATAATAATACAAACAATATTTACAAAATTAAAGGAATGTTCAAAGAGTTTCTATACACTGTTGTAAATAGAGATTGATTATCAGATACTATTGTCTTGTGTATGTATCCGCGGTGCTCAATTTCAGCTATCCCAATCACTACACCTCCAATGACCGTGCCAAGTACATAATGTTTCTTTTTTCGGATCAAAGTCAAATTAGAAAGTACTTATAAATGAATAGAGAACGCAATGTATAAAAAGAGCAAATAAGAAACAGACATTATGCCAAAAACACAGAGGACACTCTTTACTCTTTGAATATAATTCATTCATCCACCTCAATTCTTTCCTTACGTCAATATTCAACAGCAGTCTTATTATTGAATTCTTATTGAACGAAACAAGCGTTGACTTGGACATTGTCAATGTCTCATTCCATGGATAGGAGTATCCTTTGGGTACACGAAAAAAAGAAATTCATGTTCCCGTTGGGTTTAAAATTCGTTGCCAGACCTTAGTCAACATCCCATTTAGTAAATCTTTATATTATTTGAACTACTCGAAAGCAATACACTGTTTGTGTTTAATTAACATAATACTCCCTCCATCCCGCTACAAGTTGCACATTTTTTTTTCATTGGGCGTCCCATTACAAACTGTATACTTTCTAAAATGACAAAGAATTTTTACTATTTCACCTACTAATTCTCTCTCCTATTTTACTTTTATACTCACAACACCAATCAACTCACTATTTTCTACCCCACTCTCTCTCTCTCCTACCTCACTTTTCATACTCACAACACTTACTTCACTAATTTTCTCCTTAATTTGCGTATAAATAGTAAGTGTACACATTGTAGAGGGACGGAAGGAGTATATGAGATGGTATAGTAGCATATCTATCACTAAGGGTGAGTTTGGCATTGCTTCTGATTTCCTGAAAATGATTTTTCAAAAGTGATTTTAGAAAAATCGATTATTTGTAATAAATACTAAATTTATAAGTATGTTTGGATAATATATGTTCAAAACTGATTATTAAAGATAAATACCAAAAATGATCTTTGTGATATGTATCTCAATATAATAAATGTATAACAGAGATAAAGGTTAATATTGTAAAAATAACACAAATAACAGCTTCTAAGAATCACTTTTAGCAAAAGCTGGGTCATAGTTGCTTCTATGAAAATACAGTTTTTTGTGTTTTAACAGCTTAAAATCATAATCAGTAATGCTATCCAAACGCTATTAAAAGTAATTTTAAGCTTCAAAAGTGATTATAAGTCACAAAAAAGAACTCCCAAACTCACCCTAAGTGAATAAAGAGCAAAAATGTAATGGTCTTACAAATCATGTTGATCGGGTAAGTCTATTATTAGGAGTAGTTTTCTGGGCATAATAAAAAATAATCCTGAAATGGTAGGTAACTATTAGAATAAATGGTAGGTAACTATTAGAATAAAGGATAATAGACGAAGTCAATTCATGCATGAAGAGAGAGAATTGATATAAAAGACTTAATTAATTATGTTATTAAAAATACATATTTATAGAATTATAATGAAGAGGAGGTAGTTTTCTATAAGGTTTCTAGATTTATACAATCTTTCTAATCTAATGTAAGGATTGAGCTTCCTAAATTATACTCCCTCCGTCCCAAATCTACGTGCATATTTTTCTATTTTGGGCATCCCAAACTAACATGCACATTTGTTAAAATGGCAAAGAATCTTACTATTTTCTCAACTCATTATCTCTCCTATTTTACTTTTATACTCACAACATCAATCAATTTTATTATTTTCTCCACTCATTCTCTCTTCTATTTTACTTTTACACTCACAACACTTTTTTCATTACCCACTATCCTTAATCTACGCACAAAATATCAGATGTGCACGTGAATTCGGGACGAAGGAAGTATTTAACAATATACTTACTACATCTATAAATATATAAAACAAGGATAGTGCAAGTTCCCGCTCAGAAATGTCGCTATCAAGGGCAAAATCATCATTACATTGCTTATGTTTGCAGTTACTAAAATAGCCTATATGTTGTGTACATGAATGCTGTTCAAGCAAGGGTATATTAGTCATTATACATTGAGAATAGATGTTGAATTTTTATGCATGTAAGCCATTTGCTTATTTTGAACTGCACAAACTTGACAAATGTTGCTGATGTTTTATGCATGTCGTCCATTTGTATGTTTCTTTATGCAAAATTTTGACAAGTGTTTTGACCCACATTCAAATCAAATGTTTCTTCGTCTTCTCTTTTTAAGAGTCAGTCTTCATTCATCCCACACACATGAACCACTCACATACATAGGACACAAATGGAGAATATGTCGCCGGAGGGCTGCCGGAGGGCTACTGGAGTCAGATTTAAAAGTAAAAAGAGAAGAAAAAGAAGAAGATTCGTCGTCCAACTCGAATTTGTTTATGCCACGGATGTGTCCTCTTCGCACGGTTCATGTACCGCCACTGACGGTGTAGCGTGTTGTCGTGGGACGACGTGTTAGGGTTGGAGAAGAGCCGGTTGAGAACAAGGGAGTAGATGGTGAAGACGTCGGAAAAGGGACAGGTTGTGAGCACCCCAACCCGGGACCTAACACGTGTCCCGAGCTAAGGGAGCTCAAACTAAGAAATTCCATCCAAATTTTAAAACATTTATTTGCCTTTAAAAGAAAACCACTTTTCCAACTTCCAAATAAAATCAATTGATAATATCCCTACTCAAAGGAAATCCAACTACAACTTTAACAAACCGAAATCTAACCAATTACATTAGAAACCTTAATTAACCTTGTTTAACAAAAGAGTTTTCCATACAATTTACAAAAGAGGAATACTTAATAAATACTCCTAACAGCCGACTCCTATACTTAACTTGTCAAGCCCCAAAAGCAAAGTCCACAATGAAATCCCCGGCCTCACGGGTTCGGGTCACCTGTCTCGGAATCTAAAACAGTAAAGGGAGAGGGGTGAGAATAAATCTCAATGAGCTATTATGATATGCAGCAAGATGCCATACAAGATGCAACATGTAGCATGGCAACACTTAACACATTAGGAAAGCGGTAAACACCTTACGTTACCTCATTTTACCTTTTCCCGTCTGAACAATAAGTCGTACAACGTGGGAGTAAAACTCCACTCTTTGGTGAATTGCCTCCAGCATATTCACCTCTTATAGGACTCATACCCCAGAGGTCCATATAAGAAAAGATATCTATGATATAGAGTATCCAACCATAACATCGTCCCTCCTTACAACGGTTGCAGTAACCTGTAAAGGCTACTTATCACTCGGTACAGGTCGTTAGCACGGCCCCACCCCGTGGCCACAGAGTGGGGAAGGGTCACCGGTATGATGTACCTTCAATCACTTATTGAACAAATCAATAATTGATTGGCATCCATCATACCCACCCGAACATAATACGCTCAAGCACATGATAGTTACTTGAGATGAATCCACAAAACGGGATAAACAATATAGCAACATGGTAAAATATACTCATGCCAATCAATGCCATAATGCAACATTTAAGTAATACACTATGCATAGTATCATCAACAAATATGAATGATAACAAATAAATCCACCAATGGAATAACCATACAACCACAAAATAAACATATCCACATATTGGGATAACAATATAATCAACATGCCACATAATCCACAATTGGGATATCACACCACCATATAACACATAATCCACACAATGGGATGCCACATAACAACTTGCCAAATAGTTCATACTTGAGGATATTAAGATAACCATAATATCAATATTCCCATAACTTGGACACAATGTCACAAGGTGGTACACACCCATTACCAATTAGCTTAATAGTGAAACCTATAGCTTCTACACCAATTCGAACTACTCACCAAAGATATGGAGTAAGTAAGGCCACTATGTATCATAAACCATTCCTACATAGTCATTATACGACCTCGAATAACCTTAATAGAAGTTCAAGATCTATTCCCCAAGTTGAAACTATTTTGGTGAAGTTACAAATCAAACCTATCAACCATTTCGGGACAATAATCAAACTACTTCCACAATTCCATTTTGATCCCTTAAGATGTCATTGTATAGCCAAAGTATTCTACTTTAATCTAGGTTAAAGAGATTTCATTTTGGTTCCGGTTTGATTTGATTTAAACAACTTAGAAATTGATGCAAAGTAACCGAGGCCAGGGGCACGACTCGTGCCCCGGGGCACGACTCGTGCCCATTTAACCCCCATCGAACCTGGCGTCCCCTAAAGGTCACGACTTCCCTTTTCTCCCGAGGCACGACTCGTCCCCATCCAAGGCACGACTCGTGCCACGAGGCACGACTCGTGCCCTGAGCCCAGAATTCAAAACAGAATAAAATCCTTCAACAACCCAAACCAAAATTGTTCCAAACTAGTTTTCCTTTGTTTGTGAACCTAGAAGGACTTCCTAAACTTCATACGCATTATATTAATTCATTTAAACCCCAAGATAACCTAAACCCAAATCATTTACCACTTGATTTCCAACCCATTTCATAATCAATTCAAGTCAACTTCCATAACCACTACATTCCTTTAAATCATTAACCCATTTCTTTACTTCAAGAAGACTTCCAAACATATAACAACAATTACAACATCAAGAACAACAATAGATAGTTCATGAGCACATAAATGAAAAGAGGTCATAACAACTCACCTTAGGATTTGTGATGGGATGATGATCTTCCTTACTTGATGGATTCTCCTAGGTAATCCAACTTCAAAGCTACCCTTAGACTTGGATTTGATGGAGGAAGAGCTTGGCTTCAAGGAGAAGAGGTGAGGCTTCCATGGAGCTCTCAAGGATTTTCTCTAGAGGAAGAATGAGAAATGAAGGAGAAGGGAGGAGGAAGGAGTGTGAGGAGGGTAAGGAGAGGGGGAGGGGCCGGCTAGGGGAGTAAGAGGAGGGGCTTTGGGAATGCCACTTGTCAAGCTCATGAGAGAGCAAGAATAATTGGCCCCCCAAGGAATATCTACCTAGGCTTTCACTTCCACTTTAATTTAAAATTAACTCTTTTATTTAATAAATTCATCCTACTCATTTAACCTCCCTACACTATTTATCATTTTCCATTATTATTATTTCCCCAATTTTCTTTATTTAACAACCAATAACTTTTCAAGAGGTTCCAAATTCACTTCTCACCCAATTATCTAAATTTAAGAGTTTAAAGACATAATTGAACACATAAAAATAAATATAAATATTAAAAGCATTTAATATAATATTAAAAATTGATGCCTAGGGTTGGGGTCGTTACACTCACTCCCCCTTAAAGAAAATTCGTCCCGAATTTGATTGTCACTTACCCTAAGGTTCAAACTAGCAAAGGTTACCTTTTCACAATTTCTAACTTAATATTCCCCATTAGATTTCTCAATGGCATGACTCTACTATACCTTCCCATAACCCGAGTACTCTAGGACTTCAATTCTCAATTAGTCTCTTCACTTCTATGATTCTTCCCAAGATTTCTAATTTCATTAATAACACGATTTTACGATGCAACACCCCAAGAATACCATACAATTATTACTACCCGAATTTCCACGACCTCAAGAAAGTACAATTACATAAAGGTATTACAACTTAAGTCACCAAATACATTACGATATTATATTTAAAACTTCAAATACCCTATAAGCGGTCCCAAGTCAGTCTATAAGTCGAATCACCAACATTTTCTAAAACTTCACTTGGATTAACAAACTTTGGTGCTAAATTACCTTAGGCCTAACTTTACTAATTCCATCCCGATAAATTGGGGATCGATAATATCTTCCTGAACTAAGCTTCATACGGTTTCATCTCAAAGCTAGAATGTAAACTTGCTAAGGTTACTTAAACTTCTCAAGTTGAAAGAAAAATCCGCCACACAACCCACCTATTCTTCCGGAAATTGGATAGTCTTCAAACCTTTTCCTTTCGACTAACTAAATCCTCCAACTCCTAGGATCGGTAACAACTCTCAAAGGAAACTTCAAAAGATAAGGTTCCTATTTAAATCACACAACCAATTGTAACCATTCTCGATAAATGATAAGAAAATTCCGCTCTATCTAAATTAACTTTCTCGAACATACGCTATCACCTTCCCAATTTGCACAACACTACACCTTGATCTTCCGGTAATATATACTTAAAATTTCACAAGATCCCCACATCCACTAGGTAAGGTAAGGATCGGGTCCATAGCCAACCTAATTTCCATTACTAACAATATGATTCATCCTTATTACATCCTACACCAATTATACGCCCTTTAGAGTCAACCAACGCAACGACTCTACAATTCTCAAGAATTCCTTAAATCTCTTCGATAGCACTTGCCAATTCCAAGATCACGGACTCAACCCTCACAAGATCCACGGTAACATCCGAGTTTGAAACCACATAACCCAAAATTTGCAATCTTCTCGAGCCAACTCACACTAGTCAAACTTTGCATACAGGGACTCCTCACAAGGAAATCATTAGCCCAACCCTCAAATTATTTTCACGATCTTCCCGAAACTTTAATTAACAAAGGGACCATCAATTCTAATCACCCTAAAACCATCAAAATAAGGATTACAACTCTGCTTATCCTACTCAGAACCAGCACATGAAACATACCGACGGGAGCACATTTACCATTTACTCACAACTAGCACATAAAATTTTTGGAAAAGACTCCTTATGCAAGTCTAGCATATACCAATTACCTTCCACATCTTATTGCAAAAGCTTCACCTTAAATACCCATATATAACAAGAATTTCACATTAAGGTTTACCTATATCAAATACCAATATAAGCAATTTAGGCATGGAAAAAGGAGGCTCACTTATTATGATAGTCTACCAATACACAACAACTACTTAACCCTCCAGGTCAAGTATAACTCAAAATCATAAATTAATAATCGTACCAAACTAACTGGCAATACATGCTCAGTCATAACCACATCACCATCGTGGTAAACCAAAGAAGGTTCGAGGTATTCTCTCATAAGAGCAGAATCCTCTAACAATAAAACAAATTCTCAACAATGTATGTCACATATAAGCAAAATGTGATGCCAAACATAAATGATATGCAACAGGATACATAAAATATGACCCCTAACTTCTGAGACAGGGAATTTACCTCTAGCGACCTCTGAGGGATCTATCTCTCCTGAACCCGAAACACCTACTCGACCATAGACCTTCTCTCTCGGCTCCCCTTCGCTATCTCTTTTGGTACCACCTCTTTGTCGTCCACCTTGCTTGGCTTGCTGAAGCTCGCTCTGTCGAAACTTTGGACAATTCCTCCTAAAGTGTCCCATTCCCCCACACTTGATACACTTACCTTGCTTACTCCAACAATGATCTTCGGTATGTCCAATCCTCTTGCAAAATTTACAATTCATCCCATACTGCTTGGATTTTGGCCTAGATAAAGAAGCTACGACAAACTCTCCACTCACGCTTCCCGAAGTTAACGTCCTTGGCTGTCCTCTAATGATTTTGGATCCTTGTCCTAAATACTTTGGCTTGTTTCCAATCCCACTTCCGGATCTTCCACTATTTTCCTCAATGTCCCTTTCGATCTTATATGCCTTATCTATGACATCGTCTCGATACTCGATGGAACCGTCAATCCATAATTTCTCCCTAAACTCGCTCCTCAAACCTCGTTACAAACTTCGAACCCTTTTCACTTCATGCGATACCAAATGAGGGCAACACTTAGCTAATTCCTCAAACCGGATTTGAATACTTATCTACCGTCATGTTCCCTTGTTTTAGTCTTAAGAATTCAATCTCCTTCTTATCCCTTGTAACCATCGAAACAGAAATAATCCTCGAACTGTTTGGTGAAATTATCCCAAGTGCAGGGCGTATGGTCCCGCTCCCAACTTCCCTTCACGATGCCACCACCGATCATTTGGACCTTCCGGCTTGAAACGGCATACCTAACTTTCTCTTCGTTGCGACTTTCTATGACCTTGAAAATCTTATTCATTTACGCTAACCAATTTTCTGCCTTTAACGGATTCGGATATCCATTAAAACTCGATGGGTTCATCTTCACAAACCTTTCCCATCCATCACTTTGACATTCCTCAGGCTGATTCGGAACTGATCCTCTAGTCCCCATATCCTGTACAAACTTCCTGAATAATTTCATCATCACTTCATCCTGAATTCCACCTATACCCAAATCTTCTTCAATTCCCAGAACTTTCCGCTGATCATCCTTGCTTCCGGCCATTAGAACGGACTCCTGCATAAAACACTCGGCGTCAATTTCCACACATTCCCACTTAGTCTAGACATCTACCCTTGACCTCTAAACTAAGCTCTGATACCAAGCTTGAGCACCCCAACCCGGGACCTAACACGTGTCCCGAGCTAAGGGAGCTCAAACTAAGAAATTCCATCCAAATTTTAAAACATTTATTTGCCTTTAAAAGAAAACCACTTTTCCAACTTCCAAATAAAATCAATTGATAATATCCCTACTCAAAGGAAATCCAACTACAACTTTAACAAACCGAAATCTAACCAATTACATTAGAAACCTTAATTAACCTTGTTTAACAAAAGAGTTTTCCATACAATTTACAAAAGAGGAATACTTAATAAATACTCCTAACAGCCGACTCCTATACTTAACTTGTCAAGCCCCAAAAGCAAAGTCCACAATGAAATCCGGCCTCGCGGGTTCGGGTCACTGTCTCGGAATCTAAAACGGTAAAGGGAGAGGGGTGAGAATAAATCTCAATGAGCTATTATGATATGCAAGCAAGATGCCATACAAGATGCAACATGTAGCATGGCAACACTTAACACATTAGGAAGCGGTAAACACCTTACGTTACCTCATTTTACCTTTTCCCGTACGAACAATAAGTCGTACAACGTGGGAGTAAAACTCCACTCTTTGGTGAATTGCCTCCAAAGCATATTCACCTCTTATAGGACTCATACCCGAGAGGTCCATATAAGAAAAGATATCTATGATATAGAGTATCCAACCATAACATCGTCCCTCCTTACAACGGTTGCAACGAGCTGTAAAGGCTACTTATCACTCATTACGGTCGTTAGCACGGCCCCACCCGTGGCCACGAGTGGGGAAGGGTCACCGGTATGATGTACCTTCAATCACTTATTGAACAAATCAATAATTGATTGGCATCCATCATACCCACCCGAACATAATACGCTCGAAGCACATGATAGTTACTTGAGATGAATCCACAAAACGGGATAAACAATATAGCAACATGGTAAAATATACTCATGCCAATCAATGCCATAATGCAACATTTAAGTAATACACTATGCATAGTATCATCAACAAATATGAATGATAACAAATAAATCCACCAATGGAATAACCATACAACCACAAAATAAACATATCCACATATTGGGATAACAATATAATCAACATGCCACATAATCCACAATTGGGATATCACACCACCATATAACACATAATCCACACAATGGGATGCCACATAACAACTTGCCAAATAGTTCATACTTGAGGATATTAAGATAACCATAATATCAATATTCCCATAACTTGGACACAATGTCACAAGGTGGTACACACCTATTACCAATTAGCTTAATAGTGAAACCTATAGCTTCTACACCAATTCGAACTACTCACCAAAGATATGGAGTAAGTAAGGCCACTATGTATCATAAACCATTCCTACATAGTCATTATACGACCTCGAATAACCTTAATAGAAGTTCAAGATCTATTCCCCAAGTTGAAACTATTTTGGTGAAGTTACAAATCAAACCTATCAACCATTTTCGGGACAATAATCAAACTACTTCCACAATTCCATTTTGATCCCTTAAGATGTCATTGTATAGCCAAAGTATTCTACTTTAATCTAGGTTAAAGAGATTTCATTTTGGTTCCAGTTTGATTTGATTTAAACAGCTTAGAAATTGATGCAAAGTAACCAGGCCAGGGCACGACTCGTGCCCCAGGGCACGACTCGTGCCCATTTAACCCCCACTGAACCTGGCGTCCCCCTAAAGGTCACGACTTCCCTTTTCTCCCAGGCACGACTCGTCCCCATCCAAGGCACGACTCGTGCCACAGGGCACGACTCGTGCCTGAGCCCGAAATTCAAACAGAATAAAATCCTTCAACAACCCAAACCAAAATTGTTCCAAACTAGTTTTCCTTTGTTTGTGAACCTAGAAGGACTTCCTAAACTTCATACGCATTATATTAATTCATTTAAACCCCAAGATAACCTAAACCCAAATCATTTACCACTTGATTTCCAACCCATTTCATAATCAATTCAAGTCAACTTCCATAACCACTTTACATTCCTTTAAATCATTAACCCATTTCTTTACTTCAAGAAGACTTCCAAACATATAACAACAATTACAACATCAAGAACAACAATAGATAGTTCATGAGCACATAAATGAAAAGAGGTCATAACAACTCACCTTAGGATTTGTGATGGGATGATGATCTTCCTTACTTGATGGATTCTCCTAGGTAATCCAACTTCAAAGCTACCCTTAGACTTGGATTTGATGGAGGAAGAGCTTGGCTTCAAGGAGAAGAGGTGAGGCTTCCATGGAGCTCTCAAGGATTTTCTCTAGAGGAAGAATGAGAAATGAAGGAGAAGGGAGGAGGAAGGAGTGTGAGGAGGGTAAGGAGAGGGGAGGGCCGGCTAGGGGAGTAAGAGGAGGGGCTTGGGAATGCCACTTGTCAAGCTCATGAGAGAGCAAGAATAATTGGCCCCCCAAGGAATATCTACCTAGGCTTTCACTTCCACTTTAATTTAAAATTAACTCTTTTATTTAATAAATTCATCCTACTCATTTAACCTCCCTACACTATTTATCATTTTCCATTATTATTATTTCCCCAATTTTCTTTATTTAACAACCAATAACTTTTCAAGAGGTTCCAAATTCACTTCTCACCCAATTATCTAAATTTAAGAGTTTAAAGACATAATTGAACACATAAAAATAAATATAAATATTAAAAGCATTTAATATAATATTAAAAATTGATGCCTAGGGTTGGGGTCGTTACACAGGTGGTGAACGAGGGAAGTGGGTTTTGTTACCGGATCTAAATGGGGACAGAGAAAGGGAGGCATTATGTTGCTATGCTAGGCCGGTAGTGGGTAGAGTAGTAGTAGATGTGGGTTTGCAGTTCGGGTGGTAGGGAGTCGGCGTCGGAGGTTTGGGGCGGTAATGGGGAAGAGGCAACTCGAATTTGGTGTTGTGGTGGGGCTGAGAGAAGGGGAAGTGGGTGGTGGGTGGTGGGTGGGGAAGATGAAAGAAGAGGGAGCGTTAGAGAGAGAGAGAGAGAGAGAGAATGGGTTATGTCATTTACATTTAAATGGGAGACGTTTGGGGATTGTAAGAGGCATGGAAAATGAAAGGTTGGTTGTGGACTGTGGAGTACAGCTCATTTGAGCTTTTCAAATTTTTATTTTTTTTTAATTTTGGTTCTTTTCAAATTTGCAATTAATTAGAGAGAGAGAAAGGAAAGTGAAATTTTTGGGTGATTGTTCACATGATCCGTAGATTTCATCTGTCATCGAACCTTTCTTCGAAATATATCAAAAATTGCAAACATATGTTGCCAGAGCATATGGAACTTACTAAGGCATTTTATCTAATGTATTCTGATAATACTGCAATAACAATGCAGGAATCTTGAAGGGGTTAATACTTTAACACCATTTTATCCAGCAATGACTATTAACACATACGACCTACCTCCACATTCTCTTCGTACACTTTCTAGCTGTATAGTTTTATTCACCTTTTGTAAATTGCTTGATTAAGATGTTTAGAGTGAAGCAGCAAGAATATCAAATTGTTTCCTTTCCATTCTTACCCATGTTGCTGAATTCACTTTGAGAAGATTTAGGAAATTATTAGTGTCATCACTAGCACACTCAAAGATGAATTATTTTTGAAACTGAAAGATTATTAAACAAGTACTTGCTCTGATAACAAAATTGGGGACATGATTGATCAAAATTTAAGCTTCCATAAACGCAAATTATTGAAGGTAGTTATTAGGTTTGAAAAAGTTTACATGCATTATTTTTAATTTTTGTAAATATATGGGTGACTCCAAGAGCTTATTCTACAATTCGATTTGGTTAATATAACACAATTTCATATAAATTAACAAAATATTTTATCTATTTAAAAATAATAGCAATATTTTATTAATAATATGGTATACAATTAAATTGCACCTTTTCATCGTAATATAATTAATATTTTTCTTTCAAAACAAAAGTTTATTAATATTTTTAAGTTTGAGTAAAAACTAGATTTATTTTCAATAAAAAATAATTTTAGTATTTCTATATTTTTTCCAAAGAAAGTATGACATTTTTATTGAGAGAATTTTAGTATACCAATTAGATTGAATAGAATATAACAAAATTTATACATAATAAGAAATGGTTTCGGTTTAAAAATATGAACGGATAATTATTTTACAACCATTACTATTAGTAGTACTTTCAATATCATAAATTTATAATTCTTATTAATAATCAAAATAGGTGGTTTTCAAAGGTATAATCATAATAGAAATTCTCCATTAGATAAAAAATTCTCCTTTTATTTTATTTAAATTGATCACTATTAATTAAGAATAGTTATTAGGAAAGATTAATTGGGTAGGGTTTCATTTAGGATCATTGTAAAAATTTTAATTATTTTGGGACTTTTTATATGAGTAGTACGCTCAAAATTACAAAATATTCTATTTTTGATAGGAATGAAGGAGTATAAGATTTTTAAAAAAAATGTGAAGAAGAGATAATTCACTTAGTTACAAAAGATATATATTTTGAGTAAAAATTTTACTAGGTTTCAAACAAAAGTATCATCTACCTATTCATTTTTATTATTAATAGTATGTAAATATATATTTTTTTCTTTTCTACATTATTAATTGTCTGTAACTATTCATTCTAAATATCAATATAGTTGGGCGAGGGTTTTTTTTCTTCCAAAGGAACCCCGACACGAATAATTAGCGTGTTTGCACGGGATATATATTGAATAATTCCAATTGGAGCGGACGCTCCTCTATGACCAGAAACTTCAAGTTGAAAAATAACCCAATGCACGCTTATGTCCCAATATCAGCATGGCCATGCCAGACCTTTCATGGGCGTGCCTGAAACAAAGCATGGCCTTGCACTGAAGCCAAAAAATCCATAAAAATCATAAAAACCCAAGAAATCCATCCCGTATCACAATCGAACCACATAATGACCAGAATCGTCAAATCTCCAGGCTTGAATGGCATCCACCGGGAGATCACGAGAGTGCAAATACCCCATATGAAATTAACATAAAAAGGTAAATATTAAGTTCAATGTGCAATAAATTTTTTTTCCGAATGATAAAATGATTAGATATTCTGAATAGGTATTTAAAAAGTTTGAAGTAGTATGAAACGAATCAACTTGTATTATTCTTTATAGACTGAGACACTAATTTACCGAGCTAAAACAAATCAAGTAGAGATTACTTTGGTATGAGCAAGAAATAATAGTCATGTATTAATTGATACAACACCACATTTCATAGAGCATGGCATGTGTCAGTAATCTAATACTAATAATAGCAATTAATGGGTACATATTATATAGGAATGAGTTATGCACAAATTAATAACCACAAATGATATCTTTTTTCGCGAAGGAAAATTTACTATCTTCACGCTAAGTGAGTAATACATAACTAAAAATATTGCCAACTGTTTGTAATACATATCAAGAATGAAATTGTGACAAAGTTTAACATAGATGAGTATGACATCTTTCCTTACTTTCTTTGATTTTGATATAACTATTCAAAACAAGCTTAAAATGGAGAATTTAATGATGATTTTATTTTAAGCGTACTTTATGAAGAACAAATAAATAATAATATATGAGTAAAAAAATAAATATGGGTATTTTTATTTTAGTTTTTGGAAATACAAAAAAGGAGTATACAATGTCCATAATATGAAAAGTTGACAACTTAAAAATGTCAAAAAAAAAATCTTCTGTTTTGCCAAATAAAAAAAAAAATAAACAAGTTTTATCTCCAAAAAAATATAATAAAATTTTGACATGTTTGTCAAATAAATAATTCAATAAAATTTGAAAATATTTTTTTGAGATTATATTATTGACAACTTGAAAATGGTCATTAATACAACTAACATAATTTACTTTTCTCTTCTCTAATAAACTTAATTTACATGTTACATAGTGGTATTTTTATTCTTTTTGACAATTGCTTCATTGTTTAAAGAATCTTGAGTGCAATAAATCTTTTTGGCTCCCACCTGATAAATTTACATGTCGCTTATTCTGGCTAAATTGCCTACATATTATAAAATTAACAGAAAACACTCTAAATATAAATGAATAATAAGAAATATTTTGAGTATATTATTATTTGATCTAGATTCGAAGCAATGTTAGAGATGGTGAAAGATAATTGGTGCTAAAATCATTTATTGTTTTGGTGCAATTTATGCACCAAACTGCTAGAGATGGTCTTAATATCTTACTACTATTATTGTCTATAGAAATACTAATCTAAATTGTTTTATATATTTTTCTTATATTGCAATCTTTATATTTTAGTTTTTCCTTTATTTTTAACAATCATTCATCTCAAAATAAATGTTTAAAATTTTTTTAAAGAACAAATGTAATATTTTTTTGAATATTCATTTTGGGCAAAGGGAGTGCTTAACAATCTATTATACAAAGTAAAAATTATGTGTTTACTTTTTGAATATTCATTTTGGGCGAAGGGGGTGCTTAATAATAGAAATAAACAAGAATATGTATCCCGTGCTTTATCTAATTTTTTTTTCTGGAAGCAAAATTATCTTGATGACCAGGATCTTCAAATTAAAAGAAGGTAAGGTTATAGATTATGTGAAATTGTGATCTCTTTAGAATTACATTTAAATATTTCTTCTATTGATCTTATCTTGAAGATACATTATTTTGTCCATACATTTGGTGCGACCGCCCCCTAAAGGTGTGCGATCACCCCCTAGGCGGTTTGGGCGGGTTGGGCATGGATGGTCTGGGATTGTCATATTAGGGCGGTTTAGATCAGATGCGGTTTGGGCTGGTGCGGTTTGACTCGGGTGCGGTTTGCCTCTGGTGCAATTTTGGCCCTGGTGCGGTTTTGACTCTGGTGCAGTTTGGCTCCGTTGAGATTTTTGGCTCTGGTTCGATTTTGGCCCTCTGGTGCGGTTTGGTGGATCAGGCGATTTTGAATTGTGTTGCATTTCTATATATTTTTACTTTGATTTTACTTAGCTTACACTAATAAGCAAGGTTGATAGTTAGGTGTTTTTTTGACTTTAGAGTTGGGCATACTTTTATTCCCGCTCATTGATGTAACTCTTATTTACATCTCTAATTCCTTTTTTATTTGTTTAGACTTTCATCAGTTATGTGTTAGCAATTGTCGGTGCATCGCGCGGGAGTACTGCTAGTTAATACGATATAATATTCATAATAACTTGGGAGGACGGAGCAGTTAAAATATCTCTTTCTCACACTATCACTCTTGGCTATGCAACTGAAAAACCAGAAATCTGTCTCACTATATCCACAGAGACCTTCATTTTCATGGCTTCACTACCAGGCATAAACCTCTTCTCAAGCCTCCCTACAACGCCACCACCGAACGACCCTTCCCGTCGCCACCACAACCCTCCCAAACCCCCAATTCCAATCCCTAAATACCCACCCACTCTCAAATCCCAAAGAAAATATCCCCCACAACAAACCCCCAAACCCCAGTCAAGTCCCGCCTTCAAGACTTTCCACCGCCGCTCCAAGTACTACAAGCCCGTCAAAGAAGGCGTAATCTCTTCCGACGGTGACCGATCCGTCGTCGTGGGTGAGTCCGGCGTGTCCTACCAGCTACCCGGAGCCCCATTTGAGTTCCAATTCAGTTACTCCGAGACTCCTAAGGTTAAGCCGCTGGCAATTCGAGAGCCGGCTTTCTTGCCGTTTGCGCCGCCGACTATGCCACGGCCGTGGACGGGGAAGGCGCCGTTGAAAAAGAGGGATAAGAAGATTAAGCTGTTTGATTCGTTTAGGCCGGAGAGTGATAGTGATGGCGGTGCTAAGAAAATGGAAATGCTGAAGCCGTATAAGTTGGGGAACTTTGAAATGAAGCCAAGGGAAAAAGTTCTTGGGGCACCATTAAGTAAGGAGGAGATTAAAGAGCTTCTTAGGCGACATATGTCGAGCAATCGCCAGGTCAATCTCGGTGAGACTCTTTTTTCTCTTAAAAATCTAGAAAAATGTAGTATTCCTTATCAATTTTTTGATAGATTTGCATTTGATAAGTCAAATTAGGATTGTTTCTATGAGAATGAGGGAGTATTATACTTCAGGTTGATTTGGCATTGTTAATGGGCTATTGGTTCAAGTGATAATATTATGCATAATTACTCCCTCAGTCCCAAATAAAATATCGCATTTTGACTAGTCAACGTTTTTAATGAGTGTGCTTTACTTGTTTGTATATTATCTGTACATGGTAAAATTGCACTAAGATTGTTTTCTTATTAGAAATGCGATATTTTGTTTGGGATGAAACAAAAAGGAAAGTGTGACATGTAATATGGGACGGAGGGGGTATGATTTTGAAATGATGGGTGCATTACGATTCAAATTATATATTTGCTTTTGATGGAATTTTGTAGGGAGAGATGGACTAACACATAATATGTTGGAGTTGATACATTCACATTGGAGGCGGGTCCCTGTTTGTAAAGTTCGATGCCTTGGAGTTCCCACGGTTGACATGAACAACGTTTGTCGTTGCCTTGAGGTTAGCTCATTTTGATTTTCATGACCATCTAGTTCTGGAATTGTTGTTGAATGATCATTGATGGATTAGCTCTTTGGTTAGTCATGAAGATTGGTTCTTTGATTTTGCTTTTATCAATGTCGGTCACCTAACCTTATCATTCTTACTTTGGATTAATTGCAGTTTGAAATTTTAGTGCTTGAAAACGTGTACAAGCCATTTCATAATATATACTCCCTCTGTCCCTAAATGAATGTCGATTTTTTTTTTTCAAATTTGCTCTTGATCAAGAGCAAATTTGAAACTTTGTTTTGACATTCATTTAGGGACTGAGGGAGTACTTTACTTTCGTTCGCAAATATGATTAATTATACAATCTAATTTAACACAGTGGAAATGGTGATTAATGATCCACCAAATTCGATGCAACTGTTGTTCATACACAATGCATACTTGATAATTTGTTTATCTAATTACGTTTTTCCAGCATCACTAGATAAATTTTATTAATTTGAACTTGTTAAAGGAAGCAAGGCTATAGTTGGCCACTTATAGTGAGAAACAAAAACACAATACATAGGCACAGAAGTTGGAGGCATGGCCTAGTTTGAGGAGTGAGTCATTGGCATATGGACCCCATTCCGTTCATTCTCTTTGTTGATATATTTGATCATATTATGTTTATTTCTCGCAAACTCTTCCTTCCCCATTTGTTTATATGATGTTTTGATAATCTATACTCCCTTTTCCCTAAGTTAGTGTCCATTTTTAATGTGGGACACTAGTGAGACTGTAACAGACCTACTCTATAGAAAACGGTATTCGGTTTTCCAATTGATTACCTCCAGAAGAGTTTTTAATTTTACAAGCAAACTTACTATTTCCTTTCTGTTGTTGTATATACTATGCTTGTCAACCTGTTGTATCCCACTGTCCTTTTGACATCAATACCCTCATGTTATTTTCCTGTTAATAAGTTTTTTTTTCTTCTTCTTTGTATGTTGGATCACATGTAGTAACTCACAGCAAATAGAAAAAAACTTTATCCTGTTTACCCAGTGATACTGATTTATAACCAACAAATCTATCATTAATCCATTTCCGTGCACAATGGAGGTTTTAAGAAACACTCACGCTCAATTATTACTCGAATTTCAGGAAAAAACTGGTGGAAAAATCATTCATCGGGTTGGTGGCATCGCATATCTGTTTCGTGGCAGACTCTATGATCCTAAAACTCGCCCACGGTACCCAGTGATGCTATGGAAGCCAGCTACTCCTGTTTACCCAAAACTTATACAAGAAGCTCCAGAAGGACTGACCAAAACTGAAGCTGATGAATTAAGAATGAAAGGAAAGAATCTTCGTCCAATTTGTAAATTAGGTAAATTATTGAGACATCTTTTAACAATGTCTGTTTTCTGAGGTTTCATTTCTCATCTGATGTTCCTTCTTCCCCATAAGAAGAGACCGACTTTACATTTAGTTGGTTTTTGCAATTGATTTGCCCTTCCCATCACAGCCAAAAATGGAGTGTATGTTAACCTTCTGAAAGAGGTGAAACAAGCTTTTGAAGGGAGTATATTAGTGAAGATTGACTGCAAAGGATTGCATGCTAGTGATTACAAAAAGATTGGTGCTAAGCTAAAGGTTTGTTCCTATAACATTCTACTTTATCAAGACATATGAGATACACTGTAGCCTTATGAAATAATTGTTCATTTACTTCCGGTCAGTGGCGGACCTACGCCTATTCAATAGGGTGCAAGTGCACCCACTTAATCAAATATTTTTTCTAGCTCAGTGGGTAAAGTTGTATGTTTGTTCTAATTGATTGCGAGTTCAAGTCCCACAACAGTAATTATATTTTGAACCTATGTACTGAAATTTGTGCACCCACTTAAAAAAGGTCCTAGGTCCTAGGTCCTCCGGTGCTTCCAGTTCAAGGAACAAACAAATGCAAGATAATTTGTAAAAGTAGAAAGCTACATGTGGTGCTCAAGATATATTAACATACCTTCTTTGCATGTGCTCTCGCAGGAATTGGTTCCTTGTGTACTACTATCTTTTGATGATGAACAGATATTGATGTGGAGGGGTCATGGTTGGAAGTCCATGTACCAAGGTCCACCTTTAGGGTCAAACCCTTTTACTCATGATGTTGAAAATGATGTCAGCTGTTCTGGTATGTTATCTCAGTATCAAGTTTCTTGCTTTTCTTTTTCCTTTCTGTAGGGGGTAGATCATAAGAATGGAGTGAAATGAGACCTCGTGCTTTGTGAATCCCCACGTGTGGGCCGTTATGGGGTTGGTTAATGTCCTTATTTTAATCCGCACAAGCTCCCTTGAGATTGTCCCTGTAGTTTGTAAATGCATTTGGTGTGTGGTGAACCTTTACCTGTTTCCTGTCTATTAGGGATGTTATACCAGTAACCAAGGATGAATTTTTGAATATGACTGTGAGTGGCTTTTTTGGACCTCCTTTGGGGGCCCATCATAAGAAATACTAAGGTGGCGTTTGATTTTTTTTTAAGTGTCAAAGTGATGAAATCTGATTTAACGTCTGAATTTGGCTGAACTGATAAGAGTTAGCGTCTGAAAACTGATTTCTGAATTACTCAAGCTGTTTGAATATTCATCTGAATTCACATCTGAAATTATTAGGGTTATGACATTTAATGAAGTAGAGAGATGGGATGAATGGTTGTTAATCTAGTGTTTGGGTTGGGTATTTTCGGAATTACGAGTTTATTTAAGAGATATATATTAAAAAATCAATTAAGAGGCAAATAAGTGATAGTTTTACATCTGGAATTGTCGCCCAAAATTGATAATTTGTTGTTTCCGAGGCTTTAATTTTTAATGAGTATCTATTTTTTGAGTTTATTTTCATGATCATTCACGAAAAGGGCAATTCTGTACCCAGCAACCTAGCATGATATCTATGATCCTGTAATTGGTCACACTTTTTCTGCTGTTTATTTGGTCATTGGCAATAGGCATTCACTCCCTCTCTTTGTTCCATAATAAAATGTCAGCACTCTCATTTTTAGTCTGAACCAGAATAAATGTTGCATTTCTACATATATGGAAATAAACTTGGTGCAATTTTATCATTGTACAAGCAATGAACAAACAAGTAAAGCACATTTCTTAAAAACGTTTGACAAATCAAATTCGCCATTTATTTGACATTTATTTTGGAACGGAGGTAGTAATTATTTCTTGTGTGTAAACAGAAAATACCGAAGTTGACTCCGATGACTCAGAAACCAAGATGGTACGTTCAAGCCCGAAAATGCTTAGGTTGTGGAAGCAAGCACTCGAGTCAAACAGGGCACTATTATTGGACGACATTGCCCTTGGCCCTGATGATCTTCTGAAGGTTGTGGATGAATTTGAGATCACATCCCAAGCCATTGAACACACTTATCCAGCAGTGATCGTATCAAGTGAAGATGACCAAACGGGCGAATCTGAAGATGAGTGTTCTGACGATGAATACTATATTGATGATTCGTCAGCTCCGTTAGGTTCGTTACCTGTTGACTCTATAGTAACTCAACTCAATGACTGGGACAATGAGCAATGGAAATCAAATAGAAATTGGCGATAAATGCCCACCTTCCATGGTAAATGTTTGACCATCTTAAGCTTTCACATTATATATCCAACCAAGTAGAGTATGATTCATACATTGCTTTATACTAAGCTTGTATTATTGATACATGTACATAAATGACGAAATGTAAAGATACTTGAAATTATAATAGTAAGTTGAATAAATCCTTATTATTATGATTTTTTTTGTTCTTTAAATAATTTCGATCCAAAATAGTACTCCCTCCTCCCGCTACAAAGTTCACAGTTACTGTTTGCACGCAAATTAAGGAAAAAGTTAGTGGAGTAAGTGTTGTGAGTATGAAAAGTGAGGTTGGAGAGAGAAAGTGAGGTAGGAAATAGTGAGTTGATTGTTGTTGTGAGTATAAAAGTAAAGTAGGAGAGAGTATTAGTGGGTGGAATAGTAAAGATTTTTTGCCATTTTAGGAAGTGTGAAGTTTGTAATGGGGCTCAATGAAAAAAGTACAGGTTGTAGTGGGACGGAACGGAGGGAGTATATAATTATGATGGTACATTAGAAATGGAAGAGTTATAGTTCTTGAAGTGAAAGTTTGGAGGGTTTTTTTTTTTTTTTTTTTTATTCTACTACCAAAATGATTTATTCCCAAATCATAGTATTTTTTATCTCATTTACTAAAGGGGCGTATTGCATGTGCAATCCGGTGTCACATTTTAAGGCAATCTGGTAGACAATGTTGCTTAATGTTTGCAAATCAATTAGAAGTTTAATAGAAAGTTAATTTTTATGAAAGTGGCTGAAATTTTTAATAATTTTTTTTTTTAAAAAAATGCATTGTCTACTCTTTAAATTCTACTCCCTCCGTCCCAAAACGTTTGTCCCATTTGACTTTTTTGTTGAACTTTGACCACAACTTTATGAGAGATTAATCATGTTCATGAAATTCTAAAAGTTGTTGTTGATAATATTATTAATGGTGAATCAATAGGAATTTTTAGAATTTCATGAACATAATTAAATTGTCATATATTTGTGGTCAAAGTTCAACAAAAAAGTCAAATGGAACAAACATTTTGGGACGGAGGGAGTACTAAATTTCGTTTTTATTCTGAAATTCTTATTAACTTAACTAGTGAGTAACCCGTCGAAATTCGACGGGCATGGTGAGGCTAATTATTCAAGGCACTTTTCTTTGTTCTTCTTTCCTTCGAGATACGGTGAGCCAAATCTTGCGGTTCACTTTTCGGCGTGCAGAATTACCTTTCATTCTTAGCCTGCTATTGTCCCTCAGTCACACAATTTTTTTTATCAAAATTCAATCAAGTTAATAAATAAATAATATTCAACGTTTATATTGAATTAAAAATGTATACTTGATTTACGTAATTTCAATAAATTCCTAGTTGATTTACCCAAAATCAGGGACATAAATTTCTCAAAAAGATGATAGGAGATCCAACGCAAAGTTAATAAACCCAAAATCAGGAAAAATGAAGCTAATAAAACATTGAGAACTCGAACCCTTTTCCTCTTTCCTGGCTTCATAATAAATGAAGATTCCTCTTCATTGGCCAGGTCAACTCAAAACAGGTAGGTGATCTGCAAAGATTTTAAAAATTAAAATTATGTTTTCTAGTCCAAAGAAAAATCCTTCCTCTTATACATCCCCCCATTCCTTCGCTTATTTTTCACACTCTCTCTCTCTCTCTCTCTCTCACACACACACACAGTCACTCCACCTCCCTAAACTTCGCTCCGATCAAACGATCACTTCCTTAGACGATTCAGTCTCAAAGCTCTCTTTCGATAAGCCAAATTCTAAGACGTAACTTCTCATCTCTCATTCCTCTGTTTTGTTTTCAATTTTTGATGCTCATTTGATTTAGGGTTTTATTTTGATTATGTGAAATTACTATGAATTAGGGTTTGTTTTAATTTCGTGAAATTACTTTGAATTAAGTTTCATTTTGATTCCGTGAAATTACTTTGAAATTAGGGTTTATTTTTTATTTTATGAAATTACTTTGAATTAGGGTTTATTTTGATTAATGAAATCAGGAGGTGATTGAATTGTTGTATACCTGGCTAAAATGAAGAAAAAAAATTGTCAGTTTCTTAGTGATTTTTTTCCATTGCAAGAAATTTTGGTCATGTAACTTCTGTCCCTGCCCCTGCCCCCTGCCCTTCTCCCTCTACATGAAATGTAAAGTTAATGCACCCTGCACTGCTCATAGGCATTTTTTACCTTTTGCATGATGGGTCAGCGAGGAAATGGGAACAGCGGCTTAAGCCATTAGGTGTAGGCGCGCTGGCTAAAGCCAAAAACCTAACAGATAAAAGGACTATTTTGACAATTTAGTTTCTTGTCCCAACTTGTACATATTTGAAAACTAATAAAGTTCACATTTTTATTTCAGAATAATCAGAAATAAAAAAATATCAATGAAATCACTGTCTACCAAATAAAATTTTGTTCAACAATCCCACTAAATCTACCCACGATAATGTCAACCGAGTAAGAAATAACAAATACTGTAAAGGGTATTAAAGCAATACATCCTGCTCAATTGTAAACACATAGAATCAAATGTTTGAAATAAAATGCTAATCTCTCCTTATTTCTAGCCTACTTATCTAATTTCTCCTGCTTGATTTGCTTGATTCCCTTAGTAACAGATAGTTGAACCTGCTCATCATTGGATATGTTGTTCAACAAACGCTTCCTTGGAGTTATGGATGTTGAAGAGATGTCCCCCATAGATTCCAAGGGCGTATCCTACATAAAGATAAAGTTAAATAAAATAGTTAAATAGCATGTACAATCTAAATAATAATGAAGATTATATAAAATTTAGATGTCGAGTCAATTGCACAATTATTATCAGTCAAGATTGACACATTTTCATCATAACGAAAATCAAATAAAAAAGTGTAGTAGAAGATAAATAAATGATCCTTAGAAATTTACCTCGTTATTACCGTTCAAGCTGGACATATTTTCATCTCCTTGATTCGGTTTGGAAGCCACATCCTGCAACTTAAAATAATTAAAAGTCAAATATATAACATAATATAGATAGCTAATGCGATGTGGTTTATACTTACATCGGAATTTATGAGTGATAAAAATGCGTCATGATGCTGGTATCCTCTGTTACTCGCTTCAATGTGAAACTTCGTTTCTCGTCGGGGTTATCTTTAGTTCTTTGGTCTACCTCGACTCTGAACAAACATTGCATTCCAAACAAATTTTGAAAAGCTTCTGGCAGTTGGTCCTCCTACACAAGAACAATATTTTTTATTATATGAAATATTATTAACACCTTCTATAAAAATAACAAAATAAATTAAGTACCTCTGAAACATCAGCAAGAGCTACCGCAGCGGACATCCCAAGCAAGGAAGATGCACACCCATCAAACAACATAAAGTGAGTCTCTGCTTCGCTGATATCATTCATATCAGTGACCAATATTCTGATTTTGAACATGTAAAGAAATTAAAATCAATTAATAGTACGAATGAAATGAGGTAATTTGTATCTTCTTTATTTGTATCTAAAAAAAGTAATCGCCTTCCTCCATATGTGTGTAATTCTTAATGTGAATTACTATGTTTTGATCCTCATTTCGCTTTTACAACAAATAACTATGTTTATAATTTTTTTTTTTTGACATGCATTGTTGTCGTTGATGCAATGAAAGCCTTGGAGCTGGTAGATTGATATAACTTTCTGGTCAACTTGCAAATGTAATATGTATTGTCTTACTGTTAACTCAGTTATATGTTTGAAAATTTTTATGGAAATGAATATAAAGAAGAAAAAGAGTGGTCAAGATTGAAGTTGAAAAAAAAATCACTCCTACACAGGTTACTACTGAGTTCATAAAAAAAAATAGACGGCTTCTTAAGCTTATTCTGCAGGCTAATGTCTACTTCCAAATCCTAAAGGGAAACCACCGGCAATTTCTCCGGACCGATTCTTCTCCTCCTACTCCTTCTTCCTTCACTTATTCTCAAACGGATTTATTGATTCTTCGATATACATATGAACTTATTAACCCCCCCCCCCTTTTCTCACATTTTCTGCTCCTGTTTCAATCTGCTAATGTTTCAATTCATCTGAATTTTCTAAATCAACATCCTCAAGTTAGTTTTCTATGTTATGTTGCTGTTTCAATTAGGGTTTTTTAAATTAGGGCTTCATAGAACTGTTCATTTTTTTGCATTAATCTCCGAGTAACTAATGGTTGTACCATGAGCAATCAAATGATATAACATTTAAGTTTGTTGCTTTTATGATTATATGATTAGATATTTTATTTTAAATTTTTAATTGAGTATTGTTAATAATTATGATTTTAGGATAAAATTTTAAATTTTGAGTTTAGATTTAAAATCTGAAAATACAACCCTTCATTGACTTGACCCATGGCAGCTGACAATTGGTGAGAATCGGTCATTATCAAATCACAATTTGATAATGATCCGTCTACTTTTTTAAAATATTATATTCACACATTATTTCACTGACCGGTGATATGACAGGCCAAAAATTGTATCCTTAACCGACTAATCAATCAATTTAGAAATGAGATTGAATTTCAATTTCAAAAGATACATTTAATTTAAGGACTGTATAATCTACTTATTAATATCAAATCTTATTAAATTTAATTGCATGAGTCATGGGGAATTAATTTTAAAGTGTGGATTTCGAAATATTTTAAATGTGATTGAATTTTAACTTCGAATTTCAAATAATTTTACAATTCTTTCTTTACCTGTTTCCTACTTGTTTAAGTTTAATATGAAATTCAAAATTTAATATTTTTGGAATTGCTTATGATTTGACTTTTGTATGGAAATCAAAGAGAAAAGTTGATTGGATTTAAATCTATATACTATATGAAAGCAGAAGAATTTCTAGGCTTCACACTGCGCCATGTGGCATTATGACGTGGAAAGCCACGTGGCAATTCTCAATTAGTCATCCTTTAATTTTCCAAAGCCTAAAATTAAAAATAAAAAGAAATTAAAAGCCTAATTTCTTTGATTTCGGATAATGTAATCTATCAATTTAAAATTCAAATCATTTTCCAAATAAACTCCTAATAAAAAGTTTATTTTAGGAATTATTTATTTGAAAAAACTCCAAAAATCTTATTCAGTTTAAAATTAACTTTTATAACCGAATCAATCAATTTAAAATTTAAACCATTTTGAATTACCTAATCTAAAGATTTGTTCGGATTTTTAAAATTTGAAATTTTTTCAAATACTAATAACCGAAAATAAGAAATATAGAATTGATTTCCAAAAATTGATTTTTAAATGGTAAGCCATTATTTAATGTAATCAACGAAAATAAAAAATAAAATAAAAATAAAAGCCTAATTCATACCTTTTAGGATAATTCCATTTTTTTATCTTAATTGATTATCTTTATTTAATAGGTAATAGATAATTCAACATATTTTTAAAGTGTTAATTTTAAATTCAAAATTAAGGATCATTATAATCCGAAATTATAAATACATTTTCCAAATTAAGGATCATTATAGTCCAAAAATTCAAACCTAAAATTAAAAAAAACAAAAAAAATTCAAAGCTCGATTCCTTTGATTTCGGATAACTTACTCAATCAATTTAAAATTCAAACCATTTTCCAAATATACTCCTTAAAAAACGTTTATTTTAGGAATTATTTACTTGAAAAAACTCCAAAAATCTTATTCAGTTATAATCCTAACATTATAAATACATGTTTTCAGTTTCTATGAAAATTATAAATTCAAACCTAGAGTGAATTACGAAGAAAAAACATATTTTTAGTTTCCGCCAGTTTTTTTTGAATACTCAGTTTTTCGTTTCAACTCATAATGGATTCTTCAATTTTCGCACTTACATATCTCAATCTGTTTGTAGTTGCAGAGTTTCATAGGCTCCGTTCTACTATAAAACAATTATATCCAAGGGTGGAGTACTTGCAGAGTTTCATAGGCTCCGTTCTGAATGCAATCAGGTATGCTTATATTAAACCATGGCCAGGGCCCGCCTTCAAATATTGATCTAGGCTACTACAACACATGATCAACTCATCTTTTTATCTTCTCTTTTCTTGGATTGTTAAAAGGAACGGATCGAATACAAAAGGGTATTTTCAATGGTCATTTATGGACGTCTGTGAGTTGTTGTACGGCTATGAATCAGCGTTTGGTATGTACTACGTCGATTGGGAAGACAAAGATTTAACGAGATATCCAAAGCTTTCTGCACATTGGTACTCCAACTTTCTCAAAGGAAAAAACATCAGTCTTGATCATGTTCTTCATCAAGTTGAACAAAGCAAATGGACTTCCTCTTGATCTCACAGTTGTTCTAGAGCTGTACGTGT
This sequence comes from Adenophora triphylla var. japonica, assembly GCA_022495995.1. Classification (NCBI taxonomy): domain Eukaryota; kingdom Viridiplantae; phylum Streptophyta; class Magnoliopsida; order Asterales; family Campanulaceae; genus Adenophora; species Adenophora triphylla. The sequence continues at coordinate 93,608 of JAFEMH010001400.1, read as the reverse complement.
GATTTATGTGTGTACCTTCCTAAAATTGCACTATTATTATTTGTTTTTTATATTAGGACAAAGTATATTATTTTCTCTTGACCACTTACGAGCTACGCGCAGATTTTATAAACTAAATTCATACTCTTTACATCACAAAATGAGTTCTTGATGAACAAAAATGGACATAACGTTTTGGGACGGAGGTAGTAAGATCGAGACTATGCAAAGGTAGAACATCATAGAAACTTCGCTGACCGCTTTCGGGTCAAAGTTTCAACTAAAGCCTAAGCTTTGAAAATCATTCATGAGGGTCCTGTGCTTTGCTTGATGAACAATCACAAGGGGCACCGTTTCTATTATTTCCTCCTTCACCTAAAATTAAAATAACAAAAAAAATTAAAAGCCTAATTCCTTTGATTTCGGATAATTTCATAAATTTTGAAAAAGTAAATTTGATATTCAAAATTTGAATTTTTAGTTATAAAATTAGTTTATTTTAGGAATGAATTAAATTAATCCAAAATTAAATAATCAGTTTATTTTAGGAATTAATTAAATTGGTCATTTATTCATTGGCCAGTAATTATTTCATGTTTCACCGATAATTAAAAAAAAAATTCCCTGTTATAACTGAATCAGTCAATTTAAAATTCAAACCATTTTCCAAATAAACTCCTAATTAACAAAAAGTTTATTTTAGGAATTATTTACTTGAAAAAACTCCAAAAATCTGATTCAGTTTAAAATTACCTGTTATAACTGAATCAATCAATTTAAAATTCAAACCATTTTGAATCAAGTAATCTAACGATTTGATCGGATATTTTAAATTTGAAATTTTTTCATGCAATCACCCAAAATAAAAAATATAGATTTGATTTTCCAAAAATTTAATTTTAAATGGTCAGCCATTATTTCATGCAATCACCGAAAATAAGAAATAAAAATAAAAATAAAAGCCTAATTCCTACCATTTCGGATAATTCAATTTTTTATCTTAATTGATTATCTTTATTTTAATAGATAATAGATAATTCAACATATTTTTAAAGTGTTAATTTTAAATTCAAAATTAAGGCTCATTATAATCCGAAAATTAAATTTAATTACTATAAAAGATCAGCTTCCGCAAGTTTTTTTTAATACTCAGTTTTTCGTTTCAACTCATCATGGAAGCTTCAATTTTCGCACTTACATATCTCCATCTGTTTGTTCTTCTCACACGCGACAGGTCCTTCACAAGAGCCAGAAAATCAGAGCCATCAGTTCCATTGTTCACTGTGAGAGAATCCGTCGTGAAGGTAATCCTATTTTTTTTATTCACTTTAACAAGTATTCGTTTTTTATTCACTCTAAAATGTTTTATGATTAAAATTTGGGCTGAATCTATTGTTTGTTAATTTCACAGATCAATGAAACAAACAGTCGGTTGATTCTCTCACATTTCATCGGCTTTGGATCTACTCTTTTTTTGCCAGAAGTCTCAAAATTTTTAGATAGTTCGGGCCTTGAACAGGAAAAAATTACTGATGTATTGTACGGCAATTTTAAAACTAAATTCAATAAACTTGTGAGAGATTTTAAAGAAGAATGTTGTTTTAGCAATCTCAATTCATGTAAGTAATTCTTTTAATTTATTAGTTTAAGTTCGATTTGATGAATGCAGTTTTTTTTAACAATCTCTATTTTAATTATATATCTGTTCATCTATGCAGTTGTCGTATCTATCATCTCCGTGGAGTTTTTCAAACGCGGACTACCTCATGGTCACATTCGAATTGATGTTATCTATAAAGATCAAGTGCGCATTACTCATGTCGACAACAATCAAGTTCATCATTAGGAATAATGTTACTCACGAATTTAGTTTATTTTAATTTTTTTTTTATCATTCGAATTGATGTCATCTATAATTCAGTTTTTAATTTATTTTTCTTTTCTTTTTTTGGTTTATGCAACGATGAATTTTTTATACCATTTGCATTTGTGGTCATTGGAGGTTGAACATCGTTTGTTAATATAATTGTTTTATAGTAGGACGGATGCTATATATAATAACTAAACCACATATTTTATTTTTTGGTACAATAATTTTAATTATGCACATTTTTTATTTTATATAGTTGTTTACACAGTGGAGTTTCAAAAACGAGGTCTTCCCCATGCTCATATTCTTCTTTTTCTCAAAAGTAAAGACCAAGCATTAATCGCTGAGGATGTCGACAAGTGTATAAGTGCTGAGATACCCGATAAAGAAAATGATCCCGAATTGTACGAGGCCGTGAAAGAATATATGGTGCATGGTCCTTGTGGTGTTGCTAACCTAAAATCTCCTTGCATGGATAACAAAAGATGCACGAAGCACTTCCCCAAAAGCTTTAATGAAGGCACTTCCGTTGACGAGAACGGATATTATGTTTACCGGAGGAGAGACAATGGGGCAAATGTAGAAAAAAATGAAGTTTTCCTTGATAATAGGTATATTGTGCCTTATAATCCACAGCTGTTGTTGAAGTACCGGGCTCACATCAACGTGGAATACTGTAATCAAAGCAAATCAATAAAGTACTTATTCAAGTATATCAGCAAGGGAAGTGACAGAATAGGGGTAGGTTTTGAAGTGAATGATGAAATTAAAAGGTATATCGATTGTCGATATGTCTCTGCATGTGAAGCGATGTGGAGAATATTTTCATTTGATATCCATTACAGGACACCCGCTGTAGAGCGCTTATCTTTCCATTTAGAGGGAGACCAAACCATTCCTTTCAGAGATGGCGATTATCTTACGGATGTTGTGGGTAAGCCTACTGTTGCCCAATCACAATTTTTACAGTGGATGAAGATCAATCGTGAGAATCCAGAGGCTCGACAGTACAAGTATCACGAATTTCCGCAGCATTATGTTTGGGATAAGTCAAAGCGAGAATGGCGTCCTAGAAGGAGAGGTACATCAATTGGACGAATTTATCATGTCCCCATCAATTCAGGCGATATCTACTATTTGAGGCTGATGTTAAATCATATTGCTGGTGCTACGTGTTACGATGATTTGAGAACTGTAAATAATATTGTGCACAGTGATTACAAAAAAGCGTGTTATGCACTAGGATTGTTAGACGATGATAAGGAGTATGTTGATGGAATAAAAGAAGCAAGTCAATGGGGGTCACCGGATTATCTACGAAGACTTTTCGCGATGCTACTTTTATCTAATAGTATGTCGAGGCCACAAGATGTCTGGAATCAAACTTGGCAAGTTCTGTCAGACGATGTCAACTACAAGCATCAAAAGAATTTTAACAATCCTGGTAAATACTTTATTATGTTAAATTATACTTTGACTAATAATCTTTGTCAATCTTTTATTCTATTGATTAATTTTTCAATTATACTCCCTCCGTCCTAGAAGAAGGCAAACTTTTGGTAAAATTGATCAAACTTTGACTAACAGTTAACATATCAAGAGCAAATTCTGCCTGAAAAAATAACCCAAAGTAAGAATTCTACTTTCTATATTGTTACTGAGGGATTATATTGTATTTACATTAGTTGTTAAAGTTTGATCAAGTTTTCTCAAAGTTTCACTTCTGCTGGGATGGAGGGAGTATTTAGTTAATCATTTTTTTTTATCATTTTTTGTTTTAATTTCAATCTATTTTATTATACATAGGTTTGACACTCAGTGAAGAGCAAGTTAAAAATTGTGCATTGGCTGAGATTGATAAGTTATTGGCAGCGAATTGCAGCGGTCTACAAAATTATAAAGATATGCCTCAACCAAGCAATTCTGTAATTTCTGATGCGGAGAATATGCTAATATTGGATGAAATGTCTTATGATGTTGAGGAGATGAAGGCTGAGCACTCTATATTACATAAATCTTTGACTGAAGAACAAAGGATGGTTTATGAAAAGATCATGACGGCTATTGATAGAGGAGAAGGTGGAGTTTTCTTTTTGTATGGGTATGGTGGCACGGGTAAGACTTTCATATGGAAGACATTGTGCTCAGCCTTGCGAAGTAGGAGGGATATAGTTCTTCTGGTGGCTTCTAGCGGGATAGCTTCGTTGCTACTTCTGAGGGGTAGGACTGCTCATTCCAGATTTGGCATACCAATACAAGTCGATGAAAGCTCAACGTGCAGCAAGATTAAGCCAGGTTCTGATTTGTGTGGTCTCCTAAAGAAAACGAAGCTTATAATTTGGGATGAGGCTCCGATGGCCCACAAGCACTGCTTTGAGGCGCTTGACCGGAGCTTGAGGGACATTATGCGTACTCATGATGGTCGTTGCTCTGATAAGCCCTTTGGTGGATTAGTTGTTGTTTTTGGAGGTGATTTCAGGCAAATATTGCATGTTGTGCCTAAAGGAAGCCGACATGATATTGTACATGCTGCTATCAGTTCATCTAAACTTTGGAATTCGTGTGAGGTCCTAAAATTGACAAAAAACATGAGATTGCAGGTAAATGATCTAATTTAAAACTCTTTACATGTTACATTTCCCTGTTGCAGAAACTAAATGTTTCATCTCATTCATTGCATAAATGTAGGTACGTTCCTCTTCTTCTTCGGATGTTCTAGAGATCAAAAATTTTGCTGAATGGATATTACGTGTAGGAGATGGGGATGTCGGTGAAGAAAATGATGGGGAAGTTGACATTAAGTTACCTGATGATATTTTGATAAGAAATACAACTGATCCTATTGCAACCATCGTTGAAAATACGTATCCTGACATATTACACAATATGCGCATTGATGGATTTTTTCAGGATAGAGCAATTTTGGCACCAACTAATGAGATAGTAGATACTATCAATGATTATGTAATGTCGATGTTGCCCGGTGATGAGGTGTTGTATATGAGTTCTGATAGCATCAGCAAGGAGGACGGAGATATTGCTGGCCATGAGGATGTTTTTTCTGTTGAATTTCTTAATACAATTAAATGCTCCGGATTGCCGAACCATTCCATACGTTTGAAGGTTGGGTGTATAGTGATGCTACTCAGAAACATTGATCAAGCTTCAGAATTATGCAACGGAACGAGAATGATCGTTACAAATCTGGGAAAACATATAGTTGAAGCTAGAATGCTTTCAGGAAAGAATAAAGGAATGAAAGTGTTTGTGCCCAGAATGATGTTGAGCCCGTCAGATATGACAAAATTCCCTGTTAAATTCCAACGTAGGCAGTTCCCATTAAATGTTTGCTTCGCTATGACTATAAATAAGAGTCAGGGACAGTCACTTTCAAATGTTGGGCTTTACCTTCCTCGACCTGTATTCAGTCATGGGCAGTTGTATGTGGCAATCTCGAGGGTTACAAGCAAAAATGGGCTCAAAGTTTTGATTTGTGAAAAGGATGGTGAAACGAGCGAGTTTACTACTAACGTGGTCTATAAAGAAGTTTTTCACAAATTATGAGGTAATCCAAAATTTATGACATTCAACCGTTTCATTAATTCATTTAGGGACGGTTAGAGTATTACAATTTTTGAATACCAATTTATTTTAGGACTAAGGCTCTGTTGTTGTTGTTGTTATTGGCTTGGGAATCCTATTCAAGTTTGAACAATCTGGATGTGCTAACTTATAGATGTCTCTGTATTTAACACTACTGATTATATTTATAAGCTTGCTGTTGTTTTTGATGTGTAATATTGCAGGAGAAACAAATCCATTAAATACTTATGGTTGATTTATACGGCATTGCATGTGGTTCCTCAGGTAATAAACTATGATCTTGTCTTTAGTTAACCTTCCTCTTTCAATCTCTATATTTGGATTTCTGACTTAAGTTAATGTGATACAGTTTATTTTCTCATTGACTGCTTCTTTGAGGTTTGATGGAGCACTTAATGTGGATTTGACTGAGTTCCAAACAAACTTTAGTAATTATATGGTTCATATATTTTTTTTTTCAATCTATCAATGAGTATTGATGAGATTCTATCCTAGAACATTTACCTATTTATTAATACAAAAATGTAAGTTACATTTTATCTTAGATGTTTTAATTTAGTACTCTTTTTTTATTTTAATTGAACAATCATGCAATGTAATAACCAAATTGAGCACTAAAAACGTTTTCTTGGTTATGGACCTTATGGTGTATTGAATGCACATCATGTGTTTGACGATTTTCTTGACCGTGTGTTCTTATATGTGTGTTTGTAAATTTGGTAGGTAGGGAGGGTTGAAGCCAATGGACTCAGAACAATTGAGAGAAAAGGCACACAAGATGGTTGATTTCATTGCTGATTAGTACAAGAACATTGAGAATTTGCCTGTTATCGCATCCATTTTTTTTAAAAAAAGTTATATTGTGGAATTCCTTGTGGAGCTATTAAAACTTCCATCGTTATTCATCATTTTGTAATTTGCACATGCAATTAGGATAGCATAGGTTAGATCTTTGCGGTGCCTATTCATTCATATGATCTTGATAGTGCTTAAAAATCAACTTTGTAAAAAGTTCTCCTTAGTTGGAACGGAGGTGGTTACATAGTGAATCTGCTATAAAAACAAAAAATAAAAAAAAAATAAAAAATAAACCCACTGGAAAGTGGGAGCATTGGCTCCAAAAAGTAGGGGAGCACCTGCTCCCAAATTTTCTCAAAACTATGAAAGTTGCTGGAAATATGGAGCGCACGCTCCAAAAGGAGGGGAGCGCCTGCTCCCAACTTTGCCAATTTCAGAACCAGTTTCTGTCCAAGGGGAGCGTCCGCTCCCAGTCATGGGGAGCGTCCGCTCCCAATGGTCAGTATGCATATACCTTGCCGGGTTTGGAGACTCAAATAGGAATAGATTTTACAAATCCCTAATAACCAACCCTCCCTACCCCCCTTTCTCTATCAAAAACACAGGCCCCTTCATCCCTTCTCTCTAAAAATCCTCTCATAAACCTTTGAAATCCTCACCTCCTACCCACCAAATCCATATACCCACTCCCTAACCTTCTTCCAAACCCCAATTTCAAGCCTTTTCCTCCATTAATTCCGGCATTGGTGACAAAATTTGAAGCTTTAAAAGGTTAGATTTTTTTGGGTTGAAAGCTGTCTTTTTGTGGAGATTTTCGAAGGAAGAAGTAGTGGGGAAAGTAGTGACGTCCAAGGGTTGCTTTTCGAGTTCATCCCCTCCAATTCCGGCGACTTTCCAGCGAAACTCCGGTGACAATCCGGCGACTCTTTTCCGGAAATTTTTATCTGTTTGTAAGCTATTTTTCGGTATTGTAATGGGTAAACGGGGTAGAGATAAAAATGTTCCCAATCCCCCGGTTGTGGAAGAACCCCAATTTGATCAACATAGGTTCGTTTCCGACAAAGCGGATAAATTTTTTAATGATCATCTGGGTAATGCATTCAACGTAGAACGGGAATTCGATTGGGAAAGTTGTAATTTAAAGGAGATTTTTACTTTTTATAAATGGAAGATGCTTGCGTCGAACCCGGGCACTTGGGGATTGAATAGAATTGTTCAGGAGTTTTATGCCAATGTGTGTGCTAGAGGTGATACACCCAATTCTTATGTGCGTGGGTTGGAGGTCCCGTATACCAGCACGGTGATCAATAGGTATTACAGTATGCCCGCTAATGTGTCAGAGGAGAATTGTGCGTATCAGAAGTTGATAAGGGAGATGAAGACAAAGGAGGATATATTGGGGCACCTCCCAGCATTCTCGATCACACTTGGGGTGAACATTGACCCTACATGGTACAAAAAGGGAAACATAATGAAGACGAGGGATCTGAGTGAGGAGTTAGTCATTTTACACCGATTTATTTGTGAGCGGATTATGCCCTCATCACACTATGGTGATGTTAGCTGGAGAAGGGCGGCACTGATGCATGTTGTGGTTTCGAGAAACAGAATAAACACCGGATTGATTATGAGACATGAGATCATCAGATTGGCCAAGAACATGGGAAGGTCGAACTACAACTTTCCTATTCTTATCACGGAGTTGGCAGAGATGGTAGGGCTTAATATGCGAAAGGATATCCGTAATCTGAAGCCGGGGTCAAAGATTGATAAGTTCACGCTCACCAGCTTCAATCGAGCGAGGATAGGACCACAAATAGGCTATGGAGTTGATGATGAAGGTGAGAGGGAGATGCACGACATGGATCCTACAGAGGCAGCATATTACTTGGCGGGGCAAGTAGAATTGATTGAAGAGAACGTGAGAGGATTGAGGATGGAGTTTGGGCAGTTGCAGAACAGAGTGGAGGCAGAGATTGAGACTAACCAGATGTGGAGAGAAAGATTGGAAGGGAAGATGGACAACGAGATTGGGCAAGCTCAGGCATTCAGGGAGGAGCAAATGCGGATGATGCATTTGATGATGGAGAGACTACCCCCTCCGCCCCATCAGCCGAAGTCAAGCCGAGGTATTCCCTTCCCCTTCCTTATTTCATTTGGTCTGTAGTAATGCATAAGGGAACTATTCATGGTTTAGTGAGGGGGTGGGGTACCTGTATGTTGTATGTATATATAGTTGCCTTCTTCTTTACTTAAAAAAAATCAAAAAAAAAATAGAAATTACTTATTAGTACTGTCATATTAGTTTATGTTTGGAAAAGTTGGCAACGATAATCTTTTGGTTCCTTCCTTTTATGTGTAAAGATGACAACAGATGGTATATGTGTGATTGCAGTTTGGAATGTGCTTGTGCTTTTAACACCTGAATGTGAAATGATAAATTAACATTCTAGGTGCCATTCTTTTTCGTTAACATGTATACGACTTGCTTCAGTTATGGAATTTCAATATAATTTACAATAAGAGATTTGTTGGAATCAGGATCTGATAGAGAGGTTTTATGTGAAGGAAAATGTGTTTACTTATCGAAAACATAAAATGAAATGAAGGCAATTGCATTTGAGAGTAGACAACTTCTGTTTCTAATAGTTCAGTTTTGAGTTTGAGTATATATATCTCTGTATTGTTTATATTTTTTTCATGTTTAGTCAATGAAGGGTATATATCAATTGTTTCCTTATTGTACTGGTATCAACTCTTTAGTAGTGTTCAACTTGATTCATTCTTGATTTTGAGAGTCGGAGTAGAGGTTTTCAAGTAGTACCTTAATTCTGTAATGTGTTTGAGAATGGAGAATAACCTCTCTCCTTAGGTTGAGTTTGAATACTTACATGACTTAATGTCGTGCATCTGCACTCCATACATTGAAAATGCAGTTCTGCAAATGCATGCTTTGTCATCACCCTTTTCAATATTTTTATTGTTTTGTGTTGCCTACATGAATTTATTTTGCTATGCAAATGCAGTCTTTGTCATTACCCTTTTCAATATTTTTATTGTTTTGTGTTGCCTACATGAATTTATTTTGGTTTCATGTGCATTTTGAGTAGCAAATGTTTTACTTCTTAAGGAGTTTTAAGTATATAATTCTTTTATGTGGCTACTTTTCTTGTGGAAGAGAATATGGGTACCACGGTAGTTTCATTTTTATGCTTCAGACAATGTGTTGTTCCACGACTTTGGGGATAGATGCATTTAAGGTCACTATTTTTCGATTGAATTGGGATTTTGTATTGTGTTTGTTGAGTTATTAGGGCTCAATTGATTCTGAGTTATTTGGAAAGGGGGTCAGTTATTAGTTTATGTTTGGAAAAAGTTGGCAACGATAATCTTTTGGTTCCTTCCTTTTATGTGTAAAGATAACAACAGATGGTATATGTGTGATTGCGCTTGGAATGTTGATTGAGTTCCTTTTTGAAAAATTCCCAAACTGGGAAAATGCCAATGATCAAGCTATTGGGGATCTAGAGGTGAGTAAATAAATTTCTGAATTACATACGGCTTACATATCCATTTTGAATCTGTATATTCTTACCTATACTACTTCGAGATGTGATCGATACACGTAATACTACCGTGTCATTGAACATATACCGCGCATAAAAATTGATTTGTTTTCTTTGCTTTTTTGCTATTCATCATGTCAGAGACAACAGTGGTGGCCGTTATCTTACTTATGTGTTCCCAAGCTTAGATTAATAGATTCTCTCTGGTAGCAAACTATCAATATCTCTACCCTGTTACCAGATTGTTCAGATGTGATCCTGCCATCCTGGCCACACTATATAATCATGACACATGATAGAATACTTTGCCTATCTTCAAATGTGAATGATTGTTCTGCAACCTAAATGATTTTAGCCTAATTTTTTTATGTTTGTTTTATGAGTAGGTGCAGACATGATGCAATTGTAGTTTAAACAAGTAAAGAAGGAGCAGCAGGAGAAAGACTTTGGTTTTGTTACAGATTTTGGTTTTGTTACTCTGTAACTATGTTATTATTCAATCAGTATTCAATCAATTGCCTTTGAATTGTATGCATTGAATTTGATGTGGAGCAGCAGGTGAAAGATTTTGGTTTTGTAACTCTGTTTACATTATAAAGCTTTGAGCTTTATACATTCTGCAGAATGAATTCTTGATTCATAGGAATGGGTGATTGTATATATTGTATCTTCCTTAATCCTTATGCTCAGCTGCCAAGATGTTTTCATGTTGCAGTTGCCGCACTCATACAAATGATCGGACGGCTTGCTAATGTACTGACATACATTGTTGTTCTTCCTCTATTTATGCACTTTCTACTTCTTCCTGCATCTGCTTTATTTTCATTGTGATTAACTCTGTAAACTGACTTGACTCGGGTTTACCCTACTCGACTCCTGGCCTCACCCAACTCTACATGGCATATTCGATTCGAACCCAGAAACCCGCCGAGCTCAATTCCAAATACCTGAGTCAAACTCGGCAGGTCTCATAGCAACTCGACTCGACCCGTTGAAACTCGACTTGATATTTTTTCATTGTAGACTCGACTCGAACTCAGCCATACCCGACTCGAATCCGGCCCATTTGCCTGGCAGCCTTTATCTTTGCAGGTGAGGATCTTGAGAGACAGCTGTATAGTTTTAAGATTCTCTATCTCTAAAAATGCTTTGCATCAGTTTTTCTTAATTGATTAGCTTTTTTATTCCCGTCGAATTTCGACGGGCTATGAACTAGTTTAAAATTAATACCACTTACAAACATTGTCCGTAATACAATACAGATAATGGGATATACTCCATTTGATTGTTATCTATGATAACTTCGAATTTAAGTAAGTATAATTACTAATTACTAATTACTAATTACTAATTACTATTACTTATTAATTTTAAACATGGATGACGAATGAGAAGGAGCCACGTGAAATTCTACGTCATAATTTCACGTGGCAGGCTGTGTGAACTCCATTTTCTTCTGTTTTAATATATTATATAGATATGTTAATTTGGTTGAAAATTTGCCAAAAAAATTATAATTTAATCTCTTAAAAAGAATTTAAAAAATTGTAATGATAAAAATATTTATACGAGTGTAAACTATAAATTTGTCATTGCACTTTGAGTTTACAAGACAGTTGCCATACTAATTTATTTTCGTCAATTTTGCTAACGTATTTTGATTTACAACTTTGTTTCTTCCGTCTACTTAATATGGACGTCCAAATTAATGAGGAATTTTAATTACATAAAACAACATTTTAGATAGAACAAATATACTGTGATTCACAACAAATTTTATTTGATAAAATTTGGTTCCTCTATTTTTCCAAAACAATTTCATTAGGCTATATTATATAATAAGATGAAATTACATTAAAACACGAAAAAAACATCTATTGAGCATCAAATCAACACATAAGAGTATAGATAGATGAATTAATTAGAATTAAGGGAAAACTTTTCAGAACTATGACAAACATCTAATTTGAAACGATAATGTATTGATTTGGCTGCAGTCGTCAATTAAAACAACTCAACCATGATCTGTTAGTTCACCCTTAGCCGGTGATCTACAAATCCACCATTTGTCTTGAAATGATATTTATGCATTTTTGTTATTGATACGAAGGTATTTTGAGCAATAATTTTAGGTTAATTTATGAAAGAAACTATTGATATATTTATATTTTTTTCTTCTCATTTTTAATTCAAAAAACAAATTAATGAAATGAGTTATATGCTTAAAAATAAAAATATAACTCAGTAAGTTTTATAAAATAGATAATAATTACTGCTAAAAAATTATATATTATTTTACGAACAATGAAAAAAGTATCTTGTAAGCGTCAATATAAAACCATTTTTAAGCAAAAAAAAATATATATATTTTAAGGATCAATCATTCAATTTTTGTGATTACGTGTAATTTTATTATTTTAAAATCATAGCACTCACGTCATATTTTGATTTTAATGGAAAATAAAAAAGGAAAAAAAGCCACATTACTTTATTTTTGCTGCTAATTTGTTGTTATTATTATTATTATTATCCCAACTAAAGATAAGAATTAGATATTTTATATTGAGTTGAGTTGAAATTCAAAAATCTGAAAATAAAAACTCTTATTTGAAATTAAATTAAAAATAATCAGTTATTCTAGTTTGAGTTTAAATTCCAAATCTGAAAATGAAACTCTTTATTGAATGTAATACATGGCAACTGATAATTGGTGAACATAGAGATGATGTGAAATTCCACGTGGCTCACTGTATGAGCCTGAAATGTTTCTACTTTTATATATTATATTGATTGTAGCTCAAAAATTTTAAGAGTAGGTTTTGGGGGAAACAAGTTTCTCCCTAACATTATAAAAAATCTTGTTTTTAAACAAGACTTTTTATAATGTTAGGGAGAAACTAGTTTCCTCATAACATTGAAAGAACTTTTTATAACATTTGGAAGAAACTAGTTTTCTCATAATATTAAAAGGAGAAATTAATTTCCCCAAATATAATAAAAAAATTTGCTTAGCATTATGTTATATAATAAATAAATTATTAATATTTTTTTTAATATATTTACAAAACTGTTTCATGTACCGTGATTCATTTTTTTTTTTTTATGAAATGATTGCAGAAGGAAGCTTCAAACAATAATTGAAAATGTTTGAATCTATACAATTTTGTTCATCTAATTAAAATTATTCAATTGAAATTGATTTAATTGAATTGTTCAAGTTTCAGCATAACTTGATTAAACACCAGATTGCACTAAAATAACACCAAGTTCATGAAATAAAACATCAAGTCTTACTACTAAATACCAAGTAACTAAACTAAAATACCAGATTGCACTAATAAAACACCAAGTTCGTAGAATAAAACCTCAAGTTTCACTACTAAAACTTCAAGTTTCAGCATAACTTGATTAAACACCAGATTGCACTAATAAAACACCAAGTTCATGAAATAAAACATCAAGTCTTACTACTAAATACCAAGTAACTAAACTAAAATATCAGATTGCACTAATAAAACACCAAGTTCGTAGAATAAAACCTCAAGTTTCACTACTAAAACTTCAAGTTTCAGCATAACTTGATTAAACACCAGATTGCACTAATAAAACACCAAGTTCATGAAATAAAACATCAAGTCTTACTACTAAATACCAAGTAACTAAACTAAAATATCAGATTTCACTAATAAAACACCAAGTTCGTAGAATAAAACCTCAAGTTCCACTACTAAAACTTCAAGTTTCAGAATAACTTGATTAAACACCAGATTGCACTAATAAAACACCAAGTTCATGAAATAAAACATCAAGTCTTACTACTAAATACCAAGTAACTAAATTAAAATACCAGATTGCAATAATAAAACATCAAGTTCGTAGAATAAAACCTCAAGTTTCACTACTAAAATACCAAGTCACTAAACTAAAATATTATGTTTCGTAACCCTAGCTTTCATGGCATTTTTATTCGCTGTATGTTTCACTCTCATTTTGCTTAAAATCGAATGATAAGTGTATATTTATTATGAATATGACAATAGGATCACATGAATAAATAATTATTAAAAAAAATTCATTTTGAAAGTGTGTATTTTTAAATAAAACACTCAAAATAAAATGTTGCGTCTTTTTTAATGGGACGAAGAGAGTATTGAGTAAAGGTAGTGGCTGGTAGAAATAAATAATACACACTTTAATACACACTTTAAAAAAAGACGTAATATAAGAAATAAATAATACACACTTTATAGAGTAAGGGAAAGTTAAAAGAGAGTATTGAGTAAGGGTATTGAACGGTAAGTGTCTTTTTTAATAAAAAAACAAGACTTTTTATATTATTGGAGGAAACTAGTTTCCCCCAAAATTTTCTGAAATTTTAACTTTTGTAAGTAAATCGCATTTTTTAAGAGAATCGAAATTATTTAAATATAAAAAAAATCCTAAGCATTATTAAAAAAAAATAGCATTCTTCTAAGAGAATAAACATTTCTAAGCTTGATTCGTAGTTTGTGTAAAGTTTTTTGTTGTAATTTATTTTTAAAGTTAAGCCTTAAGTTTTGTAAATTATTTTACAAAATATACTTAAAATTATTTTTGATAAAGCTTACCCCCTCCATCCCATTACAAAAGACACAAAATGTGGGTTTTGCACAAAATTAATGAGAATGTATACTCCCTTCGCCTCACTTAAAAAGGCATAAAATTCCATTTTGAGTGTACATTTAAAAAAACACACTCTCAATAGCTATCCACTTACTATTTTCTACCTCACATTCTCTCTTATACCTCAATTTTCATACTCACGTCACTAATTTCATTATACACTATAATTAATTCTCGTGCAAGACTCATTGTATACCTTTTTAGATGAAACAAAGGGAAGTGGAACAAATGTTGTTGTGAGTATGAAAATTGAGACAGAAAAGAGAAAGTGGGATATCGAATAATACGTGTATAGATGATATGAGTATGAAAAGCGTATCACAAGAGTAAACAAGCATTAAAAATTTTTCTTTTTAGACTTGTGTCTTTTGTAATGAGACACTGAAATTACATTTTTGTGTCTTTTGTAATGGGTCGTAAGGAGTATTATTTTAACTTAAAAATTAATTATGGATTATTAAGTAGGATAGTTCCTTTTTATTTTTTAAGGAATGGATAGTTCCATTCTCTCTCTCTCTCTCTCTCTCTCTCTCTCTCTTTACATCACTGAGATAGTTGCAATTTACACTAAAAAATTTCACGCATGCCTATTGGTCCACAGATAGCAGCCGCGACTTGGTCCATAGAAAGCAGCGGACTATTGAAAAAAATAAATAAAAAAAATAGTCAGTTGTGACATTGAATGGCCCCAACTGCAAGCCCTCTCCTCCGACGAATCAAAGAGCTTGGGCTTAACAGACCAACAATGGCGAATTGATCGCAATTACTAACAACCCACAAGGTACACCAACTCTCTCTCTCTCTCTCTCTATCACATACTGTAAGCGGAAAAGCTCTCTTCTTTCATGATTTCTTTGTCAGTAATTCTTTTCCGGCACTCCATAGCTGACTCTGGTAAGAAAAAATTGTTTCACTACTTGATTCTGTAAAATTTTTGATGCTCCCTCCCAATTCACGCGTTGAAATTTCACTCAATTTTGCCCAATCTTTTGGTTGATAAATAAATGTAAACTAGCGCTCAGTTTGCCGAGGATGGAGGAACGTATTCCTTGCTCCATCCATTCCAAAACAGCTGTGTTTTTTTTATAAATTTTATGTAAAAAATATCCGGTTGAAAGTTCTTACTTTTCTTTTTATAGTTTGTCCCGATTTAAGTTTCTTAGTTGTCCATTTATTACTTAAAATAAATGGATAATGAGATCTACTTGTCATACTCACAACAAAACTTCCTACCAACTTTCTCTTTCTCTACTAAGTTACTTTACTTTTCATACTCACAACATTTCGTGTAGTAATTCGCTTAAAAGCATTCGATTTCCGGTTTTACCCTTACTTCACATAGGAATTTGTTCGATAGAAAAATAAATAAGTATAAAATTGGTAGTAGCTATCTATTAATAATTGTGTTTATTTTAGACCGGGAGTATATTTTCTTCCTCATAATAATAATAATAATAACAACTTTAGCGTGGGAGTCTTGTATTTGACTTTTAGTTGTACTAGGGCTGTGCTCTAGAAATTCTGGGATTGATTTTTCAACTTCTCCAATAAACTTTGCGTGCAATGTTGTTAGCTTTGGCTGGACTAGGGCTGCTCTAGTAATTCTGGTCGTGTTCATTCACTTTTTTGTTTACTGGCGATTAAGTCAATCAAAGTGAGTTTTTTTAATCTGCTGTTCTTCAATAATTTACAGGGAGTTTGAATATTTGAAGTTTTTTGTTTTTAAAGTTCCAATTTAGTCATCTGTTTTCCACCATGTATGAAATCAATGGTTTGAGCTGGAACTGAAACCCACTGATTTCTTAACAGGGTCTAGGATTTTTTACTTTGCTGGCAAGTGATGGTTTCGGATTCCACTTCTCTAGATTATTGGCTGAACTGGAGATTCTTTCTCTGTGCATTATGGATCTTAATAGCTTTGGTAATAGCTGGAGTTTTAATTTTCAAATATGAAGGACCTAGAAAGGAGAAATCTCGGAGAAGAGATGATCAGCTGGAAACAGTTGGGGTTTTGTATCAGGATGAAACTTGGAGGACGTGTTTGAAAGTTCTTCATCCAGCTTGGCTTCTTGCCTACAGATTAGTTGCTTTTTCCACGCTTTTGGCTCTGCTTATAGCTGATCTGGCTGTTGTGGGCGTCCATGGATTTTACTTTTACACTCAGTAAGTTTATAATCTCTCTCTCTCTCTCTCTCTCTCTCTCTCTCTCTCTCTCTCTCTCTCTCTCTCTCTCTCTCTCTCTCTCTCTCTCTCTCTCTCTCGTAACTTTAATTGTTAAGGGATTAAAATCAAACCTTTGATTAGAGGGGTCTATCCTAGACACCAATTTTATGTTGCTAGTTATGATAGCTGTCCTCTTAAATATGCTTATCTGTTTTCATCTTATTTATTACCCCCTCCGTCCCAAAATGAATGACCAATTTTTTATTTTTTTTTCAAATTTGCTTTTGTCAAGAACAAATTTGAAAATTTTTGGTCATTCATTTTGGGACATACTAGTAACAATTTTGGAGTACATGTTTACCATTCCCATTCCCAACTAAAGAAAACGCCTTATTCCCTTGACTGGCTGAGCAGGCCAAAATAAATTTACTCTTGTAATTCGCTTCTGACATGGAAAACTGAATTTGGGCTTATTGTCTTATCATGAACTCTACTCCGTATTGGGTCTACTTGGATTTTTGATGCTTGATTTAAAAGGGTGTTTAACTGGGTAGCTTTGTCTTGGGCAGTCTAGAAAGAAAAGCATCATTCTTTATATATAGGTCTCCCCCGCATGAGTTTCAACTTCTATCATTTGATTCTAAAATGTTCCCAAACATGGATGGCATCAATAAGATTGTACTATTTGCTTTCTGATTCAGCACCCCGGTAAAAATGAGAGAATATGATTCTGAGCCTGTTAAGATGGTACAAGTGATGAGTAACCTTTACGTTAAGTTTTGTGCAACAAATTGTCACTTTTATTAATTATATCTTTCTTCTTTATTTGTTTTCAATTTGGATGATGAACAGGTGGACATTTGCTTTGGTCACCCTCTATTTTGGAGTAAGTATAATCGCAAACTTTTTTTAATGATCCCATATGTGATGTATGCCTCTCTCCCTCTCCCCTCTTTCTCTCTCTCCCTCCGTCCCACTACAATCTACACACTTACTATTTGCATAGAAATTAAGAAAAAATGTTAGTGGAGTCGGTGTTGTGAGTACGAAAATTGAGGTAGGAGAGAGAAAGTGGAGTAGAGAATAATAATTGAATTGTTGTTGTGAGTATGACATGTGGGTCTCATTAATATAAAGATAATAAAATATGGAGCGTGTATATGTATTCCCTACTTAAATAAAGGTTCTTGTGTTTATCAAATTGGGATATCAAATTTTCATCCCAAAAGGGTCTAATGGTTGAAGGAATGTGATGTCTAACATAATCACATGCTTGACACATATATTGGGATGGAAAAGATGATATTCCTAGCTTTACCCTCTATTTATTTGGTTGGTGAAGGATGCCATTTTTTGTTATTGATAGTTCTATATTTCACTTTCTATTTGCAGCTAGGTTCTTTGTTCTCCGCTTATGGTTGTTGCCAATATTACAAAGAAGATGGTGATGAAAGGGTTCATTCGGGTAGTATAGATTCAGAACGGGGTGCATATATGGCTCCCTCACTACAGGAAAACTTGGATCCACAGACCGTACCTATAAACTTGAATAACCATCAAGAACCTCATGATCGCAAGATTGCAAACTTGTGGGGCTATTCATTCCAAATAATTTTCCAGGCAAGTTCTTAGTGACAATGACATTTCTTGGTTTTCTTCATACTTCATAAGCCATACTGTATGAAGAAAACCAAGAAATGTCACCTCTAAATCAAGCCAAAACCTAACAAATGCCCTTTAGGCACACTTTAAGGATTCTTATTTCTGAAAGTTTTTCAGAAGTAATATGGAATGATCCAATATCGCTTGGGAGAATTTCAATGTTAATCTTAATAAAGAGTTGATATTTAAAGTGTGCCTTTAGCCAGAGCCTTAATATAAACTGAATGATAATTGCGAGTTTTGATTGTCATCGCAAACTTGACTTTCTTCATTTATGTTTTTATCTTTAGAGCCTTAAGATTGGGGATCGTTGCAGGATGTATTATCTGTATAACCATTTAAAATTTTCATGTGCTATCTTTTCGGTGCATATTTTGATTCAGAAAGCATTGGCTAGAAACTCTACTACTTTAGCCACCATTGAGTCGACACCAAATAAAGTTTTTGACCTCACTTTTCTTTAAATTGGTGATGGGAGTTGAGTGTGCAGGTGGAGTGGGGAAGCATCAGCCTGAGATTAATTAGTTACTTTCTTCATCATTTTGCAAATAGAACATAGTTAGTAAATGGGCCAAAATCACTGTGCCATGTTACAGAGCAGTATATTATATCAAATGCAATTCAGTGATTTGATGTTATCTGAGTCCACGTCAGTGATAATCATGGAAGATTTTCATATGTTTTTGCTTATTTCTTGACTAAACTGGACATAGGAAATTACTGAATGGTTTACATATGGGAATAAGATTTAGCCTTTGGAAACAACATATGTCAAACTTGACTTTTATCACCCTGTCTTAAAAGTATTCACATAAGTCTTCTATTGCTTAACCTGTATTCAGTTAGTGTGATCATAATGAAATGCTCCAACTTGCAGATTGACATGCCTATGTCTGTAGTTATACTCTACAAGGGAGACAGGATTCCTACTTGGTTAATTCTCATGAGAAAACTTTTCTGGATTATTTTTTTCTTACTCCTATTTCCTTCCTTGCTTAATAGATATGCGGAGGTGCTGTTGCGCTCACAGATATTGTCTTTTGGTTCGTAATCTATCCATTTCTCACCCCCAAAAGTTTCAGATTGAGTTTTGTAAGTATGAACCCCTTAAACTTTCTTTGCATGTTCTTATTCTTTCAAAGTTGGTATGTGGTCTTGTGTCATCTATCCTAGTTTTGACACTTCCTTCAGCTTTTGAATACTCCATCCGTCTCTAAATGATTTTCCCACTTTTTTTGCCGTTGCAATGAAGGAACTTTGAGCAATAATTTTAGATTGATTTAATTATACAAATGCAAATCTAAAACTTGTTATTGAGACACCATCAACAATACTATCAATAACAAGTTTTAGATTTTCATTAGAATTGTTAAATCAATCTAAAATTATTACTCAAACTTCATTCGTAGTAACGGCAAAAAAGTGGGAAGATCATTTTGGTGGGACAGAGGGAGTATTTACAACTTCAAATGACTTTTCTGTGGATGCTATTCCAGCACACTACAATTCCAAAAAAGGGGAGCACTGGTTTTTTCCCTTTTCCATGAACATTATGTGACATAATATGATGACGATGATGATGATGATTACACTTCTTTTGCAAGTTCTGGAAAAAGAACTTTAGCAAGTTCTGAAAAAAAAAAAAAACAATCATATTCATCAAAGTTTTTTGTTTAATGAACTTCAGAATTTCATGTCAGATAATCAGCCTATCCTAAATAACTCAGATTTCAAGATGTATAATGATACTCGCAGATGAGAAATTTTAGCCTAGAATTCTTTTAAAGGGCAAAGGGCAAACCCCGGTGCGCCAAGCGCTCCCCGCCATGCGGGGGTTGGGAGAGGGAACCATTTGCTAGAATTCTTTCACGAAGATAAAACCATCAAAGTAGTAGCAGTCTCTTATCTAAGAGGAAAAATATATTTGATTAGCCAATAATTCATTAGGTCCCAGAAGATAATATTCCGGTAGAGCTCATGACAGTAAAGAGCTCCAAAGAAACTACTTGCAGAGATTAGTTATTAGTAGGTCCAGATGTATGAATGCTTCAGTGGGGGTTACTGACCCCACCAAATTCTAGAAAAACAGCATATATCACATTTTTCTAAATATCTTTTAGAATATTATAGAGAAGTTAAGATAACTGATAAAACCAACCTCCAAAACAATTCATGATAATGAAACTACACTCCCTGTCAGGCAATGAAACACCCTTTTGGTTTTCCAAATAAGCTAAGGAACTTTATTTTTTAATCATTTAGGAACACAACTACGTGAATACCATTAGTGTCCGCATTATAGAACGTAAAGTGAGTATGGGCTTGCACTTCCACAATCCCAGAGCTTCTTAACGTGATTTACTTGGCGACATAAATTGACAGCCACTCCTGATGGATAAGTATGTTTAACAAAAAATTACTAAGAAGCTATACTTGATGGAAAAGTTAAATATTCTAAAAGCTGTAATTATATGATCATTACTTAGTGTGGAAATGGTGATTTTTTATTGTTTTAATTAAGCATTCAGTCAGGTATACTAATGATGAGCATGTTCATTATTTCTCTATTTTTACTAAGATTAATCAATTGTTTTCAGTATTGCTGTTAAGGTTTGTCATATTATTCTTATTGATCTTCTTGCCTACTGCAGTTGGAGGTTTCAATGCATTCCGTCAATGCTATCTTCTTCCTCATTGACCTGATCCTAAATGACATGGCAAGTTACTCGCTTCTTGATTAACTATATAATACTCCTCCCGTCTAATGAATGTCGAAAAATGTTTCAAATTTGCTCTTGATCAAGAACAAATTTGAAATTCTTTCGGCATTCATTTAGGGACAGAGGGAGTACTCTGTATATATTAATTTTCTGCTTAAAAATGTGTCCCTCCCAATACTAAGTTTCTCCTTTCATTAAACTGACTCGTTGCCATTTTCTTTCAGAGATTTCCATTCTTTCGTATGGCATATTTTGCTTTGTGGACGATTTCATTTGTCATTTTTCAATGGATCATCCATGCTTGTGCTTCTATGTGGTAAGCAGAAATCTATTCCTTTTTAAATGTGATATGAGTGTAAAATATTAAAAAATCACCTTCACATCAAAAATCACACGCTCCTCATTTTCATGTTATGGCTAATGAACCAAATGAAACCAAAGCATTGTCAAAGTAGAACAAATAATCCCCAAATGAAACAAGCGTATCACTATCAGCACTCCAGATTTCTACCTTGCACTCTATTTTGTTTGTACCATATGCATTGATATGCTGCACAATGGAGTAACTCAGTTGAAAAATTGCGCTAATTACAAATCCCATGGAAAGATTTTTTCATTGGGAATTTGCCCCATAAGTTCCTTTTGGAACAAATCACTTCCCACTAAGTTCCTCATTGTATTAAAATGCCCCATAAGTTCTCATGTTGTATTATGTATAATACAACATTTAGTTATGCAGTAGTTTAAAATCATAATACTGCATCCGCACCACCGCCTCCGCCACAGCCCAGCTCCGCCGTCTGCTATCGCCGCATGCCGGATTCCGGTCAATTTTCGCCGGAATCCGGTCAATTTTCACCAGAATCCGGCAATTTTGGCCGGAATCTGGCCGCCGATCGCCGGAGGTCGGAATCTGGTCGCCGGTCCATGGGCTTCGGACTACGGTCACCGGCGTCAGCCGGAATGCAGTATTATGGCCTTAATTGATGTTGTATTTTCGAAACATAATACAACATCATAATACAACATGGGGAAGGGACTTATCGGGCATTATGAAACTTTTTTAGAACTTATCGGGCATAGTCCCGTTCACATAACTAACGTGCATCAGAGGAGTTGCATATGGCTACCTGCCCATATTTAGGCTTTCTGGATGCTTTTCCCAAATTCATTTAAACAACTTTTATCATTTTATTGCAGGTGGCCATATCCTTTTCTCGACTTGGCCTCTCCTTTTGCTCCCGCATGGTATGTAATCATTTTTCATTTCTGATATCTTTGCCGTAAGTATTTGATTGAAAGCAATGGCTCGCACGGTTTGACATTTCAATAATGATGTACTTCCTCCGTCCATAATAAACTGCACTTATTTCCTTTTTGGTTGTCCCATAATAAACCGCACTTCCCAAATGGTAAGTTTTTAATACTTAATTATTCAATGGGCCCCACTTGTCATACACACAACAACTATCTCACTCACATTTTCTACCCTGTTTATAATTCCTACCCCACTTTCATACTCACAACCTCTACTCCACTACCAATATTATACCACTTGTCCTTGGTGCACTTTGTTATGGGACGGAGGGACATGAGCCAGATCTAGCATCTTTGTAAATATGAAAATATCAGTAAATTATAACTGCATAAATCATGCTTTTTCTGTAGTTATAACAAGGTACTTTTGCCTTATTGGGTCTGTAAATAAAGCTAGCTTGAGCTTGTTCAAGACCTACTAGTTCATGAATCCAATCGACTCAAGCTAGCTAAGTAAATAAGTGGAGCTTGAACACTATTTCAAGCTTGATCAGGCTGGCTGGAACTTGCTCGAATTAATCTGATTACCGCAAGTTTTACCCAAATTTAGTGTGTTGAAAGTTCCAGTACTCCCCCGTCCCGTCCCAAAATGGATGTCCAAAAATATCTCAAATTTGCTCTTGAACATTCATTTTAGGACGGAGATTACTATTCTACAACATGGTTCGGAACTGGGTCGGGCTCAGCTCGTGTTCAACTTGAGTCAAGTTCAAGATTGGCTTAAGCTTATCGAGTCCAAACTTGAAAATTCTCAAGTTCAGGCTCAACTTAGTTGTTTCCGGCCCTAGTATTAATAACTCCATTACTAATAAGATTTTGAACTCGACTAACCAATCTGAAACTCATTATAGCTCTTGATTTAATTTCTTTCAAATTTCTAATGCTCTGCCAGTATAAACATTGCAGGTACTTGGGAATTGGGTTGCTTATTGTCCCATGCTACAGTTTTTTTGCAGTAATAGCTCGGATTAAGCAGTTTTGTTTGTCAAGATACATTGATACAAGACCCGTCAGGACATGAAGAAAGTGCCGTTGTCAGACTAGGCCGGCCAGCATAGCTTGATTTAGTACTTTGGAATGCCACTCAGGCTCATGAGTAATTCCTGTCAATGTCACTAGAACGAAACTTCATAATATGGAAATATTTATGAACGAACTGAATGCCGATTGGGAACTGTTAAATGCGAGTATTCTTCAAGAGACGGGTTGGTCCGATTATTATTTTCCAGGAAATTTTTATACCAATGAAAATGTTGACAAACTACAACTCCAATTTTCTCCTTTCTATTTTTTTTCTCATGGATCATTATTCTTCAGTTTTTCTCCATTTTTGTTCGTTCGTTCAGTCAAGCATTTCCATGAACACATGTTACACATCTCTAAACTACTGCTCTGACACGAGCTTCCTTTGCGCGGAGAACCTCCTTAAGCTCTCCAGGACATAACTGCCCATCCATAAGGACCCCAAGTCATCTTCAAGTCGCACCTCATCATCAACCAGACTAGGGATACCTAGTTAGAGGGAAGTAAAAACTGATGCGGGTGATAGGGGTTAATTTTTCTATCTCTTCTTTCATGATGACATGAGGATTCATGTTAGCTAACACCAAATTATTTTTGAGACTAAGGCTTTAAGGCTTTGTTGTTGTTGTTGTTGCTGTATACATAGGAGTATATGCCAAAGAAACCTATGAAGCTTAGCGCATATAATTGACATCGGAAATTCATCAAGCAAACTCTGGGTATCCAGTACATGAAAAGCTGAAAGTACTTGGATAAATTTATTACTCCCACCCTCCCTAAATGAATGACGAAAAAAGTTTCAAATTTTCTCTTTATCAAAGAGCAAATTTGATTTTTTTTTCGACATCTATTTAGGGACCGAGGGAGTGAATAACTATCTCTTCAAGTGGGCAATGTAGGGAGGTCCCATTCTCTTTCGCATGAGGGTTAACGGGAATCATCCTAGAATTTGTGCATCCTGTGACCACGGTTATATGTAAGACAAGAAAAATGTCTACAAGACAGACAAAGAGAGTCTTTTATGTGTCAGACGCTTGAGTCGTTTCACTAATTTTAGGATTTAGGGTTTCTTTATTAAAATCACGCCTTTCCTATTTTACCCTTAAAAATAGGTCTTAAGCATTGCACATGCACAATTAACCGGAAAAATTGGATGTCGTTAGCCTCAAATACTACTATAGATGTAAAACTAGTTCAAGTACTATTTATGCAGCAAAAAAGAGTTTAGGTGGCAAATCCACTGAACCCCAATAGTTTGGGTAGCAATTTTTCCAAATAAAAATAATAAATATCAACAAAATACCATTTCATACTTTGAGTGGCAATTCTTCCTAGATTCTCTCATCTCTCCGGCCTCCACGAATATCATTGGCCTCCACGAATATCTCTCCCTTCTCTCCTGTCTCCACGAGTATCATCATCTACCCTCCGTCTCTTGGCATCTTTCTCATCTCTCCAGTCTCCACGGATATCATTATCTTCACTTCTTTTGTTAGAATCTCTCTCATCTCTCCTGTCTCCACGGATATCATTATCCTCATTCCTCTTGATATAGTCCCTCTCATCCCTCCCGCCTCTATACCCATCACTATCTTGCACTCTATTTTGCCTCTCATTTCTCTTTCTATAATCTTTTTCTCTTTCCACCGCCCGACTTCTGCAGTACCTGTCGTCTTTATATTTGTCACTTTGCCTGTGCCTATCACTTGAGTCCCTTTTTCTATAGTCCTTTTCATTATTTCGTCTTTCAAGATCATCCTCAGCTTCTTGCTTGCCACGTTTCTTCTCCGGCCTAAGACTTTGGGCAGCAGCCTCATCAAATACCATTTCATACTTTGAGTGGTCATCTCCTCGATGCCTATCATCTTTTATGATGTATTTTGGAGGTTGCTGATTGCCAGTGGGGTTACCTGTGCACTCCTTTACAATGTGATCTCGAGAACCACATTTGAAGCAACCTTTTCCTTTACCCGTCAGGCCACCTTTACGTCTGTATTGATACCAAGGTTTAGAAACACTTTGGCCGAAATCAACTGTAATACGTTGATCATCTATTGATGCCTTCTCCATCTTGAAATATGCTTCTTTGCAGGCATCTTTATCCTCAAACTCAATAAAAGCATAGCATAAACTGTCATAAGTTTTATAATCCCGGATTATTTTAGCTGATGTCACAGTCCCGAACCGTGAAAAAATTGTGTGTAGGTCCTCATCTTCGGTCACTGGGTTTAGTTTACGAACAAACAACACATTGTCAGGAGGCTTTATCTCAGCATCAGGGATATCCCCTATACTTTCTAGCACTACTGCTCTCGAATAAGCTTCCTTTTCGCGGAGAACCTCCTCAAGCTCTCCAGGACGTAACTTCTCATCCATAGAGACCCAGTCATCTTCAAGTCGCACCTCATAATCAACCTCAGCCTTCGGTTTTCCTTTAGGGGATGCATCTGGAATCAACTGCGCTAGCTGTGGAGGATCAGCAAAAGGATCATCGAGTACATAAGTGTGCTTGATTCGGATGTTCTTGAATGGCCTTCCCTTCTCATCCACATAAGCCTCATTTATTCTACTCAATGTTTCAATTCCCTCTGCCACCTCCCCGAAAACGGTGTGCTTCCCATCAAGATAGTCTAGATCATCACGTAGAGTGATATAGAACTGAGAAGCGTTAAGATCTTCTCCAGCACTAGCCATCGCAACTGTGCCAGTCTTCGAATGCTTCAAATCCAAGTTGATTTCATCCCCAAAAAATCGAGCCTGTTCGCCATACAAAAATTTGTAGATTGAATCACCACCAGAACCTGTTCCAGTAGGATCACCGGTCTGTACCGTAAAATCCTTGTCAACTGTGTGAAATAGAGTGCCATTGTAATATTTAATCTTGCATAGCTTCAAGAAATTCTTGCAAGTGAGAGGACACCGTTCTGTATGTAAATCCACAACCATGTCTCCTAAGCTCGTAACAATCATCACCGACATTGTTTAGGGTTTGGTGATTACGTCCCGAGCTCTGTGGATAATTGTGCCGCCTTGAGCAAAGCCTTAATTGTTGCCGGAAGGAAGAGGCACGGAGACGGACGGTAAGAGGCTTCGAGAGGGAAAGAGAGATGGGGTTGTTCTTGCGGAGTGCAGGGCGCGGGTTGAAGAAGAGAGCCGAAGAGAGAGAATCGGCAACCTTTAAAGATAGACAATCGCACTATAAAAAAAAATTATGGGAAACTGAAGCGCTTAAAAAGAGGCGATGATGATTGTAACTAGAATACAACAAAGATGCACCATATTGTTAAGGTCAAAGTTGGATGTTATTTCAATTCAGATCCTCGAGTGTAAGAATAGATATTTTAGGGGCCATTTGGTAGGTCGATAAATGACCGGATAAGATTATTAGTCCAATAAAATATGTTTGGTAGATTAAATGCAACCGTAGTAATTATTCAAAGTACAACTCAGATAAGCATCTGAACACCTCTTATCCCCTTCTTATTTATCCTAAAAAAATGGTGGTATTATTAATCCCTGAATTAATAACCTCCTCCATATTAATACATGCTAATCCTATCGGCCTATCAAACGGGCCCTTAGAGGATATAAGAACCTAAGAATAAGACTTTGAATTGTCTTTGAGTGTTTGTGTGTTTAGGGTTTGAATATATGACTTACAATATCAATTTGGCACTTACCTTGTTCAAAGGGACAAGGGCTTTCTATTTATAGGTGATGGAGAATTGCTTGTTGAGGTAAGTCATGAGGTCAGCCCTAGAGGGCATCTTAGTCTTTGATCAGGTACACGTGTCCGTATAGGATTGGACTTGCCAGTAAAGTAAGATTCACTTGCAGGGGGATGTCGTTGATGTGGACATGAGCCGTGTATTTGGGAGAGTTGACGCGGCGCATTAAATGAGCTAGTAGGCGTCTGAGCCATGTATTCAATGCGATGAAAATAAGCCGGCTTCTACATGTCAGAGCATGTGAGGAAGCTTGCTCAGTAAGCTTTGGCTTTAACCGAGAGTCTAGTGAGACAACTGGGAGTCTGGTATGAGACCGCAGTCAACATTTTGGACGCGGTCAATGATATCGACGTGGGCACGAATGGAGCGGTCACAATGTCCGCGGTCACCCGTCGGGCGATCTAGCTGTCCGCGGTCAGGACTGGGACGGTGTGAGAGGAACGCGGTCTTGACCTTTGAAGGCTTATATGTCTGCGGTCTTGACTCTGGCGGTCTAGGGTATGTCACGTCATACTTGGCCCCTGGACCAGACCGAGCTTGGGCCCGATCTAGCTGGTCCGGGCTCATCAGTGGCCCCTAGCCCCTAGCTCCCAGTGAGAGATTATTTATGGTCTGAGCGAGGAGCTACTTGCTAAGCTCAGTTTTGTCAGATCGCGTTTATACGGGCACCAGTGTTGGCATTTTTCACTGGTTTTGCTCTGCCTCCCGTGTAAATTGGCACACGTGAGGGGCACGTGAGAAAGCTTGTAGAAACTTTCTTGCTCTGCTTCCCGGTTAAGCTGGTGGGTCCCTTGGTAGGCGAAGCACCAGCGCGTGCCAGGTACGGAGGGTACGTGTCAGTCATCCAAGAGGCGCCATAAATGCCAACTGGCGAATTTTCGAATTTCCAAAATTTTGGCGCCGGTTCATGGTTCGAGGGAATGGTTTGTGGGCTAATTAATACGGGTCGACCCGTATTGGTGGGCCTATAAATACCAAACCCTTCAACCCTCAAAACCTTTTATCACCTTTCAGCCTTCAAATTGCTTTAGAGAGAGAAAATCTTACTGCCTTTGCTTAGCGTTTTCTTGCTCTAGTGTGAATCTGGGAACAACCGAGGAGCCTAAAGAGACACAGAAGTTTTTTCGGTGGAACAAAAAGGGAAGCTTTGGTTGAAATGCTCAAAGAATATACGGATGTTCGCTTGGTCTTATAAGGATATACCGAGGCCAGACACTTCTATTGTGGAGCACTGAATTCATTTGACACCCGATGTGAAGCAAGTTAAGCAGAAGCTGCACAGAAGCAGAAGCTGCACAGAATCAAGCCCGAATGGTCTTTGCAAGTAACAGAAAAAAACGAGAAGTTACTTTGTGTCGGTTTCATTAGAGTCATCAAGTATCCCACTTGGTTCTCCAATATTGTGACAGTTACTAAAGCAAATGGAAAGGTTCGATGTTGCATAGATTTTTGAGGTCTCAATAAAGCCAACCCAAATGATGATTTCCTTTTGCCAAACACAAATATGCTTGTTGATACCATCGCCAATTACAAAGTCAAGTCCTTTGTGGATGGAATTGTCGGCTATAACTAGATTAAGATGGCCGATGAAGATATTGACTATTTCATTAAGTCATTACCCATAGAAAATAGTGGGGAAAGAAGATTTAGTATCAGTCAGTGTTCTTGCTCAAGTTGAGACTTGTTATTATTTTACAAGGATGTCGAAAATATATATATATTGATGAAGACGATGATGATGATGATGATGATTATTATATATATATATATATATATATATATATATATATATATATATATATATATATTATTATTATTATTATTAATATTATTACTATTATTATTATTATTAGAATGAGGAAGTAGAATGTTGTATCTTGTGAAATATGAGTTGTACATGAAGGGCACCATTTTTCGAAAAATGTTTTACTTAGGAAAAATTCGTAAGTGGTTTTATTTAGGAAGGGCGTAAAATGTTTTTCGAAAAACGTTTTCTCCATTTTCCGGAAAACAAGCAAACACCGGAAAACGAGTTATTTTACGAAAAACATTTTCCGGAAAATAACCAAACATCGGAAAATAGGAAAAACGTTTTTCGGAAAACAACCAAACAACGGAAAACGAGTTATTTTACGAAAAATATTTTTCAAAAAATGTTTACGTTGAAACAAACGAAACTAACTGTTTTTGCAAAATATCTAACTAATATTGAAATTACACTTATACCCTCGTATAAATAAAAGAGTTAATTCTTAAATCCTTTGTTGTCAGCTCTCTCAGAAAATCCCAAACCTCCAAGAAACGAGATTCTTGCTCAAGGCGTTTCAATTCAGCACAAAATTCGATTCTTGCGGAGAGTGTCCCGCCATCGATCGCACAAGCTCCGACACCCCTGATTCCGATTGTGACGTCTATATACCAATTCACACACACATACGCATCCCCTATCTCGCCATACCCAGCCAATTCCTAAAACCTCATAGTTTTTGAGTGCCGGAACCCTAACTGCTGCAACACCTTCAATTTTATCTCTGATTACTCCAATAATGAAGACCAAGAACAATGGAAAGGCTTCCTTCCGACATTGTGATGGATATACTTGCAAGATTGCCCGTTAAATCAGTCCTGATTTGCAGGTGCGTTTCCAAACCCTGGCTGAATTTGACGTACGCACCCTCATTTCATTAAAATGCACTTGAATCGGTCCTCGCTTGATGAAAATTCTCAGCTCATTGTAAGTCGTTCGTTTTTCATTGGAGACCCCAACAATGAATGTATTTTCTTGAATACAATGATGCTCTATATGATTACACTTCCAGTGACATTAATTTCTCCCGATCACAGCCAAATTTTGAAGAATTTAGAGTAATGGGTTCTTGTAATGGTTTGTTCTGTCTGGTGGAGTCCGATATGGAAGATTTTCTTGACCCAATTTATGTTTGTAACCCTTTTACCAGGCAATATGTCCAGCTTCCTGACCCTCTTACTAGGCACTTTGCCCGTCCTGGCTATTGTTCTGAAATTGCTGTCGGGTTTGGATTTATCCCCACTACCAATGAATATAAGGTTGTAGTCATTAGGAACTTTTTTCATGATAAAACCTTGTTTGGTTGGGGAGACATTTTTATGTTTACTCTAGGCGATACGTCTTGGAGAGGTATGGGAAAAACTCCTTGTTCAGTTGATTCCTTAGTGTCTCCAAAGCATGTTTTTGTTAACGGTGCCCTTCATTGGTATATCTATTCTCATTTTAATGCCATTGTTGCTTTTGACATTGCGGAAGAAGTTGTTCTAATGATTGATCCACCTAATGTTGGGAATCGTTTTTCTGTGGGAGTTTTGAGAGAGTGTCTATCAGTTTCGGGTTTTGTTCACGGGGTTCATGCAGAAATATGGATAATGAATGAATAAGCTGTGAGATTCATGGAACAAATGTTATGTCATTGATATGAGTGGAGTGGGGCCCAACATTGGAAATATTCGTAATGTATGCCTTCAGAAAAATGGGGAACTCCTGCTGTTGTATGGTCATGGAGAACTTGTTTTGTACAATTTAAGAACCAAGATCTTGAGAAAGAGCAATATTGTCGGGCCTTCACCTTTGTTTGAAGCTGTGACTCATGTGCCAAGCCTTGTTTCACCGTTAAACTGTAAAAGGATTAGCAGGTTAGAATAGAATGTTCTTGTACGGGGGAAGGATGCAGGAGTTACCTAGGAGGAGCATCAAAGTTTAGTACTCCGTATCTCTTATTTTGGTTGACATTACTCAATTTTGAACCATTGAACTCAGCCAGTTTTCAGTTTTTTTTTTAGTAGAGTTACAATTTTCTGTATCAAAGTTTAGTTTCTTCCTGCAGTCTCCCTTCTAATCATAGACATAAACATAATAAAGAGAATCACCCGTTTTGGAGGAATGGTTTGTCCGACTATCTACACAATTGCTTATCTACAATACAGTCTTGCTTGATTGAGAACATAGGAATATGAGGTTCAGTTACACTCAGAAATATAATGGTATAGTATGAAGTTTATTGCTTAATGTGTCAATTCTAGAAGAAAAAATTGTTTACCCCTAAATGAGGGTCTATTTTTGTTTGAACTTGCTAAATTCACCTATGCTATCCGTAATATTCCAACACGCACTTGCATTACAATAGAGTGGAAACTGATTGTAGTCATGTATAGCTACTACTTGTTGGGATTTGGGGGATCACATATCCGTCTATATCCGATACAAGCAGTCCCAAGTCAAGAATTGAGAAGAGGGTTCGACCCATATACCTCACCGAGGGTGAGGCTTGGCGTTAGTATAGGACCTCTCCTTTGGTGACTTTTGGAGATAGTCTAGAAAAGATAACCTGAATGGATGAAATTATTGTATGATTTCAGGAAAACGAAAATCACTAAATTCGTAATATAATTTGTAATGATTAAATAATAAATATAAGAAACAAATAGAGGAAGAAAACCAAATAACTATAAAGAAAAAAAAAAAAAGAAAAGACAAAATGCTAAAGAAAATATTTTTTTTTATCGTCAAGTTTCAACTTCTTTTTCTCTCACAATCATGCAAAACAACCTCCTCAGTTCTTGCTCACCTCTTTGCTCGTTGTAAGTTAAATATAAGAGTGGTACTTATCTCCCCACTTTAGTGCATAGATATTATTAATAGAAGTAATTGCCCATTGATTTTTCAAAAATTAAAACAAACAACAACCAAGCCTAAAACTATGTCTCTAATTTTTCCCATCACTGTACACACCATAAAATAAAATAATACTAGTATTTGGTTTTATATACTTGTGACATGGCGGCGCAAACAACCGAAAATGGAAAGAGAAAGAAAGAAACTATCATATTTACACTTTTTCATGAGTAAGTTTTAGGGGAAATCTGTTTCTCCATAAATTATAAAAAGTCCGCTTTTCATCCTTAAAAATATCGAGTTTAGACCTTAAAACATTGAGTTTAGGCCTTAAAATACCTAGAAAATAAAATAGTGAGTTTAGGCGTTAAAACAATGAGTTAAAGCTAGAAAATAAAATCGCGAGTTTAGGCCTTAAAACAATGAGTTTAGACTTTAAAACACCAAGTCGATATATTTAAATACAAGACTTTTTATAACTTATGGAGAAACAGGTTTCCCCCAAAATTTTTTGCTTTTTCATAACCACTCCCCCTCTAAGACCATCTCCAACATTTTGGTGTAAAAATTGCACCAAAACACTAATATGGTGCAATTTCAGTACCAAATATCTTTTACCATCTCTAACAACTCGCTTCAAATCTTGCACCAAATAAGAATATACTCAAAATATTCTTTATTATTCGTTTAATTAAAATATTTTCTATTAATTATATATTATTATTGATAATATGATTCAAATTATATTACATTAAATATTATAGTGTAATTTGTATCATATTATCAAATAACAACAACAACAAAGCCTTAGTCCCAAAATGTTAAATTAAAAAATATATACTACAAAATTTATAATTAACAATCAATTAAAAACAAACTGAATATTTTTTCTTAAATAAAAAATGAAAATTCAATAATACAAATAACAAATATTAATTTAAAAATATACTACTATAAAATTTATTCAAAATTAATATTTTTAAAAAATTGATTATTCATTTTGGAACGGAGGAAGTAGTGATTTCAATTTCATAAATAAATAAAAAAAATGAAAAAGAGAGATAGCGGAGGGATAGCGCAATGCCAAATCAGGCGCATCCCTTGATCGCCGCCAAAATAGCGTTAAGTTTGGCACGCCTGTTGGAGATGGAGTTTGTGCTAAACTGGCGATGGCGGGGTGTTTGGCGCAACTCTTGGAAATGGCCTAACTTCCTGTAATCCCCTCCCCTCTAAATTTCCCAATTTTCTCAATCAACGAAACCCTCCAAAAAATTTCAATCAACGAAATCTCAAATGTCTATGAAATTGGAACACTCTCTCTCTCTCTCTCTTTAACATGGAATTTTTGAGAGGCTAAAGCGCTCTCTCTCTCTCTCTCTCTCTCTCTCTTTTCTCTTATGTGTGAAGAGGAAAAGAGGCGTGGATTCAAGGTTCTTAGGAAAATGGGTGTGTGAGATCCAAAACGATCCATACAGCTGCTAAAATGAATTGTGTCTCCTCTCGAAACGCCATTAGAAAGTTTGAAAGTATGTTGTATGTTTTGACCTTATTAGCCTGTTGATTATGTTCCTCGCAAGTCAACCTGAAAAAAATTATATTTTTAATTGATGCACCAAAAATGGTAAGAAAATATTTTTAAATAAAATATTGATAAATTTTATAAAATGAGTTATTAACTTTCTTATTCTTTTTTTGAATATAGATGATAATTAATTTACTTTGTTATAAAATTTTATTATTTAATATTTCAAAAATAAATTTAATGTTCTACCCTTTTAATTTTGTAATTTTCATTAGAACTTTAAAAGGAAAATCAACTTCAAATTAACCAATTTGTTAATCACGTGCCCGACACATGAGTACTTTTAACGAATTTCCTCAAAAACCCTTAACAAGCAAAAAAATTCGTTTGTAGCCCTGGTGTGTGAAAAAAAAAATCCCTCCCCGTATGAAATATCCACACGATTTCAGGCCCTAAATCTATCAATATATAAAAGTTGAAGTGCATATAGCATTTTCTAGAGCTTTTTTTCCGTCCAAATTCCCCTAGCCACTACAGTGACCAAATACATTCTCTCTACCTTTCTAAAATATAATAAATGCAAAAGTTATGACCCCCGCAACTACACCTAAACAATAAAACTAATCTATCCATAACTCAAACAATAACACAACCCAACTCACCATTATTAACCTCTCCCTACTTTCTTTCTCTGCCCTACCCACCCTACCCAACTCAGGCCACCACCTCCCTACCTCCGGCCGCCCCTCCCATCTCTCACCTCCGATAACCCCTACAACGTCTCCGGTCCATCTCCCCTGCTCCAATGGTAAATCAACCAATTATATCAACTAGAGGAAGAACAATGCTTACTATTGGAAAAAAAAAACAATCTTACTTCTCCATTTACTCGATTTTCTTCTCAATCATCATTCATTTGGATCTCACACACCCATTTTCCTAAGAACCTTGAATCCACGCCTCTTTTCCTCTTCACACATAAGAGAAAAGAGAGAGAGAGAGAGAGAGAGAGAGAGCGAGCTTTAGCCTCTCAAAAATTCCATGTTAAAGAGCGAGAGAGAGAGTGTTCCAATTTCATAGACATTCGAGATTTCGTTGATTGAAATTTTTTGGAGGGTTTCGTTGATTGAGAAAATTGGGAAATTTAGAGGGGAGGGGATTACAGGAAGTTAGGCCATCTCCAAGAGCTGCGCGAAACACCCCGCCATCGCCAGTTTAGCGCAAACTCCATCTCCAACAGGCGCGCCAAACTTAACGCTATTTTGGCGGCAAGCAAGGGATGCGCCTGATTTGGCCTTGCGCTATCCCTCTTTTATTATTATTATTATTATTATTTTTATCATTTTTTTATGATTATTATTTTATTTATTTTTTTTAATTTTATTTGTTTATTTATTTTTTTTTCAACAACCTTTCACACGATGACATATGATGATTCATGTAAGCCGACCCCAAATTAGTTTGGGACTAAGGCTTTGTTGTTGTTGTTGTTGTTGAAATTGAAATCACTACTTCCTCCATTCCAAAATGAATAATCAATTTTTTTAAAATATTAATTTTGAATAAATTTTATAGTAGTATATTTTTTAATTAATATTTGTTATTTGTATTATTGAATTTTCATTTTTATTTAAGAAAAAATATTCAGTTTGTTTTTAATTGATTGTTAATTATAAATTTTGTAGTATATATTTTTTAATTTAACATTTGATAATATGATTCAAATTACACTATAATATTTAATATAATATAATTTGAATCATATTATCAATAATAATATATAATTAATAGAAAATATTTTAATTAAACGAATAATAAGGATTCTTTTGAGTATATTCTTATTTGGTGCAAGATTTGAAGCGAGCGGTTGGAGATAGTGGAAGATATTTGGTGCTGAAATTGCACCATATTAGTGTTTTGGTGCAATTTTTACACCAAACTGTTGGAGATGGTCTTAGAGGGGGGGGGGGGTTATGAAAAAGTGTAAATATGATTGTTTCTTTCTTTCTCTTTCCATTTTCGGTTGTTTGCGCCGCCATGTCACAAGTATATAAAACCAAATGCTAGTATTATTTTATTTTATTGTATGTACAGTGATGGGAAAAATTAGAGACATAGTTTTAGGCTTTGTTGTTGTTTGTTTTAATTTTTGAAAAATCAATGGGCAATTACTTCTATTAATAATATTTATG
Source organism: Adenophora triphylla var. japonica (assembly GCA_022495995.1). Taxonomy (NCBI): domain Eukaryota; kingdom Viridiplantae; phylum Streptophyta; class Magnoliopsida; order Asterales; family Campanulaceae; genus Adenophora; species Adenophora triphylla. The sequence continues at coordinate 58,158 of JAFEMH010001400.1, read as the reverse complement.
CACCGAAGTGGGGAGATAAGTACCACTCTTATATTTAACTTACAACGAGCGAAGAGGTGAGCAAGAAATGAGGAGGTTGTTTTGCATGATTGTGAGAGAAAAAGAAGTTGAAACTTGACGAGCTTAATAAAAAAATTATTTTCTTTAGCATTTTGTCTTTTTTTTTTCTTTATAGTTATTTGGTTTTCTTCCTCTATTTGTTTCTTATATTTATTATTTAATCATTACAAATTATATTACGAATTTAGTGATTTTCGTTTTCCTGAAATCATACAATAATTTCATGCATTCAGGTTATCTTTTCTAGACTATCCCCAAAAGTCACCAAAGGAGAGGTCCTATGCTAAAGCCAAGCCTCACCCTCGGTGTGAGGTATAGGGGTCACCCTCTCCTCAATTCTTGACTTGGGACTGCTCGTATCGGATAGACGGATGTGTGATCCCCCAAATCCCAACAAGTAGTAGCTATACATGACTACAATCAGTTTCCACTCTATTGTAATGCAAGTGCGTGTTGGTATTACAGATAGCATAGGTGAATTTAGTAAGTTCAAACAAAAATAGACCCTCATTTAGGGGTAAAACAACTTATTTTCCAGAAATGGACCTCATTTTGGAATGGAGAGAGTATTTAAAGTACACAGAACATACAATTCCAGTGATACTGATGGGGATGAAAAGAGCTTGATGACCCAGCATTAGTTCATGTCTACTGCAAGTATAGGTACAAATTGAATTGACACATTAAGCAATAAACTTCTATACTATACCATTATATTTCTGAGTGTAACTGAACCTCATATTCCTCTGTTCTCAATCAAGCAAGACTGTATTGTAGATAAGCAATTGTGTAGACAGTCGGGCAAACCATTCCTCCAAAACGGGTGATTCTCTTTATTATGTTTATGTCTATGATTAGAAGGGAGACTGCAGGAAGAAACTAAACTTTGATACAGAAAATGGTAACTCTACTAAAAAGAAACTGAAAACAGAGGCTGAGATCAATGATTAGAATTGAGTAAGACCAACCAAAATAAGAGATACGGAGTACTAAACTTTGATGCTCCTCCTAGGTAACTCCTACATCCTTCCCCCATACAAGAACATTCTATTCTAACCTGCTAATCCTTTTACAGTTTAACGGTGAAACAAGGCTTGGCACATGAGTCACAGCTTCAAACAAAGGTGAAGGCCCGACAATATTGCTCTTTCTCAAGATCTTGGTACTTAAATTGTACAAAACAAGTTCTCCATGACCATACAACAGCAGGAGTTCCCCATTTTTTTGAAGGCATACAGTACGAATATTTCCAATGTTGGGCCCCACTCCACTCATATCAATGACATAACATTTGTTCCATGAATCTTTCACAGCAGTTTCATTCATTATCCATATTTCTGCATGAACCCCGTGAACAAAACCCGAAACTGATAGACACTCTCTCAAAACTCCCACAGAAAAACGATTCCCAACATTAGGTGGATCAATCATTAGAACAACTTCTTCCGCAATGTCAGAAGCAACAATGGCATTAAAATGAGAATAGCTATACAAATGAAGGGCACCGTTAACAAAAACATGCTTTGGAGACATTAAGGAATCAACTGGACAAGGAGTTTTTCCCATACCTCTCCAAGACGTATCGCCTAGAGTAAACATAAAAATGTCTCCCCAACCAAACAAGGTTTTAATGAAATGAGGGTCGTACGTCAAATTCAGACAGGGTTTGAAAACGCACCTGCAAATCAGGACTGATTTAACGGGCAATCTTGCAAGTATATCCATCACAATGTCGGAAGGAAGCCTTTCCATTGTTCTTGGCCTTCTTTATTGGAGTAATCAGAGACAAAATTGAAGGTGTTGTAGCAGTTAGGGTTCCGGCACTCAAAAACTTTGAGGTTTTAGGAATTGGCTGGGTATGGCGAGATAGGGGATGCGTATGTGTGTGTGAATTGGTATATAGACGTCACAATCGGAATCAGGGGTGTCGGAGCTGGTGCGATCGATGGCGGGACACTCGCGGCAAGAATCGAATTTTGTGCTGAATTGAAACGCCTTGAGCAAGAATCTCGTTTCTTGGAGGTTTGGGATTTTCTGAGAATGATAACACAGTTAATACATCTAGTATTAACTGTTGTACTTTGAAGCAATGCAATGGAGAGCTAAACCAGAGCTGACAACAAAGGATTTATGAATTAACTCTTTTATTTATATGAGGGTATAAGTGTAATTTCAATATTAGTTAGATATTATGCTAAAACAGTTAGTTTGTTTTCCTTTTTTGTTAGATTGCAACATCAGTCAGTTAGACTTGATTGTATTATTGTATATAACATTTTGTAGCAGCTGAAGTATTCATATTTCATTCAATACAACGAAAATCCGCAAAACATTTTCTCCCTATTATTTCTCCCTAATTACGTATCTGATTTCGACATTTCTTGTAAAATAATGCCAAGTCTCAACTTGAGCAAGAACGACGAATGATACTAAATCTTCTTTCCCCACTCTTTTCTGTGGGTAGTGACTCGATGAAATAGCCAATATCTTCCTCGGCCATATTGATCTGGTTATAGCCGGCAAACCCATCCACAAAGGACTTGACTTCGTAATTGGCGGTGGTATCAACAAGCATATCTGTGTTTGGCAAAAGGAAATCATCCTTTGGGCCGACTTTATTGAGACCTCCAAAATCTATGCAACATCGAACCTTTCCATTTGCCTTGGTAATTGTCACAATATTGGAGAGCCAAGTAGGATACTTGATGACTCGAATGAAACCGACACAAAGTAACTTCTCATTTTTTTTCTTTTACTTGCAAAGACCATTCGGGCTTGATTCTGCGCAGCTTTTGCTTAACTTGCTTCGCATCGGATGTCAAATGAATTCAGTGCTCCACAATAGAAGTGTCTAGCCCTGGTATATCCTTATAAGACTAAGCGAACACATCCACATATTCTTTGAGCATTTCAACCAAGGCTTCCCTTTTTGTTCCACCGAAGAAACTTCTGTGTCTCTTTAGGCTCCTCGGTTGTTCCCAGATTCACACTAGTCAAAACTTTCTCGACAACTTGGACCCAATTTTCCTCTCGATCAATAACCTACTTATAGATTTCTTTAATGTATTGTTCATTTAGTGTGTCTACATCTTCTTCAAATTAATCATTATTAAATGTTGTTAGATTACTAAGCCTATTATTAGTTAATTTATCATTTGTTAAAGTGGCAATGAGGGGATAGTTGGAAAGGTCAATCGTTTCATTCAAAGCAAAAGGAAATACAGCGTTTGCAACAAACTCATAATCCTCGGGCGTGAGGTCGTCGGATGACACAAATGACTCAAACTGACAAATAAAAGATTTTGGAGAGTCAATACGGGAAGAGGAACCAATCCAAGCTTCTCGATATTCTCCACTTGCTTGCGATCGGTCCTTAGAAAGTCACTGAATTATTCAATGACATCTCTGAGTCACCAAAGTACGTGGATCAAAGGGCTTCATACCATCTGCTTCAATTACAACAACAATATCAATATCTGAACCCAAATCAATCAAATATGGCACATCTATCTCTTCCCCAAAAGTTGCTGCAAGATCGGTCCATTCCAGGTATCTTCAGTTATCAACTAAACTACTAAGAACACGATTAACTCCGGCGACCAACAACTCCGGCGACCAAACAACTGAGAACTTAACTTATCAGTAAATTCTCAGTTGTCAACTAAACTACTAATAACACGTTTAACCCCGGCGACCACCAACTCCGGCAACCTCTCCGGCCACCAAATATCTGAGAACTTAGCTTATCACTAAGTTCTCAGTTGTCTACTAAACTACTAAGAACACGATCAACTCCGGCGACCTCTCCGGAGACCAAACAACTGAGAACTTAACTTATTAGTAAGTTCTCGGTTGTCAACTAAACTACTAAGAACACGATCAACACCGGCGAGCTCTCCGGCGACCAAACAACCGAGAACTTAACTTATCATTAAGTTCTCAGTTGTCAACTAAACTACTAAGAACACGATCAACTCCGGCAATCACCAACTCCGGCGACTAAACAACTGAGAACTTATCAGTAAGTTCTCAGTTATCAACTAAACTACTAAGAACACGATCAACTCCGACGATCACCAACTCCGGCGACCTTTCCGGCGACCAAACAACTGAGAACTTAATTTAGAGGCTTTGACCAATTAGTTGCCCAGCCAAATAAAATCTACCTTTAAGGACTTCCATTATCAAAACTGCCAAAAAGTCCCTGCATTTTTATGGACCAAACTATCCCACACCTCACGCGCGTCAGTTTAGCGCTCTTGGAACATGCGCTTCTTCTTATCTATTTTCTTTCTCTCTCCTTTTCTCTCTTCCTTTTTTCTCTTAAATTTTTAAAATGCAATATCTCAAAATCTAAAGGTCGAAAAAATAATCTGAAACTACTATTTTAATCGCATCCCCGAGACGAATCAAACAAGTTTACTCATCATATATTTCAAATTTTATAAACAAAAGAAAATTATTTTTCACTTGTAAAAACTGAAAAAATCATTTATCATTTGTTCACACATTAGTATAAAACTGTATAATGGTTATCACATTTATAAACTGAGAAGTCTATTTCACAGTTTTGATGTAAATAACTGTATAATGGTTTTCACATTTATAAACTGAGAAGTCTATTTCACAGTTTTGATGTAAATAACTGTATAATGGTTTTCACATTTATAAACTGAGAAGTTTATTTCACAGTTTTGATGAAAATAACTTTATAATGGTTTTCACATTTATAAACTGAGAAGTCTATTCACTGTTTTGATGAAAATAATTGTATAATGGTTTTCACATTTATAAACTAAGAAGTCTATTTCACAGTTTTGATGAAAATGACTGTATAATGGTTTTCACATTTATAAACTGAGAAGTCTATTTCACAGTTTTGATGTAAGTAACTGTATAATGGTTTTCACATTTATAAACTGAGAAGTCTATTTCACAGTTTTGATGAAAATAACTGTATAATGGTTTTCAAATTTGTAAACTGAGAAGTCTATTTCATAGTTTTGATGTAAATAACTGTATAACGGTTTTCACATTTATAATTAAAATTAACTTACCAAATTACTAAATATAATAACTAGAATATGATTGGACAAGGAAAGAAAGGCATAGATGAAGATGGAGTATTCCATGACATGATAAATCAGTTAGTTGTAACATAGCTTCACTTACAAACACTCTTTCAAAAGTCAAGTCCTTAATCAATACATTGTATACGCCAACATTTTAAGAAAATCGAACAAAGAACAAAAATCAGGCGTCTATAAATCGAATATCAAAGGTGTTTGGATGGATCTGCCATACATTCAACGCTGCATATTCCTCTAAACATTCTTTCAACTGAGCTTCAGTGTATCCCTGTGCAAACATATCAAAGGATTAGAGAGAGTTTTTGTTTTCCACCTAGTTGAAACACATACTCGTGTCTGGAATGTCCATGTCACGAGTATGTGTTTTACTAGACATTGAACAAGTTGGGGCGGCTCATCTTCAAACGAGCTAAAAATGGGCACGACAAAATAAATTGTTCAACCTTAAGAAAATAACCTTTCTTGAAATCCAGTTAAGCGCATGGCCATAGCTCACATCCATCTTGTTAGACCTTACAACCTCATCACGCAAAATTGAGTAGATAACAGAGATCACATCTAAACCTGACTTTTGTCTGTCATCCGAGTACAAGGAGAACTTTGACATTTCCATTAGCCTAAGTGCCTCATCCACATCACTCTAAGCAACAACGTCTGAGAAATGGAGTCTTGCAAGTGCCTGAAATGAAAAATAATTATACATTGAGGTCATTTTAGCTTCCCAGAAGGAAATACCATGTAAAATCCAAGATGCCATGTACATATATGGACGCATAGCAGGAGCAGTTTGCACCAATTGCTATGTGAGTATATATATACTCCGTATATATATAAAGAAGATGAAAAGGAACTCACAGCTGATATGCGTAGAATGCTGAACAGGGTTCTCACAGTTGTATATGTATGTGGGGCGCTTGACTTTGCTTCTTCTTGCCTAATGCTGGAATATGCGGTAGCAATATACTCCTCAAGTTCTCTTGGGACAGAGGGAGATAATTTTCTTGCAGCAGAAATGTATGCCCTAGCAAAAGTTACACATATTTGAAAACCATTTTCGATCTCCGGGAGGCTCTAGTTAACCCAGAAAAACAAAAATCGAAAGAAACTTAGTAAATTTTATACAAAAAGAGAAAAATTATAGTATTCCCCATTTGAGCTGCCATGAAATTATGTAAAACCCATTTCAAAAACATATCAACAATTCAGTCGTACAATACACACTACAGCAATCCTAAATTAAAAACATAAATCATCAACACCCAAATTCAATTAGGTTTTGAAACCTCCCCAAATCAAAAAAATAGAAAGAAATTCAACACATTCAACAAGAATATACCTGTATCTGTATCGAAAATCAAACCCTAGGAATTCGACAGTAAAGGATGGGCAGTTTCACAACCTTGGCCGGAATTAATGGAGGTTGGTCAGATTTTGATGCAATCTTGGCCAGATTTCTTTGTTCTTGCTCGAAATTGATGATTGAAGATCGATCAACTGAAATTGCCGAGAGAATTGAAATTGCGCGAGAGAGAATTGCCAATTGCGCATAGAGAGAGAAACGAAATTGCGCAGAGAGAGAAACGATCATTGAGGATAGCTCCCCGTCGGGAATGAAAATATCCATCTTCTCCAACGAGTCGCTAAGCTCCTTCTTCGTGATTTGGCAGTCCCGTTTCGATCGAACATCTGGAACACCCGTCGGAGCTCGTCAATTGCGACATAGAGAGAGAGAGAGAAAGCCAATTTGCGCATAGAGAGAGAAACGCAATTGTGCATAGATAGATAGAGAGAAAGAGGAGGGCAGTTTCGCCATTTAAATGGCTATGAAATATTTTAAAATGAGCTAGGAATTTATTGATAAAATGAATTTCAACTTATGGATCCTATTGTAGAATATGAAACGTGGTGTTTTTTTTTTTTTGATAAATTCCACCTTCTAATGGGGCTTATTGGTAAAAATCCTCTTAATTTATCATTAAGTTCTCAGTTGTCAACTAAACTACTATGAACACGATTAACTCCAGCGACCATCAATTTCGGCGATCAAACAAATGAAAACTTAACTTATCAGTAAGTTTTCAGTTGTCTCCACTAAGAACACAATCAATAAAAATAAAATAACCATAATTCATAATATTAACCACACATCCAAATAATACATTAGTAACCATGACCTAAGAATAAAAAAAGGCCTACCATTATTCCTTTGAGGTATTATTAAATATATCCCAAAATCAAAATTTAAAGCATAAAATTTTTAATTCAGAAAAATAAAATAAAAAATAAGTATCATGATATTGCCGATTCAAAATAACTGTTATTTTTATAGATAATTATTGATTTTGGAAATGTAGATATACAATAAATAAACGAGCAAATTGCATTTTAGTTATCTGAGTTTGTCGAGATGTTTCAATTGGTTATCAAATTTGCATTTGTTACAAGTTGGTTATTGAGTTTGTCTTTTTGTTGCAATCAGGTGTAATTTTGGATTAACCGTTAAAAATCTAACGAAGAGCATACCATGTGCCGCTCACGTGAGTTACTTAAGGGCTATTTTGATCTTTTCCATCGAATTTGACCCCCTTAATAATTTTAAGGGGGTTAGTTGACATTTTCTAAAAATGAGGGAAGGGTTAAATATATAACCCCCCTCTCTCTCTCTCTCTCTCTCTCTCTCTCTCTCTCTCTCTCTCTCCCTCATCTTCCTCAAACCCAACAAGCACACCACCACCTCTCTTCCCCACCCACCATGCAACCACCGTCTCTGAAACATGAACCCACCCTCCCACAAACCACCACACCCAACAATCCACCATTTTAAACTCACCATTCATCCACGACACCAATACATCAACAACGAAATCCCAAAATTGAGGTTTTCAGATTTGGGCAGCAACAACAAAATCGGATTTGGATAGCCGCATTTAATTCAAAACCAAGATTTGAAAAGGAAACCCCCCCCCCCAATAATTCTTTTAACAATCCATTCCCTTCCCCCAATTTCAATTTCTCAATTCAATTTCAATTCCTCCATACAATTATGAAGCGAGATTATAATTTCAATCCATCTCATCACCATCTTCAACATCACGATACCTTCTCCACCGGCGCGGCCACTACCGCAAGCAGTGGCAATAGTAGTAGCCTCTATTCAGTCCCCACCCCGGCAGCTACTGACGTTGCCGGTAAAAGTAAGATGTGGAAATCTGAACAGCACGCCGGCGATGACGAGCTCTTAGCGGTGTTGGGATATAAAGTCCGGTCTGTCTTCTTGGCTTGAATCTATGATTTCTGAGCTCAAACCATCTTAGCCAATCATTGATGATTCCAGCTTCCAATCGGCAACCTCAACCACCGCCGCCGCCGCTACAAGCTCTAGAGCTTTCCAAGACGATTAGTCAAACAAATTGGATTCCTCGCCGTCTCCCAAGAGGGAGTGGGAGATAGGGAAATAAGAGAGGGCGGTAATGGAGGGTGTGGAAGAGGGAGTGAGAGGGACCTGTGAAGATGGTGGGGGAACTCATATGAAAATGGAGGTGATGAAGGGTGGAGGCAGTGGATTTAGGGGAGATGAGGAGATGATGAAAATGGAAAATACCAAAATACCCATAAGTAACCCACGTGAGCGACACATGTTATGCTTTTCGTTAGATTTTTAACGGTTTATCCAAATTTACACCTGATTGCAACAAAAAAACAAAGTCAATAACCAACTTGTAACAAATGCAAATTCGATAACCAATTGAAACATCTCGACAAACTCAGGTAACTAAAATGCAATTTTCCCTAAATAAACATAAACTTTGTATCAATAAACTGAAGAAAAAAATAACATTTTAAGATGCGGGAAAGGGAAAAACCCAACCCAAATGGATCAAACGAAGCAGATTGGCCAGCTTAGAAACGAGTGGCTAGACAAAACAAAACCCAATCCTATTAAACAATTTAACCAACACAGCAGGCACCACCAATGGCTACCCATCAGATTAACAGCCATGTCCATGGCCACTGCTCATTCTCTTTCCTCCTCTAGCTGCTTCCGTCACTGCACAAAACCCACTTCACACTACAAGAATCAGGGTTTTTTGCCACGGTCAGATAAAATCGTGGCTAATAGTATTTACCACGGTTTTGTCACGTTTTTACGTCCGAGACTTTTGTGAGCGACGCTTATACTGTTCTACGTTTTTTAAATCGTGACAAATAGTATTTGCTATGGTTATGGTCACGGTTAAAAACCGTAGCACAATAAGTGTGATATACTCCCTCCGTCCCAGTAATTAGTTCATTCTTTTTTGTCTGACACGCAAATTAAGGGTAGAAAAAATGTTGTGAGTGTAATAGTAAAATAGGAGAGAGAATGAGTGGAGAAAATAGTAAATTTGAAAAATGTTGTGAGTATAATAGTAAAATAGGAGAGAGAATGAGTGGGTGGAATAGTAAAGATTCTTTGCCAAAAAAGGAAAGATGAAGCTTTAAATGGGACACCCAAAATGGCAAAAGGTGAAGTTATTAATGGGACGGAGGGAGTATGTTATTTTTTATTTGTCACGGTTGTTGTGACATTTTCTAAGCCGTGACAAATAGTATTTTTTATTTGTCACGGTTGTTGTGACATTTTAAAAACGGTGCAATTTGTAATACTTGTGACAATTTGAAACCGTCACAAAAGTTATGTGCGACATATAAATCATTATTTGTATTGATAATTAACGTGGCATATGATACCATAATGTGTTTTTCATATTTGTAACACAATTCAAAACTGTGATATACAAATTTTTTTTTAAAATTATAAAACTTAGTGTACTATATATTCATTGTAATACATTTAATAGCAATAAAAGAGTTTTGTATTGATAATTAACGTGGCAAATGATACCATAATGTGTGTTTTTCATATTTGTAACACAATTCAAAACTGTGATATACAATTTTTTTTTTTTAATTATAAAACCTAGTGTACTATATATTCATTGTAATACATTTAATAGCAATAAAAGAGTTACATGACAATTTTAACCGTAATGCATAAATTTCCATAAAAATCCAAAATCAGTGACACAAGTTCTTAAACAAAAATCCTAAATAATTCATTCTAGTAAGTCAAATCTAACAACTATTTATATAAAGCATTTACTACTATTAAGCATTTGTCTGAAATTAGGGGTGGCAATTTGTGTCCAATGGGCATACCCATTAAGATTTTATCATGCTTTAAACTATTGTACATTGTATCATGAAATAGTGTAAAGCATGATATTCTTAATGGATAACACCCATCGGGTAACCAAAACACCCATTTTGCCACCCCTATCTGAAATTAAACATGTACAAAAGTGTAATCATGGCCATAATCTAATCTAAAACATCGAAGTTTAGAAGTTGATATTGAAGTTGAAGATCAAAAAGACATCATCAAGGCTCCAATCCTGTCATGCGTATACAAAAAAGTAAATCTTCATAAGTGAATGAATATCGTTAACAATTGAAAACATAAACAAAATCACGAGTACTTCATATTTTAGATTTAAATAAATGGATAATACTCCCTCCGTCCCACGTTAGTTGAGACTAACTTTTTGGGCACACCAATTAAGGAAAAGTAAGTGAGAGAAAAAGTGAAAGAAAATGTTGTGAGTATGAAGAATTAAATAGGAGAGAGAATGAGTGTGAGGAATAGTTAGGAGAGAGAATGTTGTGAGTGTAAAAGTGAAATAGGAGAGAGAATGAGTGGGATAAATAGTGAAGATTCCTTTGCCATTTTGGGCAGTCTCAACTAACGTGGGACGGCCCAAAAGGGAAAGAAGTCTCAACTAACGTGGGACGGAGGGAGTAATTACTAATTGATGACATGACATATTATAAGTTTGAAAAAAACTAACAAAGAAATTAAATAAAAAAAACTTGAGTATGATTTTAAAAAATTTACTTACAAAAAAAGTCATCTAGCTACAAATCTCATCTGACCCATCATCACCCAATGTTGTAGGAATCTGTGAACAAGAAAATGATGTGGATTAGTCATAAAACAACCACGTAAGCTAATAACCAATTTAACACTAGGTAAATACATACTATAGCAAAAAGAGCAGACGATTATAAAATATACCTTCCTATCTGAGATAGTACGTGCAAAGCTTAGCTCAGCGAGATAATTGCACTCTGCAAAATCATGCAATGTACGATTTGCTCTAGTGCCCTCACAATCATGCTTACCAGATTCTTCCTTCAAGAATCTTCTACAATCGTCAGCATTCTGCAAGATAAATGAAGGCAGGAGTTAACAACTATCTTCCAGGGGGACACGGAACTACAACTCCAGCATACCCCAGTAGGGTATCTACATAAGTTCACCATATTAGCCGGAGGCATAAAGCTATTTCCAGGCTAGTAAGCTCACTTAGAGATCCTGATTGCCATCAGGGCTTAAGGAGTTATGAGGCTAAGTGAAGGGTTCCCCTTGTTTTGTCCTTCTCAATGCCAGCATGAATGATCAGACGTGGATAAGAAAATTGATCAGAATAACGATGGATATGACAATTTTCAACTACATTACAATCAAAAGGAAAATATAGTCACATCACACCATACCTGCAAACATTTCAGCATTTGTTCTTCAATCGTACCACGCATAGCCAAAGTTTCTACGTGAATAGGGCGTGCAGCACCCATCCTGTGAGCTCGACTAATCACCTGTTCCTCCATGCTAAAAAATTTCAGAAATAAGTAATCAGTTAAATAGACCTCTCCTAACAAGGTGCATTAAACTTGTTACCCTTTCCTCAAAAATGAAAAAATAATAAACCAAACTTCAAGAAGAGAAAGATGGGCCTCCTTAGTCAGTTAAAGTAAGATAATAAGGAGTTTTAACCCATACTTTATCATTATATTGAGATAGGAGTATCAGTTTCAGTACTTGGAGAATGATATCCGACTTATCATTATATTACTGTGAACACTGCGTCCTCTTGTGCCAACAACATACGCACGAACGAAAATTCCAAAAACACTACTTACCATTTTCCTCCCGAACCTCAGATAAAATCTATATAGGAAATCTAATGACATTCATAGGTATACTCTAAACCACAAACCCATGATTAACTGCTTAATATGATCTCTCAGCTACATATAAGTGCCTCCCATTACTATTTTTCAAAAATGAACCACATGAGAAAAAGAACAAATAATATATCTAAGGGTATATTTTGGGATGATCAAAAATAAAACACTCAGCAATGCAGTACTTTTTGTGGTTTACATGGATAAATGTATTACCTTTTGTCCCAGATTGGTTCCATTAAGAAAATATGTGTCACAAAGCTCAGATCAAGACCTAACGCTGCACTTCCGTCCATCACAAGTGCCACACATTCTGCATCATGCTGGAAGGTAGCCAATGATTTCATCTAAATTAGGTCAAAATAACTTCACTTCAATATAGGAACAAATAGCTACACACTGAGATGTATGTACAAGAAAACTACCAAGTTATATAACTCAGAGCATCCATGCCCAGGTATAAAAGTGAACAACCTGTTCGTTTACCTTATTGCTTGAATGCATTGGACTATACATTCCAGTAAATTTGATACCAGCCACCGTTAACTGACATTAAAAGCGATAATAATCATAATTAGGAAAGAAAAAAGGGCAACTTCAGAATTCGTGATTTCTCCATGAGGAATATCACATGAATCATGAATGCATGTTTGCTCTGGGTGGGTAAAGTGTTACCTGCTGCTCAATGACATGTATATGCTCAAGAAACTGAGAAAAAATTAGAACTTTCTCCAGAAGTCTAGTAGATCCATTTTTGGATCTATCACAGGGTTCACTTTTCTGGACAAGAAGCATAAGATCATCAATATTTGTGGCATCGCCACCCTCTATGGAGTAGCAGATGGTTCTATTAGCACTCTGCAATTCTTTCAACCTAACCACAAGATACGAGACTTTACTGCTAGATGTAGATTGCCAATCAGAATGCCAGTCATCCTACAAAAGCCAAGGAAGATTATACATCAGACATAGCTTGTAACAGAAATAAATAGGGAAAAATAACAGATAACCTGCCTGTTTGTATGATGGTTGTAACTCAATAAGATCTTTGGGGACAGGCCACTTTGGATTGGGGTTTTCCGGCCGAGCTAATGTTTCAGGACTCTGCATCTCATATAGGTTGCCACAGCCAGGAAATGTACACTTTTCGCTGTCCAAAGCGACACAATCCAGGCATAAGAGATGCCGACATGGTGTAATAACAGGTAAGCGGCACCACTCTTTGCACCTAACATATAACGAACAAACATTTACCAAAAACAAAATCTGATGAAGCTCAGAATAATGGCGACTCTTGAACATAGAAGTCAAAGCTTACCTCATACAATTGCCACCATACTGAAGGTTATATTTTATAAAAGCATATTTAACCGCTAGGATCCAGACCACCTTCAACTAAGAGATCCATTGTTTCTTGAATATCTTGTCCAGCTTCTGTTACCTTTATTTGTCCAGCCACGCAGCAAGATAATCTCACATTTCTGATAGTACTACTACGAAACTTCCATTGCTTTGGATTCAGTAGACTCTCAACACGAGAAGGATCTTTCCGGTCAGCCATTAATATATTACGAAGCACTGTAACTACCAATTCATTGTAACTCCTTGCATGCTCTTCATTAAAATCCAGAAACGTCACCTTTTTAATACAAGGAGGAATCATCTGCAAGTCAGATTTTCTTGCACTTATCATGCATCTGTGGAGTAACTGCAACAGGCGTGCCCGACCCTCTTCCATTTCTGCATCAAATGGCCTGAGAATGCCAAAATCCCAAGAATTCTGATTCTGTCCATAAGCCTCCTCACGAGGAAATTTAAGCATGGGATGAAGATTTGAAAGCTCCCCTCTAAGTGTGATCAAGCCTTAACTTGTAAAACTCAACAATATTCCATCTCATATATCTCCAGTGCAACAAGTTAATACAAGGACAATAACTACATAACCAACCGATATTTTATTCTTGAATAGTACTTATGCATAATAATTTCAATAATCAGATTAATTTCAATAATCAGATGAATAAAGACATAATCGTCTAGATAACTACATACCAGATAAATGACTATTTGAATCAGGATTTTGAGCTCAAAGAGTTACCTTCCAATCTATTGAAAACCTCTTTACCGCTGCTTCCACCTGTCAGTAAGTAAAAAACATCCTTTATAACTAAGCAGAGGTGAGTGTAGAATTTAAGTTGTTACTAGAAAGTAGATAGCCTGAATCCTATCACTCAGGTATCCTTGAACAATGAACTATCTAAGTACAACTTACTCAAGTGGACAGGCATATACTGACCTGAACCACTGTAGAGATAGCCAATTATCAGGAATGATCCCTGAAATTTTCACAAAACAAAACTTATTGAGCATCTTTATTAGTTAAAAGAAGCTGATGATGGAAAGTTTCCTTCACAAACTCGTTAATGCTCTCAAAATATAGAAATAGCAAAAAAGATATTTGGAGACAAAATATTAACAAGAATTTACCAAAAACACAAGACCAACAGACAATAAAGGTGATGGACGTGATTTTGGGTGCAAAGATCCCTCAAAAGGAATGCCCATGCCATCTACAAACCGTCGAGAGATACTAGCTGGCCTCCTGGACATTTTAGTAAACTAGAGCCGAACCTGCATAATCACAGTGTTAGTTAGCAAAAAAGTAATGGCACAAAGAACAAAGGCATAAAAACATTCTCAGTTGCTTTAGCCTTTTTCATTAAATCCATAACAAAGTAATCAATTGGCTTTAGCGATAATCCAACATTCCATATATAGAAGAAACGAGACTGTCTTTTCTCAGAAAATAAATCAACTAGCATTAAGTGATTCTGTTCAAGAACAATCCAACGTTTGTTCATTTATTTGCCTTAAAAACTGGGTATAATTTCAATTAAAACTGGAAAGGGTAGATTATTTGCCCTAAACTGCAGTTCGACAGGGTCTGCTAGTACTACTCTGTATCTGTAAGCGTTTCGTCAATAAAAATTGATTACTAACATAATTGAGGACTACAGAAGCAATATTGAACACCATAGCAATTTATGACTCACAGTCAAATGCTTCAATGTAACACATGCCGAAAACAAGTTCCACTAAGTATGAGCAAAACATGATGCCAAACAAAATGAATGATCGCTTTTAAATCAACCAAAAATACCTTCCTTGTTCAAGAACATCAACCATAGCATATCAAGATCTAGGAGAAACAAACAAGGTACAAATGGGGGAAGCTTGTAAATAGAGTATCATGCATGTATAATAGATAGCCTGTAATAACCATAGCATATCAAGATCTAGGAGAAACAAACAAGGTACAAATGGGGGAAGCTTGTAAATAGAGTATGATGCATGTATAATAGATAGCATGTAATAACCATAGCATATCAAATGCATTAGAACTCCAGCTGGGACTTGGGAGTCAAAGGTAGATAGCATTTTAATATCCCTAGCAGTAATCTCTTGACAATAAAGCATATAACACATATTACACTGAGCTAACAAGTCTGATACTTACGGCCCTTGGAAGAAATCCCAATGAAACATTTTCACTTCTCTTTTTCAAGCATCTCAACAGGAGGGTCTAGCTTTCAAATTAAGCAACTAAAGTGATTCAAGTAGCCAGTACTAAGTACAAAAACATGATACATGGGTATTTACAATATATATTCAAGTTGAGAATTAAAAAAAATTAATACTACTGAACTATATATATATATATATATATATATATATATATATATATATAAAGAGCAAATGGTGTTCAGATGTTTGTTCGGCATCCAGATTAAGACTACATGAAGGTTGTAACTTGAAAACATATACATCTAGCGAACCAATAAGCAAAGACAGGTAGATTATTTGCCCTAAACTGCAGTTCGACAGGTCTGCTAGTACTACTCTGTATCTGTAAGCGTTTCGTCAATAAAAATTGATTACTAACATAATTGAGGACTACAGAAGCAATATTGAACACCATAGCTATCGATTACCTCAAGAATATTTCGCGTATGAAGATTTCTAGGTTTGCGGTTTGCGTTGAACTGCGCCAATAAGAAGTCGCCGAAATCCTAATTAGCTAAGAATTCTAGGAGGAATCGGAAATCAGAAACGATTTGGATTTGATTTGCGTATGAAGATTTCAGTTTGCGTTGAAGGTTTGCAGTTTGCGTCGTTGAACTACGCCTGTACACGAGTGGCCGAAATCCTAATTAGGTTAGAATTCTAAGAGATGAATGGAAATCAGAAACGATATGGATTTGAATTTGGATTTGGTTTTGGATTGAGAGGGAATTTTTGGAGGGAAGTCGTGAATTTGGGAGGGGAGTTTGGAGAAGGCGCTGGCTGGAGCGGAGTTTAGGGATTTTGAACGTAAAAATAAAAATTAAAACAATATTTAACAGGTAAACCTAATTAGCTAAGACAGGTAGATTATTTGGAGGGGAGTTTGGAGAAGGCGCTGGCTGGAGCCGAAATCCTAATTAGCTAAGACGGGTAGATTATTTGCCCTAAACTGCAGTTCGACAGGTCTGCTAGTACTACTCTGTATCTGTAAGCGTTTCGTCAATAAAAATTGATTACTAACATAATTGAGGACTACTCTGTATCTGTAAGCGTTTCGTCAATAAAAATTGATTACTAACATAATTGAGGACTACAGAAGCAATATTGAGACAAGGAAGTGGAGTAAGTAGCAGGAGCATCTGGCTCGATCATCCCTTCAGAAATCGCCTCATTCCGAGCTTTAACGCAATACTTCTCCTGGCAATGATTAAAATGTGTTGACAATATTAAAGATATTTACCAAGTGGCCCAACCCAACCCCAGATTATATATTGCGCAGATCAGTTAAAAAGAGATTGATTCCAATAACATTAAACCCCGTCTTTTCTTCAACTTCTTGTCTACACCAATGAGCTTAGTGAGAAAAACATCAACTTCTTGTTTATATCAATGGAGCTTAGTGAGAAAAACAAAACAGAACACAGTAAAATTATCAAGATTCATTAATAGACCTTTGCAGTTAATCAAATAATTAAATGGTTTTGACTTTTGAGTCATTTGTCACAAATTGACACATACCATCAACATATTAATTAGTATTGTCGATGATAGTATCAATAATAAGTTTTAGATTAACATTTGTATATTTAAATTAACCTAAAATTATTGTTCAAAATTTCATCGTAAAAAAGTGAGAATATCATTTTAGGACGGAGGGAGTATTAATTACCTAACTAATACGGAGTAGAAGATAAATAGTAATATGCAATGTCGTCCAAGGACATACTCAGCACAAATAAGTTAGCAATTCAACTCAGAGGATCTCAATTACGTAAGTCTCATAATATAATCCAGACTAAAAACTAAGCAACAAACTCCTAGATAGCAATGCCAAACATACCCGAGCTCCATCACAATACTACTTTTTTGCAAACTGCATAACCACCTGAGAAATGGAAGAAAAACAAAAGAGAAATGAGAATTAATTACTAGGAGGAATTCAACAATAACAAAAATGGCATCTTTAATAAGTTCTAGGAACACTATTTAATCTACGCAAAGTAAATTCAGCAACAATATAACAATAAAAATGATAATGACAACATTGGCATCTCGATGCCATTGTTTGATAAATAAAAGCATTCCACCGGCAATTCGTATAAATCAACCCGAGAGAACAACTCAACTCATTTTACCCTTTGCCCAATATACTTACATTGTAGTACATTCACATAATGTCCCAGGCGAGCTTTTAACGTATCCCCTAATTAAGAAAGTACTGACATACAAGGGAGGGTTTAGGGTTGCAATGTTGCATGTACTTATCCTGCACACAAAATTTCCTATTCTTGGAACGGCTTTTAACAGATCCCCCAATCCTCCCACCACCACAACGACTACAAAATACTGTAATAATATACTCCCTGTATTCCCAAATAAATGTCAAAAAAATTCAAATTTGCTCTTGATTGATCAAGAGAATTTTTTTTTTTTTTTTTGACATTCATTTTGGGACGGAGGAAGTGATAAATTAAACATAATAGAAACTCACTCGCCTTTTCCATTGTTTCGACTTGGACACCACATGCACCACTGTTGAATGATGATAAACATGAAGTGATAAAACCCCGCAATGTAATTAAACAATCTACTACTTTATTTTTCAGTTAAACAAGCAGGATTGTCACATTGAGGGGATACATCCATGGGTTCAATAAACATAGAGAGGTTGTTTCCAGATAACCCATGATGAAAATTGCGTCGAATTTGAGGGGAAAAAACGTACACCTTAAGCAAAATAGGGCATCTTATTTCCACTATTGTCGTGAACAAAAATTACAACATGAACAAGACAGCAATAGTCTAAGGTTTCAAAACGCGAATTCTTAATGAACCAAAATATACGAAAGTAACGAAAATAGAAAGCCTGCAATGAAACGAAACATTATACCTCAAGTCCTTCCTCACTTATAGAGTGGTTAACGTTAAAGTACATGAGCTTCATATTAATTTTTCTTTCTTTATCCGGAATAGGATAAAAGACCTTTGCTTGGAGCTCGACCAGCAGATAACCATTCGGACCAAAGTGAACTTTCTCATGGTCACCGCTTCCAGAACCAGAACCAGAATTCACCCTCCTCTTTAGATCCTCTGCCAGAAATGTGATGTAGTATATGGATCCAGCGACAATTTCCTCATTCACCTTGACGAGCCTATAAAACTCATAATCTTTGCCCTGTCCCATCAAATATAAATTATTTCCAGCAAACAAATTCCAAAAGATAAAAAAATGAAGAAAATAAATAAATACATAAAAGCAAAAGCAAAAGGACCTTTATTTTCTTGTTGCGTACCTGGTCGCAAAAACTGAAGAATCTTTAACTTCCACATAAACTATGGGGTGTGAACAATAACAAGGTTGAATTCCGTAAAATATGGAATTGGGGAATTCAGGAACGTATAAACCTAAAAAATAAAAACAGGTTCAAAAAATTTGAGCCGACGATAATTATGCAAACAAACAATTATGAAAAAAATAAACAGATTAGGGAGTAAGATAAACATACACCGCTCTTATTAACGCTAGAAAAGTACTCTCCACACTCCTTAGGGTTCATCTCGTGAAGGCCGTTTTCGTCATCAGCGTAAAATTCATCGTTGCGCCAATAGTCGTCTTCATCTACCTCGATTGGAACTGCGTTGTTGCTTACTTGAGTCTTGAGCTGATCACATGTTGGATAATGTCTTACATTTCATTTATGTTTGACATGTTTCTTTCTTAGAGATTCCTTTATCAGTTTATCATTATTTTAAATCTGGTACCCTTTTTATTTTGTAGATTGTTGTTGGGCACTTGATGCTGCGGAACTATCTAGTGCTCTTTATAACTCAGAGCATGAATCAACAAAGTACGTACAGGCCGGGGCACAAGAGCTGATAGACTATGTCCACGTTCGAATTCCACACAAGGTAGACATGGAGAACCCTAAAGTCCCGGATAAAATGAAGTGTCTTACTTCGAGCACCAACAAAGGATTCAAATATATGATGAAGTTTGGACTATCGCTGGAGAAAGATAACAAATACCGGGGCGGACTTGTACATAAAGAATTCCAACTGCTATTGAATTTGCATATCAAGAAATTACTAAAAAGGTATTTATATCTTTATATAAATATAACCGTAATTTATACCTTCTTAGGTTCCGTTTTTTTTGACGTAAAACATTTTTCGAAAAACATTTTTCAGAAAATGTTTTCATGTAAAATGAAGATGTTTTCCGTAAAATGTTTTCGACTGTTTAGTAAGGAAAATGTTTTTCGAAAAATATTTTAATGTATTTAAAGAAAATATTTTTCAAAATGTTTTCGGCTGTTTGGCAAGGAAAATGTTTTACTTAGAAAGGACGTAAAATTATATATATATATATATATATACATATATGTATATATATATATATATACATATATGTATATGTATATATATGTATATACGTATATGTATATACATATATATATATATACATATATGTATATATATATATATATATATATATATATATTTCAATTATATATACATATACATACATATATGTATATATATATATATATACATATATATATACATATATATATATATACATATATGTATACATATATATATACATATATATATATACATATACACATACACATACACATACACATACACATACACATACACATACACATACACATACACATACACATACACATACACATACACATACACATACACATACACATATACATATACATATATACATATATATATATATATACATATATATATATATATATTTCAATTATATATACATATACATATACATACATATGTATTATTTTAAATTTACTATTATTATTATTATTGTTATTAATTAATTTATTTTTAATTATTATTATTATTTTATTATTTTTTATTATTATTATTAGAATGAGGAAGTAGAATGTTGTACCTTGTGAAACAAGGTCAGTAAGTCATTTTACTTGGGAAGGGCGTAAAATATTTTTCGGAAAACGTTTCCTCCATTTTCCGAAAAACAACGGAAAACAAGTTGTTTTCCGGAAAATATTTTCATGTATTTAATGAAAATATTTTTCAAAATGTTTTCGGCTGTTTGGTAAGGAAAATGTTTTACTTAGAAAGGACGTAAAATTATATATATATATATATATATACATACATATATATATATATATATATATACATACATATATATATATATATATATATATATATATATATATATATACATACATATATATATATGTATATATATATATATTAATATATACATGCATATATATATATTAATATATACATGTATATATATACATAAACATATACATGCATATATATACATAAACATATACATAAACATATACATATATATATATATATATATATATATATATATATATATATATTATGATTATTATTATTATTTTAAATTTACTATGATTATTATTTATTTATAATTATTATTATTATTTTATTGTTATTAGAATTAAAATGAGGAAGTAGAATGTTGTACCTTGTGAAACAAGGTCAGTAAGTCATTTTATTTGGGAAGGGAGTAAAATATTTTTCGGAAAACGTTTCCTCCATTTTTCGAAAAACAACGGAAAACGAGTTGTTTTCCGAAAAATGTTTTACGGTGAAATAAACGGGGCCTTATATTTGGGCCAAAAATGTTATTAAACTCACCTCCTTAAATAGCATTGGACCGAAAGACTATAAAATTGATCATACACTATAAATTAAAAGGTTTATTATATTTTTGAAAAATGTCATCAAGCTCCTATTTGTAATTGATTTTTCCATTGTTTACTCACATTTGTTCCTTGTATGATCTATTCAACTATGCAGTTTCCAAACTACAAGGTTGATAATCTCTCACCTAGACTCTGGCTTAAGAAGGTGAAAAAGGTGAAAGACAAAACTGAGGAAGATATTCTGAAAATTTTGAGAAAGCAACCAACTGCAAGCGCTGTCAAACTTACACCAGAATTTAAGATGTTCACCGGAGAAGTAAAAAGCATTTATCACTTTTTGGCATTACGTTTTTTTTAAATGCATTCTTATTTGTAGCTTGAATAGTTTTCTTGAATCTCTAGTTTATTGAGTAGTGACAATATTTTGACATATCAGCACACTCATCTGTTTTATTTGTATAAAGGATCTTTGATGGAAATATTACTACCGAAGAGATAAAGATAGAATATGAGAGGGGCTGGAGTACGAAAAGAAGGATGGATTTGTTCCTAAAAAGGAACAAGGTGACAAGTATCATGCTGTTATGATAGTCGGATACGGAAGAGAAAACGGTATCGACTACTACATAATCAAAAATACTTGGGGGAAGAATTGGCAGTGATCTCCCCAATTCTTCCCCCAAGTATTTTTGATTATGTAGTAGTCGATACCATTTTCTCTTTCGTATCCGACTATCATAACAACATGATACTTGCCATCTTGTTCCTTTTTAGGAACAAAGTCATCCTTCTTTCTGTACTCCAGCCCCTCTCATATTCTATCTTTATCTCTTCGGTAGTAATATTTCTATCAAAGATCTTATATACAAATAAAACAGTTGAGTGTGCTGATATGTCAAAAAATTGTCAATACTCAATAAACTAGAGATTCAAGAAAACTATCAAAGCTACAAATAAGAATGCATTTTAAAAAAAAACGTAATGCCAAAAAAAGATAAATGCTTCTCACTTCTTCGGTTAACATCTTAAATTCTGGTGTAAGACAGCGCTTGCAATCGGTTGCTTTCTCAAAATTTTCAGAATATCTTACTCAGTTTTGTCTTTGGCCTTTTCCACCTTCTTAAGCCAGAGTCTAGGTGAGAGATTATCAACCTTGTAGTTTGAAAACTTCAAAGTTAAATATATCATACAAAGAACAAATGTGAGTAAACAATGGAAAAATCAATTACAAATAGGAGTTTGATGACATTTTTCAAAAATAAAATAAACATTTGAATTTATAGTGTTGATCAATTTCATAGTCTTTCGGTTCAATGCCATTTAAGAAGGTGGATTTGATAACATTTTTGGCCCAAATATAAGAAGGTATAAATTACGGTTTATATTTAAGCTCCTCCGTTAGTTTCACGTAAAATGACTTCCGAAAAATGATTTCCAGTAAAAAAATTTCCGAAAAACGAAAATGTTTTCCAGAAAATAATATCAACATGTTTTCGACTGTTTGGTAAGGAAAATGTTTTCCAAAAAATATTTCATGTGTTTTATGAAAATATTTTTCGATAAAAACACAATTTGAGATAAGTTGAAAGAGATAGGGTGGGGTAGGGTGATGGAGGTGGGGTGGTAAGGTATGAGGTGGGTGGGCGTGAGGTAGGGTAGGATAGGGTGGTGGGGAAAATATAAAGGGTAAGATGATGGTAGGCTAGGGTTGTGATAGGGTAGGAGTGGGGTAGGCGTGGGTAGCCGAGAGTGTAGGGGGTAGGGTGTTTGGCCGAGAGTAGGGAGTTGTTAAAAAAAAAAAAATTTAATTATGAGTAAAAAAAAAGTTTGACCGTGAGAAGGGGGTTAGCGGTTGGTGGAGGTTGTTAAAAAATAATTTTAATATGAATAAAAAAATTGTTTGGAAGTGGAGGAGTTAAATTTTTTTTTGCCCGACGAGGGGAGGGGGTGGTGGTGGTGAGGTGGGGGTTGGTGGTGGTGAGGAGGGGAGGGAAATTGTAAAATCTAATTTTAATATAAATAATTTTTTTATTAGGGGATGGGGTAGGGGTGGTTGATGTGGGGTGGGTAACGTGGGGATGTATGAAAAGTTAGGTGTGTGTGTAAGGGTGTTACCATTTTCTGAAAAAATGTTTTACTTGGGAAAAATCCGCAAGTCATTTTACTTAGAAAAGCGGGAAAAATATTTTCCGAAAAACATTTTCTCTATTTTTCGGTGAATATCAAACGCCGGAAATGGAAAAAACGTTTTCCGAAAAACATTTTCCTCTAAACAAACGGAGCCTTATTTAAAGATATAAATACCTTTTTAATAATTTCTTGATATGCAAACTCAATAGTAGTGGGAATTCTTTCTGTACAAGTCCTTTGGCCCCGGTATTTGTTATCTTTCTCCAACGATAGTCCAAACTTCATCATATATTTGAATCCTTTGTTGGTGCTCGAAGTAATGCACTTCATTTTATCCGGGACTTTAGGCTTCTCCATGTCTACCTTGTGTGGAATTCGAACGTGGACATAGTAGATCAACTCTTGTGCCCCGGCCTGTACGTACTTTGTTGGTTCATGCTCTGAGTTATAAAGAGCACGAGATAGCTCCGCGGCATCAAGTGCCCAACAGCAATCTACAAAATAAAAAGGGTAACAGATTTAAAATAATGACAACTGATAAAGGAATCTCTAAGAAGGAAACATGTCAAACATATATGAAATATAAGGCATTATCCAACATGTGATCAACTCAAGACTCGAGTAAGCAACAACGCAAGTGAGATAGAAAATATGTTCATTGGGGAGGAAGGTACAGAAAATCAACAAAACAGATGTTAATATTGTGCTTGTAGGTTGCATTAGATGCAGACAGTAGTAGACACAAACAGAAATGGAGGAAAAAGTATAGGGTGAAGCTGATTTCATGAGTTGTTTGAGTAGACCTTACTAAATCTCTATGTTTTTCTTACGACAACAGCCCATTCCCATATTTTTACATCAGATCTATATATTGTATGTACCAAAACAATGAACTGGAAATTAGATCATAAACTGCAACGAAACCATAGCTCGTTAAGGTAAAGAAACAAAATAGAAATAAATATAGAAAAGACCAATTGAATCTTTGTGTAGCAGCTTTCAAAACACGATTGTGTCCTTCTAGATCTTCCCAAAATTACCCTAGAAGAACCTTTCCTTGAACATAAAAAAAAATAAGAACAAGCAGTTTATAAATTCTCCTTTTGGAAGGACAAAAAAATCAAGATCCGAAAAGGGTTAGATTTCTTTCATCACATTAGAAAACACAAGAAACAACTGACTTGAGAAACAAAATTTCACTCAAAAAACCACATGCAAAAAACACAAGCCGGTGGATCATTAACTGTGACCAGAGACGATAGTGGGCCCCTAGGCAAGGGAACAAAAATCACCCTTTACCTGAAGCACTATGAGTTCATTAGCTACCTAATCTCTCTCTTTGGATTGAGAAAACCACCGAGAAGGAAATTTCCAGTGAGGATAAAAATGACGAGGAAAGGAAGGTTGATGAAGAGAAGGAAAAGAAAAATATCAAGGAGAAAACCAGAGGCAATGTATTGATCTGATCGTCTAGTGTCCTCCAGTTTCCTCAGTTTCTTAGTTAATGTTATTGTACGACCATGCGTATAAGGCAATGTTAATCTTGTTCAAGCTGCTAAAATTATCCCACATGTATAAAAATATAAAAAGAATAGACAAGTGACAGAGATGCATCTAAGAAGTCGTAATCGACATTAGCTGGAATAGAAATGGGAATTTAAATTAAAGCTCTCTTTTATAGCTCACAAGTTTAGTGAGTAAGATGAGCCGGAAACTTTACAAATAGATATGAAAATTCACAATAATCAGTTTGAAAAGTTCATTTGTAAAAGAAAAATTTAAGAAATAAATAAATGCTATTCCAACAGTTGTGATCAACTCAAGACTCAAGTAAGCAACATGGCAAGTGATATAGAAGATGTGTTCATTGGAGAGGAAGAGGCGTATAAAAGAACATCTAAACGGATGATGTCCGTATTCTGCTTGTAGGTTGCATTAGATGAAGATAATTGTTGAGCATTACTTGATAATCTTGTAAGTGTTTACTTCCATGTTTTCCGTTTGAGGTGGTTATGTCTATTCAATATTTTGAACTACTGTGTTTGGAAGTATAATATCATCTCTACTTCTACCAGCTGAGTTTCAGACCTCGAGAAAATATATTTTTCAGATGAAGTTCCAAATACTTTAAATTCTGCATACCCAAACAATAGTGGTGTA
Organism: Adenophora triphylla var. japonica; assembly: GCA_022495995.1. NCBI lineage: Eukaryota > Viridiplantae > Streptophyta > Magnoliopsida > Asterales > Campanulaceae > Adenophora > Adenophora triphylla. The sequence continues at coordinate 32,393 of JAFEMH010001400.1, read as the reverse complement.
CTCTTACTGAGCAAAGCATTTCCCTAAAGAATTTATGTAATTGAAGTTCATCACTGCAGAAAGATGGAAATATATTCGTCATCCCAAAAATGTCTATAAAGGCAATGGTGTCAGTAATGTCAGTTTCAAAGATGATTAATGAATTGTTTTGCTAGAGTCGGATCTAAGAAACGATTAAAAAAAGACATCAACTCAATATATACATCATTAGCATAATTAACAATCTAGAACAGCCGTTACAGTAGTTCTTATGAATTAATAACAATGCACAAGTTGATTATCATAATCAACTAGCAAGCCAACAAGGACCGAAAACCATTGTAGCATGTTTTAGAGATTTAAAATGAACCTGCTATAGTGTACTACCTCTCTCCCAAGATGAATGATCAAAAATATTCAAATTTGTTCTTGATGAACATCAAATTTGAAATTTTTTTGGTCATTCATTTTGGGACGGAGGAAGTATAATCTCTAGAATCGAATAATTAAAAGTCATAAAACACATTAAATACCAACTTTTCACAACATAAGCAAAAATCATTCAAAATATATTTAGAGTAACATAAACTTACTGCATTCCCCCTGATCTATAATTTTAGGATTGAAAAACTCCTTGATTCGCAAGTCATGACAATAGTCACCGGTCTGAAACAAAAGAACAATGTACACAAAATGAGTCTCTAAATGCATTTTGATCTCTAAAACACAACATTGAAAATTCCTTTTGTTGGAAGGTTGATTTCATATTTCAAATACTTTTTTTCGGATTTCAAAAGGATTTTTTTTCAGATTTTCAGAAAAAAAAAATACTAAACATAGTCTTTACTCTAGTGAGTGTGTGTGAATGTGTAAAAAAATGAAAAAAAATGTCTTCATATTTTTTGTGTGTGTGAATGTGTGTGGGTGTGAAATATAAGAGAGATGTTGTTGAATATTGAACTTATTCTAAAGAACTAATTGATTTTTGTAGGTGATTTCTAAGTAGCACTGCATTTTCTAGCTGTTGCTTGTGTAATATCATAAATGGGAGTTACCATATATATATTAATACGAATCGAATAACAAATCGAATAATTCGAATATCAATTTCGAATCGAATACGAATCAATTTTTATATTCGAATACAAACGAATACGAATTTTCGAATATTTTCACGAATACGAATCGAACACGATGATATTCGATTCGCATACACCCCTAATTATAAGTAATTTTTGTAAGCAAAACCTCGTGAAAACTCAAAACACACACACACACACACCTCTCCTTTTTATTTTAACGATGGTAACTCACCATTTATGAAATTACACAAACAACAGCTAGAAAATGCAGTGCTACTTAGAAATCAACTACAAAAATCAATTAGTTTTAAATAATAAGTTCAATATCCAACAACATATCTCTAATATTTCACACCCACACACATTCACACAAAAAAATGAAGACATTTTTTTTCATTTTTTACACATTTACACACAGAGAGAAAAGACTAGGTTTAGTATTATTATTTTTTCTGAAAATGCGAAAAAAAAATCCTTTTAAAATCCGAAAAAGTACTTTGAAATATGAAATCAACCTTCCAACAAAAGGAATTTTCAGTGTTGTGTTTTAGAGATCAAAATGCATTTAGAGACTCATTTTGTGTACATTGTTCTTTTGTTTCAGACCGGTGACTATTGTCATGACTTGCGAATCAAGGGGTTTTTCAATCCTAAGATTATAGATCAAAGGGGAATGCAGTAAGTTTATGTTACTCTAAAATATATTTTGAATGATTTTTGCTTATGTTATGAAAATTTGGTATTTAAGGTGTTTTATGACTTAATTATTCGATTCTAGAGATTTTTGGTCCTTATTGGCATGCCGGATAATCATCTGGTGCGTTGTTATTGATTTCCAACAGATGTATTGTTACTGCTATTGTAGATGGTTAACTTTGCTAAGATTTATATATTGAGTTGTTGGGTTTTTCTAATTAGTGAACTAATGAGGTCTGCTTGCTAAATGAGGCTTTTAGCTATTGAAATCTAAAGGTGAGAAGATTATACTCCCTCCGTCCCAAAATGAATGAACAAAAAAATTTCAATTTTGCTCTTCGTCAAAAACAAATTTGAATTTTCTTGTACACTATAGCAGATTCATTTTAAATCTCTAAAACATGCTACAATGGTTTTTGGTCCTTATTGGCTTGCTAGTTGATTCGGATAATCATTTTGTGCATTGTTATTAATTGATAAGAACTACTGTAACTAACTAACTGTTGTTCTAGATTGTTAATTATGTTGATGATGTATATATTGAGTTGCTGTCTTTTTTTAATCTTTTTTTAGATCCGACTCTAGCAAAACAATTCATTAATATCTTCGAAACTGACATTACTGACACCATTGCCTTTATAGACGTTTTTGGGTTGCCAGAATGACGAATATATCTCCATCTTTCTGCAGTGATGGACTTCAATTACATAAATTCTTTAGGGAAATGGTTTGCTCAGTAAGAGTACCACTATTGTTTGGGTACGCAGAATTTAAAGTATTTGAACCTTCATCTGAAAAATATATTTTCTCGAGGTCTGAAACTCAGCTGGTAGAAGTAGAGATGATATTATACTTCCAAACAGTAGTTCAAAATATTGAATAGACATAACCACCACAAACGGAAAACTTGGAAGTAAACACTAACAAGATTATCAAGTAATGCTCAACAATTATCTTCATCTAATGCAGCCTACAAGCAGAATACGGACAACATCAGTTTAGATGTTCTTCTGTACTCCCCTTCCTCTCCAATGAACGCGTTTTCTATCTCACTTGCCATGTTGCTTACTTGAGTCTCACATTTGTTGGAATAACATTTATTTCTTTAAAATTTTCTGCTACAAATGAACTTTTCAAACTGATTATTGTGAATTTTCATATCTATTTGTAAAGTTTTCAGCTCATCTTACTCACTAAACTTGTGAGCTATAAAAGAGAGCTTTAATTCAAATTCCCGTTTCTATTCAGGCTAATGTCGATTACGACTTCTTAGATGCATCTCTGCCACTTGTCTATTCTTTTTATATTTTTATACATGTGGGATAATTTTAGCAGCTTAAACAAGATTAACATTGCCTTTTACGCATAGTCGTACAACATTAACTAAGAAACTGAGGAAACTGGAGGACACTAGACAACAGGAAATAACTTTATCAGGAATCATAGAATTCAGTACATTGCCTCTAGTTTTCTCCTTGATCTTTTTCTTTTCCTTCTCTTCATCAACCTTCTCAACCTTCCCTTCCTCGTCATTCTTATCCTCCTCACTTGAAATTTCCTTCTCGGTGGTTTTCTCGGTAGCTAATGAACTCAGAGTGCTTCAGGTAAAGGGTGATTTTTGTTCCCCTGCCTAGGGGCTTACTATATCGTCTCTGGTCACGGTTGTTTCTTGGGTTTTCTGATGTGATGAAAGAAATCTAACCCTTTTCAGATTTTTATTCTTTTTGTCCTTCGGAAATGAGAATTTATAAACTGCTTGTTCTTAATTTTTTTATTTTTTTATGTAAGGTTCTTCTAGGGTAATTTTCGGAAGATCTTAGAAGGGCACATTCATGTTTTGAGAGGTGCTAAACAAAGATTCAGTTGGTCTTTTTTATATTTATTTCTATTTTGTTTCCGATGAAACCTGACTTTTTGGGATATATTTATACAACCACTTATACACATACAAAGTCCCATACAGTCAAATATATCACATATATACATATACCAAATATATACGGTGGGACCCCCCAAAATACCAATTATACCCTTACTCCCCCTATATATCTATAACCCTCCACACTTGGTGAAGGTAATCTCTACACACTCTCTCTACAATACTCTCTCTAGAGCTCTCTATACATGTTTACTCAAATAAATACGTACTTACTCTTACTTACACCAGAGGGTTATAGCGGGGCAACCCCCGCACCACTAACGGTGCTATTTTGCAGATCTTGCCCGAGGTGCGACGTGTTTTCTGCAACCTTTGACACCCGGGGTCGTGGCGTCATGAATGGTTCCATTGCCGGAAAACGTCATCTTTTTCGATATGATGCCGCCGAAAAAGATGCCCATGGAGAGAGATGGAGAGAGAGATCGTTTTTTCATGGCTTCCACCACTTCCCAAAAATGGCAGCCACCTCCCCCCACCACCTCAGGTAAACTGTTTGGAAAAACAAATGTTACATTCCGGCCACCTAGCCGGAATTATTCCCCGGAAAAGATGTCAAAATCTATTATGTTCAAGCTAAATAGCCACCGAGACCCACGAAAGTGGATAGCCGCCACCTAGCTTGAACAACCAAAGAAAGGTCGTCAGAGAAAGAATGGAGTCGAAGAGAAAGAGGCCGGAAAATGAGACAAAAGGAACGTCGAAAAAAATACCACCATCGGACCTGTAATGCCCCGTTAATAGTAATTCAAATTTTCGCCAGAATTCGTCGAAGTTAAGCCACTAGCCAAAGAAGATTTGTCCCCCAGATTTGTCCCTATATTTTCCCTTCTCATTTATTTGTTGACAGAAGTGTATGGGAGAAGCTAATAAAAATAACGTACAAGTCATTATTTAGAAAGTACAAGTCATATCACTTCTTTTGCTAAGAGGATAAGGGTTGGGGGAAAATTGAATAAAAGTCAACAAAAGCAGAAACATGTTTGAGCTGAGAAAAGATGGCATTATGGACAAACAAAAGGACAGCCCACGTGATGACAGAAAATGGGGCCCACCATGTCATAACAAAAAAAGGGACGCGGGAGGCAGAGTTCAGTCCGCAGATAGCAGTCTCGCCACATCCGGCCACCTCTCAATACGTCTCCCTTCAAGACCGCACAACTGTTGAACAAACCGCAGTCGGCACCGGCGACCTCCTTGCCCGCTGCCCCCCCCCCTCCTTGCCCGCTGCCCGCGGTCCCCATATTTGATCAGACAGATTCCGCATCCTCCATACCGGATCGAGCGGACTCCATTGTTTTGGGTAGATTTGAGCACGAAATTCCAAATGGAGAGGGGAAAAATCGACAAAAAAAAATCCACAAATTCAGCAACACTTATCTATCCAAGTTCGTTGGGTCTAGAAATTTTCAAAAAGAATCAAGCCTAGAGGGGTAAAAGTGATGAGTACCTTCGGTCCGTCAAACTTGGCCGAGCACCTTCAGTCCGAGCATATCTAGACCGTGAAAATTCTTCCACCCCGCTGCCCGAAAACAAAGGCACAGACCGCAGGCGCCGACCTCCTTGCCCGCAGCCCGCAATCTCCGAGCAGCCATCTCAGATCAAGGAAAGTACGGCCCGCAAGAGCTCCGGCCTTCTCATCTTCCAGGTCACAGCTCGCCGCCAAATCAAAACCACACTCCGCTGCCCGCATCAAGCTCCGACCACCTCGTAATCTGCCTGACAGGAACAGTCAAAAGCAGTCTGTGGTGTCAGAGTAATCCACAGTCCGCAGTCTCAAATCCATCCGCCGCTACAAGAAAACAGCAAAATATCGACGGAAAAATCCGTCGCTAAAGCTTCAATTTCCATCCGTAAACAGTTAAACGACGGAATAATTCCCTTGCTAAAACCCTCGTCGGTAAATTCTTAACAACGAAAATGTATGTCCGTCGGTGATATAGCGACGGTAAAATCCGTCGCTAAGTAAAATTATAAAATCCGTCGCTAAGTAAAATTATAAAGCCACCTGCAACCTGTTCAAATACCAAAATACCAACATTCTGATACAACTCAATTAAACATTCACCAAAAACATGAAAAAACAAATTCAACGTTCACTAAATTCTAAAAAACAACATAAAAAGTACATAAGTTTGATTACGAGCCAAAAACAACATAAAAACTACATAACTTGAATCATACGAATTTCAAACCTAATGTTCAACCAAAACTATGGTTGGTAATAGATCTCACCAGGCATTCTTCCCAATCTGCCACTGGAAATGGCAGGTTGAGAAGAATATTGACCAGTTTTGGAAAAATTGTCATTTTGCATTAAAGCCAATTTTGTAGTGTTCATTCCAGGATTATTTGCTAACACCATAGAAAACGTTCCAACAAGAAGCGACATAAGTTCACAAGGAACAAAATAGACAGAAATTAAAGGCAAAAGGCAAGGAAATGCTTAAATTGACTCTTACAATGAAGTGAGGGAAGTCAAATTCATTATAGTGCGTGGAATTGGACCAGTTAAGTTGTTAAAGCTCAGATCCCTACAAAATTAGTAAAATTAAAATGAGAAATGAAAGATATGAAAAATAGAGTGCATTCAAATATCTGAAGATCAGTATTGAGAAACAATGTGCATAAGAACTTACAGAGTTTGTAAACTTTGCAATGCTATTATATTAGAGGGGATACTACCAGAAATCAATGCATTTCTCAGAACTCTACACCAAAAGGGAAATAAACGAATTAGTCAGTATATGTCAATGTAGGAATATGAAATAACTAAATACCCAGATAGGGAAACTTGCTCAAGTTAATGATAGAAATTTAGTTCTTCAAGAAAAGTATTGAACTAAAGATGGGAAATGTTTCCCCACTCACAATTCTTTCAACTTTGTCCAGTTTCCAATGAAACTAGGTATTTTCCAGTGAATGCACTGTCTGATGCCCACCTAAAATCAATGAAACAAGTCCTGGTAAGCTAAAGCTATTTGAAATAGTAGTGTATTTTCATTTTGCTATATGAGGATGAACAAATATCCAAGTCAGAGGAACAAACAATACCAGACAATCATTTCATGAAGGTTGGCTCATTTAGGGATAAAAATCCGACACTCCAAATCCTCATGTAAAGACTTTATATTTCGATAAATTCCTAAAGATTAGGGGTGGATTGAGCTAGAGGGGTTTTCTTTACGGGACTTCTTAGAAGGATTAGTAGTGGCTCTCTTCTGTCGTATGTTGCCATGATACGTAAAATCAATACAAACAACTACTATACCAAATAGAAACCCAATTCAAAATTTTAAAGAGGAAGAACTTGGGTTAACCGATCTGTAGAAAAATTGCACTTTAATGGCTTCCAAAGCTTCAATTCTCAGCTTCTTCTTTGTTGGGTAGCTTGAAAACATCCAAAAGATCCAACTTTAAACCTCAATTTCACAAAAATTCGGAAAATTTTTGAATTTGGGGAAGACTAGGGTTTTCGGATTTGGGAATTTTTGACTGATTTTTCGGATATTTTTTAAGGATTTGGTATTTTTATGATGGAAATAAGGTAGGGTGAGTTATTTGGCCGAATTAAATGGTGGATTTAGGAGTATATAGGTGGTGGAAGGCGGAGGTGTTGAGGGTTTTAGAGAGAGAATAATTGAGGAGAAGAAGAATGGGAAAATGGGAGAGAGAAAGGAGTACATCAGAGAAAGACGACGCTGGAGGGGAGAGAGGTGCGCCGTAGAGACGATCGACCGGAGGAGAGAAAGAGGCGGGCCGCTCCGCAGATAGCCCCAGAAAATGAAACGGAATCTCTGAAAGTGATTAGAAACCCTATATCAATGGAGCTTAGTGAGAAAAACAAAACAGAACACAGTAAAATTATCAAGATTCATTAATAGACCTTTGCAGTTAATCAAATAATTAAATGGTTTTGAGTCATTTGTCACAAATTGACACATACCATCAACATATTAATTAGTATTGTTGATGATAGTATCAATAATAAGCTTTAGATTAACATTTGTATATTTAAATTAACCTAAAATTATTGTTCAAAATTTCATGGTAAAAAAGTGAGAATATCATTTTAGGACGGGGGGAGTATTAATTACCTAATTAATACGGAGTAGAAGATAAATAGTAATATGCAATGTCGTCCAAGGACATACTCAGCACAAATAAGTTAGCAATTCAACTCAGAGGATCTCAATTACGTAAGTCTCATAATATAATCCAGACTAAAAACTAAGCAAACTCACTCCTAAATAACAACGCTAAACATACCCGAGCTCCATCACAATACTACTATTTTGGAAACTGCATAACCACCTGAGAAATGGAAGAAAAACAAAAGAGAAATGAGAATTAATTACTAGGAGGAATTCAACAATAACAAAAATGGCATCTTTAATAAGTTCTAGGAACACTATTTAATCTACGCAAAGTAAATTCAGCAACAATATAACAATAAAAATGATAATGACAACATTGACATCTCGATGCCATTATACTCCCTGCATTTCCAAATAAATGTCAAAAAAAATCAAATTTGCTCTTGATTGATCAAGAGAAATTTGAAAAAAAAAAAAAATTGACATTCATTTTGGGATGGAGGAAGTGATAAATTAAACATAATAGAAAATCACTCGCCATTTCCATTGTTTCGACTTGGACACCACAAGCACCACTGTTGAATGATGATAAACATGAAGTGATAAAACCCCGCAATGTAATTAAACAAACTACTACTTTATTTTTCAGTTAAACAAGCAGGATTGTCACATTGAGGGGATATATCCATGGGTTAAATAAACATAGAGAGGTTGTTTCCAGATGACCCACGATGAAAATTGTGTCGAAACTGCATGATCCGACTACTGCTTCATAAACAAGGAAGCGCTGATGGTTTAATGAGCAATTTCGCTTTATTCCATCATATTCCTAAGCCAAAATATAGAGTCTTTGGCTCCATGGAAATGAGGGAAAAGGGAGAGGTATATTACCATGAATGATAAATACCATACATCTAGGACCTTAAGCATAAATGGGGAAACTTAGAATGATTCTCTGTTTCTAGTTCCAAGATCTGAATTTGAGGGGGAAAACGTACACCTTAAGCAAAATAGAGCATCTTATTTCCACTATTGTCGTGAACAAAAATTACAACATGAACAAGACAGTAATAGTCTAAGGTTTCAAAACGCGAATTCTTAATGAACCAAAATATACGAAAGTAACGAAAATAGAAACCCTGCAATGAAACGAAACATTATACCTCAAGTCCTTCCACACTTATAGTGTGGTTAACGTTAAAGTACATGAGCTTCATATTAATTTTTCTTTCTTTATCCGGAATAGGATAAAAGACCTTTGCTTGGAGCTCGACCAGCAGACAACCATTAGACCAACGTGAACTTTCTCAAGGTCGCTGCTTCCAGAACCAGAACCAGAACCAGAATTCACCCTCCTCTTTAGATCCTCTGCCAGAAATGTGATGTAGTATAAGGATCCAGCGACAATTTCCTCATTCACCTTAACAAGCCTATAAAACTCATAATCTTTGCCCTGTCCCATCAAATATAAATTATTTCCAGCAAACAAATTCCAAAAGATATAAAAATGAAGAAAATAAATAAATACATAAAAGCAAAAGGACCTTTATTTTCTTGTTTCGTACCTAGATTGCAAAAACTGAAGTCCCTAACTTCCTTATAAACTATGGGGTGTGAACAATAACAAGGTCGAATTCTGTAAAATATGGAATTGGGGAATGTCGAAACCCTAAAAAATAAAAACAGGTTCAAAAAATTTGAGCTGACAGACAAATATGCAAGCAAACAATTATGAAAAAAATAAACAGATAAGGGAGTAAGATAAACATACACCGCTCTTATTAACGCTAGAAAAGTACTCTCCACATTCCTTAGGGTTCATCTCGTGAAGGCCGTTTTCGTCATCAGCGTAAAATTCATCGTTGCGCCAATAGTCGTCTTCATCTACCTCGATTGGAACTGCGTTGTTGCTTACTTAAGTCTTGAGTTGATCACATGTTGGATAATGTCTAACATTTCATTTATGTTTGACATGTTTCCTTCTTAGAGATTCCTTTATCAGTTTATCATTATTTTAAATCTGGTACCCTTTTTATTTTATAGATTGTTGTTGGACACTTGATGCTGCGGAGCTATCTAGTGCTCTTTATAACTCAGAGCATGAACCAACAAAGGACGTACAGGCCGGGGCACAAGAATTGATCGACTATATCCACGTTTGAATTCCACACAAGGTAGACATGGAGAACCCTAAAGTCCCGAATAAAATGAAGTGTCTTACTTCGAGAACCAACAAAGGATTCAAATATATGATGAAGTTTGGACTATCGTTGGTGGAGAAGGATAACAAATACCGGGGCGGACTTGTACAGAAAGAATTCCAACTGCTATTGAATTTGAATATCAAGAAATTACTAAAAAGGTATTTATATAAAAAGGTATTTATATCTTTATATAAATATAACCGTAATTTATACCTTCTTAGGCTCCGTTTGTTTCGACGTAAAACATTTTCCGGAAAACGTTTTACGGAAAATATTTTCCTGTAAAAATGAAGATGTTTTCCGAAAAATATTTTCCTGTAAAAATGAAGATGTTTTCCGAAAAATATTTTACTCAGAAAGGGCGTAAAATGTTTTCGACTGTTTGGTAAGGAAAATGTTTTTCGAAAAATATTTTCATGTATTTAATGAAAATATTTTTCACTATATATATATATTATTATGATTATTATTATTATTATTATATTATTATTATTTATTTATTTTTAATTATTAATATTATTATTAAATTAGAATAAGGAAGTAGAATGTTGTACCTTGTGAAATATGAGTTGTACATAATAAGCACCATTTTTCGGAAAATATTTTACTTAGGACAAGGTCAGTAAGTCATTTTACTTGAGAAGGGCGTAAAATATTTTCCGAAAAACGTTTCCTCCATTTTTCGGAAAACAACCAAACACCGGAAAACGAGTTGTTTTTCGTAATATGTTTTATGGTGAAATAAACGAGGCCTTATATTTTGGCCAAAAATGTTATTAAACTCACCTCCTTAAATAGCATTGGACCGAAAAACTATGAAAATGATCATACACTATAAATTCAAAGGTTTATTTTATTTTTGAAAAATGTCATCAAGCTCCTATTTGTAATTGATTTTTCCATTGTTTACTCACATTTATTCCTTGTATGATCTATTCAACTATGCAGTTTCCAAACTACAAGGTTGATAATCTCTCACCTAGACTCTGGCTTAAGAATGTGGAAAAGGCCAAAGACAAAACTGAGGAAGATATTCTGAAAATTTGAGAAAGCAACCGATTCTGTATGTCGACTTGCACCGTAATTTAAGATGTTGTTTGGAGAAGTAAGAAGCATTTTTCTCTTTTTGTCATTACGTTTTTTTTTTTGAAATGCATTCTTATTTGTAGCTTGGATAGTTTTCTTGAATCTCTAGTTTATTGAGTAGTGACAATTTTTTGACATATCAGCACACTCATTTGTTTTATTTGTATAGAGGATCTTTGATGAAAATATTACTACCGAAGAGATAAAGATAGAATATGAGAGGGGCTGGAGTAGGAAAAGAAGGATGGCTTTGTTCCTAAAAAGGAACAAGGTGAAAAGTATCATGCTGTTATGATAGTCGGATACGGAAGAGAAAACGTTATCAACTACTACATAATCAAAAATACTTGGGGGAAGAATTGGGGAGATCACTGTCGTTTTCTCTTCCGTATCCGACTATCATAACATCATGATACGGCAGTGATCTCCCCAATTCTTCCCTCAAATATTTTTGATTATGTAGTAGTCGATACCATTTTATCTTCCGTATCTGACTATCATAACAGCATGATACTTGTCACCTTGTTCATTTTTAGGAACAAAGTCATCCTTCTTTTCGTACTCCAGCCCCTATCATATTCTATCTTTATCTCTTCGTTAGTAATATTTCCATCAAAGATCCTCTATACAAATAAAACAGATGAGTGTGCTGATATGTCTAAAAATTGTCACTACTCAATAAACTAGAGATTCAAGAAAACTATCAAAGCTACAAATAAGAATGCATTTCAAAAAAAAAAACGTAATGTCAAAAAGAGATAAATGCTTCTTACTTCTCCAGTGAACATCTTAAATTCTGGTGTACGATTGACAGCGCTTGCAATCGGTTGCTTTCTCAAAATTTTCAGAATATCTTCCTCAGTTTTGTCTTTGGCCTTTTCCACCTTCTTAAGCCAGAGTCTAGGTGAGAGATTATCAACCTTGTAGTTTGGAAACTGCATAGTTGAATAGATCATACAAGGAACAAATGTGAGTAAACAATGAAAAAATCAATTACAAATAGAAGTTTGTTGACATTTTTCAAAAATAAAATAAACCTTTAAATTTATAGTGTATGATGAATTTCATAGTCTTTCGGTTCAATGCCATTTAAGAAGATGGATTTGATAACATTTTTGGCCCAAATATAAGAAGGTATAAATTACGGTTTATATTTTGGCTCCTCCGTTAGTTTCGCGTAAAATGACTTCCGAAAAATAATTTCCAGTAAAATGTTTTCCGAAAAATGAAAACGTTTTCCAGAAAATGAGATAAACATGTTTTCGACTGTTTGGTAAAGAAAATGTTTTTCGAAAAATAATTCATGTGTTTTATGAAAATATTTTTCGATAAAAACACAATTTGAGATAAGTTGAAAGAGATAAGGTGGGGTAGGGTGATGGAGGTGGGGTGGTAAGGCAGGAGGTGGTGATTATTAGGAGTGAGGTGGGTGGGTACTGGGTGTGGGGTAGGGTAAGGGTAGGATAGGGTGGTGGGGAAAATATAAAGGGTAAGATGATGGCCTTTGAATTTATAGTTTATGATCAATTTCATAGTCTTTCGGTCCAATGTCATTTAAGGAGGTGGATTTGGTAACATTTTTGGTCCAAATATAAGAAGGTATAAATTACGGTCTAAAGTTATATAAAGATATAAATACCTTTTTAGTAATTTCTTATATGCAAACTCAATAGCGGTTGAAATTCTTTCTGTACAAGTCATTTGACCCCGATATTTGTTATCTTTCTCCAATGATAGTCCAAATTTCATCATATATTTGAATCATTTGTTGGTGCTCGAAGTAAGGCACTTCATTTTATCCGAGACTTTAGGGTTCTCCATGTTTACCTTGTGTGGAATTCGAACGTGGACATAGTCGATCAACTCTTGTGCCCCGGCCTGTACGTACTTTATTGGTTCATGCTCTGAGTTTAAAGAGCACTAGATAGCTCCGCAGCATCATGTGCCCAACAACAATCTACAAAATTAAAAGGGTACCAGATTTAAAATAATGGAAAACTGATAAAGGAATATCTAAGAAGGAAACATGTCAAACATAAATGAAATGTAAGGCATTATCCAACATGTGATCAACTCAAGACTAAAGTAAGCAACAACGCAAGTGTGATAGAGAATATGTTCATTGGGGAAGAAGGTACAGAAGATCAACTAAACTAATGTTGTCAGTATTGTGCTTGTAGGTTGCATTAGATGCAGACAGTAGAAGACATAAACAGAAATGGAGGAATAAGTATAGGGTGAAGCTGATTTCATGAGTTGTTTGGGTAGACCTTACTAAATATCTATGTTTTGCTTACGACAACCACCCATTCCCATATTTTTACATCAGATCTATATATTGTATGTACCAAAACAATGAACTGGAAATTAGATCATAAGTTGCAACGAAACCAAAGCTCGTTAAGGTAAAGAAACTAATGACGCCACGACCCGGGGTTGTAAAGGTTGCAGAAAACATGTCGCACCTCGGGCAAGATATGCAAAATAGCACCGTTAGGGTGCGGGGGTTGTCCCGCTATAACCCTCGGGTGTAAGAGTAAGTATGAGTAGTTTTGGTAGACCTTACTAAATCTCTATGTTTTTCTTACGACAACAGCCCATTCCCATATTTTTACATCAGATCTATATATTGTATGTACCAAAACAATGAACTGGAAATTAGATCATAAACTGCAACAAAACCAAAGCTCGTTAAGGTAAAGAAACAAAATAGAAATAAATATAAAAAAGACCAATTGAATCTTTGTTTAGCAGCTCTCAAAACACGATTGTGTCCTTCTAGATCTTCCCAAAATTGCCCTAGAAGAACCTTTCCTTAAACATAAAAAAATTAAGAACAAGCAGTTTATAAACCTTTACCTACCTGAAGCACTCTAAGTTCATTAGCTACCTAATCTCTCTCTTTGGATTGAGAAAACCACCGAGAAGGAAATTTCCAGTGAGGAGGATAAAAATGACGAGGAAAGGAAGGTTGAGAAGGTTGATGAAGAGAAGGAAAAGAAAAATATCAAGGAGAAAACCAGAGGCAATGTACTGAATTCTATGATTTCTGATAAAGTTATTTCCTGTCGTCTAGTGTCCTCCAGTTTCCTCAGTTTCTTAGTTAATGTTGTTGTACGACCATGCGTACAAGGCAATGTTAATCTTGTTTAAGCTGCTAAAATTATCCCACATGTATAAAAATACAAAAAGAATAGACAAGTGACAGAGATGCATCTAAGAAGTCGTAATCGACATTAGCTGGAATAGAAATGGGAATTTAAATTAAAGCTCTTTTTTATAGCTCACAAGTTTAGTGAGTAAGATGAGCCGAAAACTTTACAAATACATATGAAAATTCACAATAATCAGTTTCAAAAGTTCATTTGTAACAGAAAATTTTAAGAAATAAATAAATGCTATTCCAACAGGTGTGATCAACACAAGACTCAAGTAAGCAACATGGCAAGTGAGATAGAAAATGTGTTCATTGGAGAGGAAGGGGCGTACAGAAGAACATCTAAATTGATGTTGTCCGTATTCTGCTTGTAGGTTGCATTAGATGAAGATAATTGTTGAGCATTACTTGATAATCTTGTAAGTGTTTACTTCCATGTTTTCTGTTTGTGGTGGTTATGTCTATTCAATATTTTGAACTACTGTTTGGAAGTATAATATCATCTCTACTTCTACCAGCTGAGTTTCAGACCTCGAGAAAATATATTTTTCAGATGAAGTTCCAAATACTTTAAATTCTGCGTACCCAAACAATAGTGGTGTACTCTTACTGAGCAAAGCATTTCCCTAAAGAATTTATGTAATTGAAGTTCATCACTGCAGAAAGATGGAGATATATTCGTCATCCCAAAAATGTCTATAAAGGCAATGGTGTCAGTAATGTCAGTTTCAAAGATGATTAATGAATTGTTTTGCTAGAGTCGGATCTAAGAAACGATTAAAAAAAGACATCAACTCAATATATACATCATTAGCATAATTAACAATCTAGAACAGTCGTTACAATAGTTCTTATGAATTAATAACAATGCACAAGTTGATTATCATAATCAACTAGCAAGCCAACAAGGACCGAAAACCATTGTAGCATGTTTTAGAGATTTAAAATGAACCTGCTATAGTGTACTACCTCTCTCCCAAGATGAATGATCAAAAATATTCAAATTTGTTCTTGATGAACATCAAATGAAATTTTTTTGGTCATTCATTTTGGGACGGAGGAAGTATAATCTCTAGAATCGAATAATTAAAAGTCATAAAACACATTAAATACCAACTTTTCACAACATAAGCAAAAATAATTCAAAATATATTTTAGAGTAACATAAACTTACTGCATTCCCCCTTATCTATAATTTTAGGATTGAAAAACTCCTTGATTCGCAAGTCATGACAATAGTCACTCTGCAAAACAAAAGAACAATGTACACAAAATGAGTCTCTAAATGCATTTTGATCTCTAAAACACAACATTGAAAATTCCTTTTGTTGGAAGGTTGATTTCATATTTCAAAATACTTTTTTTTGGATTTCAAAAGGATTTTTTTTTTAGATTTTCAGAAAAAAAAAAATAAGACTAAACATAGTCTTTACACTAGTGTGTGAATGTGTAAAAAAATGAAAAAAAATGTCTTCATATTTTTTTGTGTGTGTGAATGTGTGTGGGTGTGAAATATGAGAGATGTTGTTGAATATTGAACTAATTCTGTAGAACTAATTGATTTTTGTAGGTGATTTCTAAGTAGTACTGCATTTTCTAGCTATTGCTTGTGTAATATCATAAATGGTGAGTTACCATCATTAAAAGAAAAAGGAGAGGAGTGTGTGTGTATGTGTGTGTGAGTTTTCATAAAGTTTTGGTTAAAATAAAATACCTACAATGCTAGTAGAAGAAGAAGAGGAAGCCATAGCTATGGGGATTTTGGAGCTTGGGAGAGAGAATAGAGAGTATAAAGGAGGGAGGGTTTAGCCCCCAGAAAGAGAAATGGTGCAGCCAATAACAATGCTTCCGTTCAATTTTCATTTTTTTAAATAATTCTTAGTTTTAAGTTAATACAATCATCATT
This sequence comes from Adenophora triphylla var. japonica, assembly GCA_022495995.1. Lineage (NCBI taxonomy): Eukaryota > Viridiplantae > Streptophyta > Magnoliopsida > Asterales > Campanulaceae > Adenophora > Adenophora triphylla. The sequence continues at coordinate 16,250 of JAFEMH010001400.1, read as the reverse complement.
TACAAAAACACAGTTTTCAAGACATATGCATACATGCAATGTTAAAAGTCCTACGTACACAGAAGAAAATAAGTGAGTTTATGTGTATTTTCTATTAAAACTTCTTGAAGGACATTTTCAAAATTGTTTCTCATTATTAAAAATGACCATTTTTTTAAATTGTTTCTCATTATTAAAACTTCTTAAATGACATATTTTCAAAATAGTAATATGCAATGTCGTTCAAGGACATACTCAGCACAAATAAGTTAGCAATTCAACTCGGAGGGTCTAAATTACATGTGTCTCGTAATATAATCCAGACTAAAAACTAAGCAAACTCACTCCTAGATAGCAACGCCAAACATACTCGAGCTCCATCACAATACTACTTTTCTGCAAACTGCATAACCACCTGAGAAATGGAAGAAAAACAAAAGAGAAATGAGAATTAATTTCTAGGACGAATTCATCATTAACAAAAATGGCATCTAAACTAAGTTCAAGGAACACTATTTAATCTACGCAAAGTAAATTCAGCAACAATTTAACAATAAAAAAGAAAATGTCAAGCATCTCGATGCTATTGTTTGATAAATAAAAGCATTCCACCTGCAAATCATATAAATCAACTCGAGAGAATAACTCAACTCTAATGTCCAAGGCAAGCTTTTACTGCAAACTGCATAACCACCTGAGAAATGGAAGAAAAACAAAAGAGAAATGAGAATTAATTTCTAGGACGAATTCATCATTAACAAAAATGGCATCTAAACTAAGTTCAAGGAACACTATTTAATCTACGCAAAGTAAATTCAGCAACAATTTAACAATAAAAAAGAAAATGTCAAGCAACTCGATGCTATTGTTTGATAAATAAAAGTATTCCACCTGCAAATCATATAAATCAACTCGAGAGAATAACTCAACTCTAATGTCCAATGCGAGCTTTTAAGGTATCCCCTAATTAAAAAAGTATTGACATACAAGGGAAGGTTTAGGGTTGCATGTACTTATCCAGCACACAAAATTTCCTATTCTTGGAAAGGCTTTTAACAGATCCCCCAATCCTCCCACCACCACCACCACCACCACTATAAAATACAGTAATACTATACTCCGTGCATCACAATATAAATGTAAAAAAATTAAAATTGCTCTTGATTGATCAAGAGAAATTTGATACTCCCTCCGTCCCGGCCGAAGTGTCCGAAAAGGACAATTGCACGAGAATTAAGGAAAGTGATGTAAGAAAGAGAAAAGTTTAAATGTTGTGAGTATGAAAAATTAAATAGGAGAGAGAATGAGTGGGAGGAATAGTTAGGAGAGAGAATGTTGTGAGTGTAAAAGTAAAGTAGGAGAGAGAATGAGTGGGTGGAATAGTGAAAAAACTTTCCTTTTTTGAGGTATGAGACATTTTAAATGGGACACCCAAAATAGAAACTTGGGACACTTCGACCGGGACGGAGGTAGTATTTTTTTTGACATTCATTTTGGGACGGAGAAAGTAATAAAGTAAACATAATAGAAACTCACTTGCCCTTCCCATTGTTTTGACTTGGACACCACATGCACCACTGTTGAATGATGATAAACATGAAGTGATAAAACCCCGCAATGTAATTAAACAATCTACTACATTAATTGTCAGTTAAACAAGCAGGATTGTCACATTGAGGGGAAAGATCCATGTGTAAAATAAATAAGCACTAGGTAAATCTACAGTGACTAAAAAAAATTGTTAAACAAGCACGATCAGAGGGGGTTATAATTCCTTCCTACTTATTGTAGTAAAGAGTCAAGCAAACAAGCAACAATTGTCAACCACAACTATACAATCAGGGGAGAGGTATATTACCACCACCAACAACAACAACAACAACAATATTACCCCAGTGCCACTAAGGTTCCCACCTACGGTGGGGTAAGGGGATTCGGATGTACGCAATCTTGCGTCGAAAATTGCATAGTCCAACTGCTGCTTCATAAACAAGGAAGCGCAGACGGTTTAAGAGCAATTTTGCTTTATTACAACATGAACAAGACAGCAATAGTCTAAGGTTTCAAAACGTGAATTCTTATTGAACCAAAATATATGAAAGTAACGAAATAGAAACCCTGCAATGAAACGAAACATTATACCTCAAGTCCTTCCTCACTTATAGTGTGGTTAACGTTAAAGTACATGAGCTTCATATTAATTTTTCTTTCTTTATCCGGAATAGGATAAAAGACCTTTGCTTGGAGCTCGACCAGCAGATAACCATTCGTACCAAAGTGAACTTTCTCAAGGTCACCGCTTCCAGAACCAGAACCAGAACCAGAATTCACCCTCCTCTTTAGATCCTCTGCCAGAACTGTGATGTAGTATATGGATCCAGCGACAATTTCCTCATTCACCTTGACGAGCCTATAAAACTCATAATCTTTGCCCTGTCCCATCAAATATAAATTATTTCCAGCAAACAAATTCCAAAAGATACAAAAATCAAGAAAATAAATAAATACATAAAAGCAAAAGGACCTTTATTTTCTTGTTGCGTACCTGGGTCGCAAAAACTGAAGAATCCCTAACTTCCGCATAAACTATGGGGTGTGAACAATAACAAGGTTGAATTCCGTAAAATATGGAATTGGGGAATTCAGGAACGTCGAAACCCTAAAAAGTAAAAACAGGTTCAAAAAATTTGAGGCAAACAAACAATTATGAAAAAAAAATAAACAGATTAGGGAGTAAGATAAACATACACCGCTCTTGTTAACGCTAGAAAAGTAAGATAAACAAACAATTTTGGTTTCTTCAACTCTGGTTGCTCCTCAATTGGGACTTGGTACTTGGCTGGGTTTCCTTAACCCTAATTGCCACTCGATTGGGGCTTCGCAGGCCATCTCTTTGAAAGATATTAACAATAAATAAATTATAGTCTCCACAGCGCCAATGCGGACCCACACATGCTACGTAATCCCCAACTGAGCCACAATCTTGCCAGCCATCACCTCTCCAGGTCAGCCGCCTCAGTAAACCCGCCTCATAAAAAAGAGAACGAGGCGGTAGATCTGGCCGGAAAATGAGAAAGTGGAAGTATATTAGAGAGAAAGGAGAGAGAGATGAAGAGGGGAAGTTGTCGCCGGAGCAGGGAAGAAGGTCGCCGGAGATGCGGAGGGAGATGGTCGACGGAGTCGCGGAGGAGAGAGGTTGCCGGAGTAAAAGGTAACCGGGGGAGGGAAGGGGTGGTGACGGGAGAGAGGGAATAGAGAGAGAAAGTGCGTATGTGTGTGAGAGAGAGAGTGTGTGATGTGGGGAGGGGTGTAAGAAAGAAGAAAGATACTGTATTTAAAATGGATTAAAAGATTACTCCCTCCAAGAAAGCAAAGACAGATACTAAGACCTCTTTTATCAACAACCCAATCCAATTCAACAATATAATATTATTTCTCTCTCTTCCACATATATCATCTACAATCCAAATCAATCTTCTTCATTTTTAACTTTATTCACAATCCAATCCAACCAACCAACCCAACTCAAATATCATTTATTCTTTATTTTTTAGTACATACTCCCTCCGTCCCGGTTCACTTGGCACCAACTTTTTGGGTGTAGGAATTAAGGAAAAGTGATGTAAGAAAGAGAAAAAGTTAAATGTTGTGAGTATGAAGAATTAAATAGGAGAGAGAATGAGTGGGAGGAATAGTTAGGAAAGAGAATGTTGTGAGTGTAAAAGTGAAGTAGGAGAGAGAATGAGTGGAGGGAATAGTGAATATTCTTTTCCATTTTGGGCAGTGCCAAGTGAAGTGGGACGACCCAAAATAGAAATTAGTGCCAAGTGAAGTGGGACGGAGGGAGTATATTATTAACCTCATTTTTCTTATTATTTGCATTGTAATAAATTTATAAAATATTTTATATTACTAAATTTATATAATTATTATACAAAAATACGATATATAAAAAATATAAAAATGAAGTTACATTTGAAATTCAAATTCACTTTTTATAAATACATCACAAAAATAAAATTACAAATACATAAATTGAAATTTCATATTTAATTATTATTACCAAATTTTTGCCATATGTGCTCGATCAAGTCATCTTTAAGAGCTTTGTTGGCTTCTCTATTACGGAGTTGTGCTCTGTTAGTCATATATGTCGATAAATTTGCAACTCGTTCGGTACAATATTGAAAAGGTTGATCGTCATCTTCTTCCACCACTCCATTTTGACAGTTTGTAGGTTTATCATTTTGAAATTCTGCAGGATCATAATAAGTCTGATATGTGTCTCGTTCATCCTCTACTATCATATTGTGCATGATGATACAAGCCATCATAATTCTTTCGATGCTATGGCGATCCCAAATAAGACATGGGCGTTTGATAAATGCGAACCGGGATTGTAGAACTCCAAAAGCCCGTTCAACATCTTTTCTAGCAGCTTCTTGATGTTGAGCAAACAACTTGTGCTTTTGAATTGTAGGAGAAGTAATTGATTTAACAAATGCAGCCCAATTTGGATAAATGCCATCTGTGAGATAATATCCCATATTATTCTCCCGAGCCATTCACGACGTAACTAATTTCGTAGTGCTCGTCCCTTCCAAAATGTCATTGAAAATAGGAGACCTATGAAGTACATTGATATCATTGCACGAACTGGTGTTCCAAAGAATGCATGCCATATCCACAAGTCATATGATGCAACAGCCTTCCAAAATGAGAGTTGGCTTTCCACTTCTTCCTGCAAATTGACCAGCCCAAGCTTAAGGACAATTCTTCCATTCCCAGTGCATGCAATCAATACTTCCCATCATGCCGGGTAATCCCTGTTTTTCTCCAAAGATAAAGTAATCTTGCCAAATCTTGTTCATTAGGCCGTCTGAGATATTGGTTGCCAAAATTTGAAATTACACCTTCTACGAATCGAATAAGAGATTTTCTTGTTACAGCCTTCACTTATTCGTAGATATTCACAACCGCGTCACTTGATGTCCCATACGCCAACACCCTCACGGCCGTAGTACATTTTTGCAATGTTGAAAGGCCTTGTCTACCAAGAAGAGCATCATGCCTTTGTTGAAAGTATTCATCACCGATAGTGAGTTCTCTAACTATACGGAGGAAAACATGCTTACACACGCGAAATCTACGACGGAATATATCTGCATGGTAGGTTGGATTGTTAGAAAAATAGTCGTTGAACAAACGATCCGCACCTTCTTCACGCCGCTCTCAATAAATCGTCTTCTTGACCGCTGAGTGGAACTTGTAGATTCTCGAAAATAAAGTAGGAATGTTAATGATCACATCTTCAAGAATGCGATCAATTTGGCTATTATTTGAACAACTCGTGCGTTCCATTCATCAATTTCGACAGAATTGGATGAATCAGAACTAGAGTTTGACTCTTGGGATGAGTTTTCATTTGAAGACATTTGTAAATGAATATTGAATTTTATTATAAGTTTGATATGGATTCAATAACAACTTATAGAACTTTAGAAACATCACATGAATTTTACATGTGAATAATAGGACAAACATCACATGGATACTGAAGAAAAAAGTTGACAAACATCACATGGATTCTGAACCATCTACAAAGAAAAAGTAGACAAAAGAAAAAAGTTGATGTAAAATAATAGGACAAACATCACATGGATACTGAAGAAAAAAGTTGACAAACATCCATGTGAAATCACTTTCCGACTCCAATAAAAGAATAGGACAACTCACTACATGGATTTGACAAAAGAAAAAAGTAGATGTAACAACTCATTACATGGATTTTGACAACTCACTATAAAAGATGATAATAAACACCAGGACAAAAATTAAAACATCCATGTGAAATTTAAATTAGATTAAAACAACCAAAGTTACAATAATAAAAATAACATAAACTAAAATTACATTAAAAAAAGTACATTACGCAAATTTAAATTATATGAACCCAAATTTAAATCAATTCCCAAGTACAATTTCCATTAGACGACGTTTCATTTCTTCTTCTTCTGGAGACAAGTGGTCTTTCCCCAACAATGCAGTCAACATCATGACATTCATTTTCTTAGCTTTTCTTTCTTCTTTTTTACGCTCCCTTTCCTCCTTCATGCGCTCCATTTCAATTTTATCATTTCCCAGTTTCTTCATCAGTTCAATTTCATTGTCTCTTGTGAGCCTCAAGCACGAATTTACTGATAAACTCATCGAAATATAAGAAGTTTGTGATTCCTTACCTTTTCCTTTCCTTTTAGCAACATTTCTACCTTCTGGACGAGAAATTGTTGGAGAATCACAAACTGGAGTTTGTGGGTTTGAAGGGATTGAATACTCCCCATCTTCACTTGTCCTTGATCTTTTTGAGCTGCCACCACTCTCCTCGTTGTTCTCCAAATCTTCATATGTACGTGTTGTACTGTGATTCAGATTTAACTCCCACTTGGGATGTTTACTCATAACTTCTTGAAAAACATGCAAATCGGTAAACTTGCTACCACCGGCCTCATAAATTGTATGAGCTTCAGTCTCAATATCCTTCTTGCTCATTCCACTCCTTCTCCGACCATATGCTTCCTTGTATGCAAAGAATCCATTTGTTCACATTATCATTAAGTCGTTTATAACGACTTTTCATCAATTCACATTTCTTTTATGTATTTCTTACTGGATTCTCCGCTCGAGCTTCTTCGAATAATTTCGCCACTCGTGCCCATATAACAAGACTCTTCCGGTTATTTCCACGCACACTATCTTCACTAACGAAAATCCAACTTGGACATCGGTGCCACATCTTCTTTCACAAGCCAAGTAACACATTTCCCCCTTTTCGTGATTTGTGTCCGTTTGTTCATCGCCTTGAAATAAATTTCGAGAGATATTTTGTGACTGTTGGACATTTATAGAAGTAGGAAATTGAGTGAGATTTGGAGAAACTTGAGAGTGTGAATAGCTTTCAAAATTTTGAGTGTTTGAATCAAATGGAAAATTTGGATCAAATTAAAAATTTTGAGAGTTGAGATATTCTTGAGAGTTTGAATCAAATGGAAAATTTGGATCCATAATAACAATGAGAAATTAGGGAAAGAGATAGAAAAAAACGATTTAATTATAGAGAAAAGAGAGAATTTCAGATGTGCTTCAAATTCAATAAACTTGATCTCTATTTATAGAGGATAAAAAAAATAAATTTTTTGATATTTTTTATTTTAATAAATTTTTAATATAATTAAAAATAATTAAAGTTAAAAATGAAAAAGTATATTTTAAAAAATCCACCAACCAATGGTTGGAGGACATGTGGCAAGGGATTGGATCACAATCAAAGATTGGCCCAGCAATCCGGATCACCAAAGTTGCTAAATTTGCATTTCTTTTTTTTTTTTTTTCCAAACCTCTTGTCCTTTTCCCCCGATCTGAGAGTTGGATCACCAATAAATGAGGTCTAATGGGCGCTTCCGTTTGGGAATCGGGAATTTGGGTTCTGTTTTCTTTCCTAACTCCTATGTTTCTTTTATAATTTTCTTTATTAGCCCTCTATTTCCATTTCTCATGACTACCTCGAATGCTCATTTTTTCCTTTTTTTTTTAAGCAAGTCTTATGAAAAAATAATTTTCTAAATGCACAGGAAAAAACAGTTTTAAAAATGTACGATGACATTTTTATAATTAATTGGAACTTCATTTAAATGCGCAATTACATTTTTATAATTAACTGTTTTCAAAAATTGTAATAATATTTTTCAGTGCCAGGTATAATGTAGAATTGTGTCAGTTAGTGTTTTTCTAATGCAAGTATTAAAGTTAAATAGTAGGGCAGTGTTAATTAAAAAAATGTCATGTTTAGTGATAAAAAGTGTTAGTTTTAGTTATAAAAAATGTCAGTTTTAGTTATAAAAAAATGTCTGATATGTTAATATGTCAAGTTATTTACGAAAATGTCATCGCTTTATTTTTTTAAAATCAATTATTTACAAAAATACACTGTGCATTTTTAAAAACAAAATTTTTGTTTTTTGTTTTGTAAGATTTTGTCATGGATGCAATCTTTGAACAGACGAATTTGCTTCTTTTTTTTTTTTACTTTGTACTTGTGATAAAGTATCCTATAATCATATTTCATATCAACACAACTCCTTTATTATACTTCACATGTCAAAAAATGAATATTATAGTAGCATATTTTTTCTCTTCTTCACTTCGGTGGGATTTAAGTTTCGAATCATCTCCTCACCTCCTGATTTGGACATCGTAAAAACGAAAAAAAAAAAAAAACATAACTTCAATACAACTTTTTTTTTGATATAAACAATATGCAAATAACTAAAGCATATTCTTTAGCATTACTGCAAATTAAATATAAATTTATAATGATACAGAATAACTTATTGTAGTAGGATATAATTTAATAATTTAAGTACAATATATATCCATGAGTTTTGGCATTAAGAAACTTAATGTTTAATAGATTCTTAAAATGATATTTAATTAAGGATGCAACAGGACTGGTTTGGGTTTAGGATGGGTTGGCATGCTCCTAACCGAAACCCCAAATTCAAAACTCACATGTTCTGATTATGATAAAAACCTAAACTTCCCACACCGAGTCGTTAGGACTAAAACATACAAGTAAAATAGTCATTTGACTGTGCACTTTTTTTTTTTTCATTTTATTTCTTCAAAAGCAAGCGAAATATAATATCTACAGAAATGGAAAAAAAAATACATTGACAATTATAAATTGGAGAAATATATAAATATCATAAATATATATAAAATTTGAAAATTATATTTAGTTGGCGGTTCAAGTACAAAGGGACAGGTTTGAGATAATTCCAAACCTGACGGGTTTATACAAACAGTGTCCAAACCCTTCCTTTTAGGCCGGGGGTTTAGAACAAAAAAGTTAGGTGGGGAAATAAAGATTAGGAAAAATTGCAAATAAATAATTGAACTATTTTGTGTTTGCGTGTTTCACCACTAAACTAATTTTATTTTATATAAAACACATTAAACTAATTTATTTTTGCATACAACACATTGAACTATTTTATTTTTGCATCCATGGTTACTATCACTAACGAGGTTAGTTTTTTCCTGTTAAAAAAAACATGTCCATATCATGTGATCAACTTTTAAGGGGTATTCAAGGTAGCCGAATCTAAAGAGTAAACAACAATCTATAGGATTTAATTTTTCTTTTAAAAAACTTTAGGTGTTTAATTGAAAAAGGAAAAAATCTCTCCTTCTTTCACTAAAAGAAAAATCCCACCTCCGCCTCCCCCATCAACGCCATCACCCCCCTGGCATCCCCCTCATTCTCCTCCTCAATGCCCTCACCTCTTCATATAACCTCAACCTCAAATCATCATTGGGATCGACCCCCCCCAATCTACAATTGTCGCTACTGCCTCCTCCACTAACAAGTCTGTCCCCACCTTGACTCCAACCCCTTTAACGGCTCCACTTCTCTTCCCTCTATCAATATCATCACTAGCTTGAGTCCTCATTGCTTCCAGTCCTCCCAATTCAACATTAAGGTATCTATACAGTCGGATTTGATAAATATAGTACTACAGTTACTCAATGCAATTGAAAATCAAACTTTAGACAAAGTTTTGAGATTCTAATCAGTACGGGTGGTACTGCTTGGTGATATTTTTGGGGAAGAAGAATGGGTCGGTGAAGGAAAGAGAACTGATTTCTTTCATGGGCTTGTTTTTTAGGGTGAAGGGAGGGGCAGATAAAAGGGGTAAGGGTATGGGGTGGGAAGGAGGAGTTGGGATTGTTTATGATATTTCCCTTTAACACATTCATATTGCCATGTGCATAGTCAACCATTATTGTTGCCACATTAGACTAGAATACCTAAAATACCTCTTTAAAATATGATCACATGCAATGGCACTTGTCTTTTTAACAAGAAAAACTAACTCCGTTAGTAAAAGTGATCATGGATGCAAAAATAAATTAATTTAATGTGTTGTATGCAAAAATAAATTAGTTTAACATGATGTATGCAAAATATGAATTTGATTAGTGGTGAAATACGCAAAAACTAAATAGTACAATGATTTTATTTGTATTTTTCCTAAAGATTATTAGTTAATTGAATTGTTTGGGAAAGCAATTCGTTCATCAAAATCTTCTTGATAAACAAGAAAAGATAGTAGTACTCCGTAGTACCCAAAGAAAAGATACTTAATTTGTTCCTGAATGTCTAAAAAAAAATCAAATTTATTTTTAATTAAGACAAATTTGAAATTTTTTTTCGATATTTACTTAGGAACGAAAGGAGTAATACTTGGGATGTACTCCCAAGTTTTAAAGGGAGAGAAAGTAAAGAGAGGGAAAGGTAAGGGACGAAATTTCCTCAAGGTGCTCCTGGGTTGCCTCCCAGTAATAAGAGCATTTGGTTAAGGTCGTTAGCCCGACCGTTGCCCACATTTGGACTTCACTTTTCGTCATTTGGCCCACTTTGCAGTTTCGCGGGTCCTTACTTTCAGCTTAAGTCCCATATATATTCCTTGCATCAACAAATCATTCAGTGCCCAAGGAAATTCATGACGTTTCAACTTTTCGGTCTTCTTCTCTTTCAAACCTTCGCCACTTTCTTCACCCTTAAAAATAGGTGGAACTACAAGAATGATGGAGAAGTACTCTTTCACACTTGAAAAGATCTTCATTGAGGCAATTTTCACTGATTTGGTCGGGTATAACCTTGTCAACATGAACGACCTCATCGTCTTTTAATTTCTCTACCACCCCATCTTTTTCACAATCAACATCTTCAACAACAATATCACTAGTAGGGGATGGAGATGGATAGAAAGTTGATAGTTCATCACTAATGGACTCATCCTCCCATTCAAAACGTTCAGGATGGAGAGAACTCGTGTCTCGCTCTCAAACCCTTACCGCCTCTGCCAGTTTATTAACTTGTGCTTCCAGCTTACCTATGGTTGCACCTAATTGTTGTTTGTTGTGAAAGATTTTCCTTCTTCAATCTTGTCAAATCCTCCTCCCATGGTTGCTTTTTAGGTTGTAGTGGATCATGATAAAGTGGCTCATAATTGTTCAATGTCTGAATTGATTGGTTTTCCCACCCTTGTTCATAAGAATTGGGGGAATAATCATATTGTGGTTGTCATGGCTGGAATGAATTCCTTTCTTGTATCTTGTGGAGAATACTCAGGAAAATATGCCCTAAATAGACAATTATTATTAGCATGAGAATCTAATTCACACAAGGAACATGCATCTTGTATTATATTGGCACCATCTGAAGCACTTTTTGCATTAAACATAGCAATCAAATGTTTTACTCCCCTAGCCAACTTCTCATTCGAGTTCGATTCCTGCATGATCTTTAAGAGTATATCACAACTTAATTTTAACCAACTAAAAAAAACTATTTACACAAAAAAAATAAGAAAAGAAAACTATTTACACTACACTATAAAAATTAACTTGTTCAATTACAACAAGTCCCCGATAACGGCGCCAAAAACTTGATGGAAGAAATCTCTCTCATTATAAATTCCTAGCAAGTGCACTAGTTTATAAATGTAGTAATATGCTTACTTGCTAGGGTCGAATCCATAGGGACTAAAGTGGAACAAGTATATTTTGTTAGTGTAGAAAAGTAACCAAAAAGGAGGGTTTGATTGAGCAATTATTATCCTACGAAATCAAGTAATAAATTACAAATTAAGAAATCAAGAAAGCAAGAGATTCATGGATTGGGGATCATAAAAATTGTCTCTTTATGCTATTTAAATCATGTAAAAGGAATTCAATCTCATTTAAGGGTTCGTTCACAAAAATATGGAGTTAAGATGTTACTATCTTCCATGAAATCGATTATAACATTAAAACCCTAATATATCTATCTTGTTTATATCTACTGTGAAATCGATCAGGAGATTCAATTTAAATCATAAGAACATTAGAACCTAGATTCATTGATTTCCGTGAAGTCATCAATTAAATCTAATCTTCTCAAGAATGGTCAATTGTATAAACAATTCATGTGAGTGCAACGATTTATACCCAAGTAAATTTAAAGGCCAAAAATATTTTAACATACAATTGAAGCCTATGAATGAGAATTAAGAATGTTGAGAAGAACATGAATGAGAGAGATATGAAGAATTAAATAAATATCATAAAAATTCAATTGTTCTTACCCAATCCACAAATCAAAAATTTAGCCTCGAAGGGCCATTAAAATCAAATAATAAAAACCTTGAATCTTATCTTCCAACTTGTAAAAACTTAAATTATGTATTATTCTATGGAGAAGATGATAAGAGATATCAAAACCTATTCTAGGGGTCCTTTATATAGTAAGTGGGAAGAGAAATTCGTAATTTGCAGCCAAAATTGGTCAAATTCTAGTCAAATCTCTGATTTGGCATCAATTTCGTCACAAATTTCTGCCTCTAAATCTGTCACAAAGCCACGAGGCGGTCACCCCAAGCTTAGATTCGCGTGCTTGCCCTTTTTCCCCGCCCTTTCCGTGTGTTTGCTCGAACTGGGAGCGTTCGCTTCTCTTATTTTCCAAATTCTCTTGAACCTTCCTTTTCGCTTATTTGCACTTCAAAATTTCGAACTTTATTAATCCCACATTTTCTCCTTTTTGCACATCAGCCCCTGAATTTTACAAAACCACTAGAAAACACATTAAATTTCCAAGGTTTGAGCACCAAATAAGCTTGAAAACATATCTTTTGGATGAGTGAAACCACATTCATCACCGATCATATCATTATGAGACCCTAAGAGACTGCCCACCCTGCCTTTACCTTTGAGCCGACCCTGAATAGTGGGAGAGCCGAAAGTTTCACCCTTGTGGAAAAGTCAAAGTGGAAATAGAATCACTGCTGACAGTAGCACAAGTTGCACTAAAAGAAGAGACGAGATCACTTGTACCATTTTTGTGTACCATATTGTGTGATCATATGTGATTAAACGATTATGACATTAGGGTCCACATCATCAATGATGCATAACCGTGGAATCACATGTGATAGACAATATGATATATAAAAGTGGTACATGTGATCTTGGCTCATAATTCAATTTAATATTAAAAAACATAAATAATTATCGGTAAAATAGTTATGGTTATCCGTACATAATAATTACTCTTCCGTCCCACCTTATCTTATAAAAAAACTCATTGATTGTTATAATATGTCTCAATATGATAAATTACTACTATACTTTTTTTTTATAATGCGTCCTATTTATAATACTTACAATGACTATTCATTTATTATTCTCTATCCACACTTATTTCATGTACTAATATGGACAATCACAAACACTTTAATATAAACCTTTTTTCTTAATTCCGTCCCCCCTTTTGTTTGTATGTTAAGTGGGAGCGAGAGAGTATTGTTGTCATTTTTACTATTACCTTGGATAAATTTATTCTATTTTATTAAATCTTTTAGCTATTTAGGTAATTGAATTTTCTAAAATTTATTTAACCTATTTTATATGCATTAAAATTTTATTCTATGTCCATTTTTTAAAATAATTATTATTTTAAAATGGAGGGAGTACTTGATGTTGATGATTTAAAAAGTATTCCATTTGGTCCAATATACATATTTCACCAATTTAATAAGTGCGCTTATAATCACAAATTTATGAAAAAATAATCAAATTTACCATTACTATTTTGTTTGTCTCCCATATGTTGCTTTGCTTTACTTAAAAAAAATACAATTAATAAATTAGAATAAGTTCTAGTGTAACGATAAATATTTTTAGATTAAATTATAAATTTTAAATGACGAATATTTTAATCGAATGAGTACTCATTAGTCCCATCAAATGTGGTTTAATTTGTGAAAGTTAATACGATTTCAATAAGTTTTTTTTATGAGGTTCCTAATCACAGGGCAAGAAGAAAAGAAATTGAACCCTATAGCTTACAGAAGAGTATGAAGTTTGGCTACTGACCACTCCTTTAAATAGACAAATAGATTGTTTTATGTAGTTCAAAACATACTTTCCTCGTCCCGGAATTGCATAGAGATAAATAGATTCCCATAAAAATATGGTCAAAGTTCGATTGAAATAACCATAAAGTCAAAGTGGAAAGAACTTTTCGAGACGAAGGAAGTATATTCTCTTCATTCCATAATATTAATCTCATTCAACTATTCGAACATGTGAACTAGGGGTGTTCACAGTTTGGAATGGTCCGATTTTTGTCAAAATTTTGGAAAATCGGGATCATACCAATACTTCAGTTCTGTATAAATTAGGACCAGGACGAGAACCAAACCAATATATTATAGGACCGGTCTCGTTGGTCCGGTTTCAATGGTCCGAATCGATCTGATTCTGTTGGTTCTACAAATTACAATATATTATATTTTTTTTACGAAAACAAAACATACAACAATAAATATTAGGAAAAATGACAATTTAGGGCCTGAAGTTTACGAGGAGTAACAGATTGGAGCCTGAAGTCTTAAAACTGTCAATTTAGGGCCCAAAGTTGCAAATTTGATCAATTTGGGGTTTTTGACGTTTTTCGTCCAAAAAGACCGTTAAGTGACCACGTGCGATTCACGTGAGGGCATTTTGGTCACTTCGTAGACTTCATGCCCCACCGTACCTCTGCAAACTTCAGGCCCTAAATAGTCATTTGTCCTAAAAATAATAAAAATTACACCCTCCGTCCCACTTCAAGGTTCCATGGGTGGGTTTACACGCTTCTTAAGAAAAGTTTTAAAAAATGAATAAAAAGTTAAATGTGGGATAGAAAATACTCCCTCCGTCCCACCTCAAGGTTCCATTCCGCATTTTGAAGTGCACTCGAGTTAAAAGTGTTCCCTTCCTTAAATGGCAAGTTTTCCATATATTTATACCCTTATCATCTTCATATATTTACAAAAAAACCATTCATTATACCCTTATAAAGTTAACATATTTACAAAAAAACCAATCATTAACTTACTATTCCTCCCACTCATTCTCTCTCCTATTAAATATTTTTAACTTTTACATTCTCTCTCCTATTCCCTACCACACATTTAACTTTTATATTCTCTCTCCTCAAATTTTCTACCCACTTTAATTAAATTTCTTAAAAAGCGTGTAAACCTCAAGGTGAAACCTTGAGGTGGGACGGAGGGAGTAGTTGTTAATGATTGGTTTTTTTGTAAATATGTTAACTTTATAAGGGTATAATGAATGATTTTTTTTGTAATATGGGATAGGAAATAGTAGTTAATGATTGATTTTTTAATAGGAGAGAGAATGAGTGGGAGGAATAGTAAGTTAATGATTGATTTTTTTGTAAATATGTTAATATTATAAGGGTATAATGAATGATTTTTTTGTAAACATATGGAGATGATAATGATATAAATATATGAAAAACTTGTCATTTAAGGAAGGGAACCTTGAAGTGGGACGACCCAAAAGGGAAAGGTGGAACCTTGAAGTGGGACGGAGGGAGTATAAACTATTATATAAAATAATTAATTTATTTTATAAAATTTATAACAACATAATTAAGAAAATATTTTTGAAGAATAATATATATAAAAATATCTAAATAATTCAATAAAGAAAAAGAAAAGGAAGAAAAGAAAACCAATTTGTATATATATATATATATATATATATATATATATATATATATATATATATATGTATATATATATATATATATATATATATATATATATATATATATATATACTCCCTCCGTCCCATGTCATTGTGAACCATTTTTTTTTTAGGGCACAATAATTAAGAGTATTATTAAGATAATGAAAATGTGTGGTAGGAAATGAAGAGAGAGAATGAGTGGAGTTAATAGTAGGTTGGTTGAATAAATTGTATGGTGGAAAATGAAGAGAGAGAATGAGTGGGTGGGGTAGGGTGAATATAAAATAATAAATTTGTTTCCATTTTGGGCGGTTTGCATTCACGTAGGACGGGCCAATGAAAATGGAAATAAGTTCTGTATTCGCGTGAAATAAGGGCGGAAAGAGTATATATATATATATATATATATATATATATATATATATATATATATATATATATATGTATATACTCCCTCATCCACTTACATAGTTCACAGATTCTCTTTTTTGTTTACGCGTTGGATTAAGGAAAAGGAAATAAAGTGATATAAATATTGTGAGTGTAAAAGTAAAATAGGGAGGATGAATGAGTGAAAAGAATAGTAAATTATAATGGTGTTGTGAGTATTAAAATAATGTAGAAGAGAGAAT